>CM071928.1:27165725-27550658 GCA_016081115.2 Rehmannia glutinosa | reverse complement strand
CGGTAATACTTCGTTCCAGTTACGTATTGCTTGACACGCCATGTTTGGGGTTGCTAAACGAAATAGGCGTATAATCACAAGAAAAGGGTGGATTATAGGACAATCGTTAGTTACTTCATTGGTTATCTAGAAAAGTCCAAAGTATAAAGTTTTATTGTCTAACCATAGTACAAGAATTGTTGAAACTAGAATCTTGGGTTAATTGAGAATTGTGAAGTTAGTGGGAGTCGAGAACCACGAAAGTGGACATTCAAGAAGTTAAAATGCAAATTCCTTTTCTATAACTACTTGTAAAGTTGTTGTTCCTCAATTATTGAACAACCTAATGTTGGACAAGAACAACAAATTAACGATCAAGTCTTACAATGAAGATAACATTGATGAACTGATAGTAAATGAACCTGACAGGATAGCATTAAGAAGGTCGATGAGACAAGAGCTGATGCTATCTCACGATGATTGTGTGGTTTTTATTTACAAAATTCGAGTGACTTAGGAATTGATGATGACCAGTTTCATTTTCATGCCATTGAAAGTATTAATTCTAATAAATGGTTTGATGCATGAAAGATAATGAAATCTATAGGTTATAATGAAGTCAGGATCTTGTTAGAATTGCTGAAGGTTGTAAAAGGTCGGTGTAAATGGGTCTTTAAGACCAGGCGACTCAAATGGCAGCTATGGAGCGATACAAGACCAGACTTGTAACTTGAGGTTTCTAAGAAAAATGGTATTATTTAAGAGACATTTTCACGATCTCACAGAAGATTAGTTTAGAATTATTATGGCTTTGGTGGCTCATTATGATTTAGAGTTGCACCAAATGGAGTAAACGCACTACAAATGGAAATTTGGAAGAAGATGTTTATATGGATCAACACAGAAGGTTTTTTCCATAGAAGAAAAAAAAAAAAGAACATATGGTGTGTAAAAGCTTAAGAAATCAATATCACGGACTTAAACAAGCTTCCCGTCCCGATGGTATTTTAAGTTCAATGATGCCATTACGTTTTGGATTTAATGAAAACTCTTGTTGATTGGTGGGAGCAAAGTTTATCTTTTTGATTACGTATGTTGATGATATATTGCTTGCAACGAATGATCTTGGTTCATTGTATGAAAGCAGAGAATTTCTCTCTAAGATCTTTGAAATGAATGATATGTGAGAGGCAAGCTTATGTGATCGGAATAGAAATATTTGGGATAGATCGCAAGGAATGTTAGGGTTGTCTCGAGAAAGCATACATTAATAAAGTTAGAGAGATTTAGAATGGAAAAATGCTCATCAAGTGTCGTTCCAATTGAAGGGAGATAAAGTTGAGTTTTATGCAATGTCGAAATAATGTATTGGAACCTGCAAAACACATGAATAATATTCCTTATGCATCAATTGTTGGGAGCTTGATGTATGCCTGGACTTGTACAAGGCCGGACATCGATTTCTTGTTGGAAAACTTTGCCGATGTCGGAGTAATCCGGGGAATGATCGGAAGGCTGAAAGTCTTGAGGAGTACTTACAAGTAACAAAAGACCATATGCTTACTGCTCGAAGGCATGATCATCTAGAGGTGATTGGTTATCGATCGGATTATGCGGATGTGTTGATACTAGAAAATCCACATTTGGTTATTTGTTCGGGGGAAGCGATATCTTGGAAAAGTCTTGAAGCGATCTGTCGTGTTGCATCCGCTATGGAAGGCTGAATTAGTGGCATCTTTGAGGCCGCGAATTGAGAAATTGTGTGGAACTTTATTTGAGGGACTTGGAATAGTGAGAGTATTGCCAAGCCGCTGAAAATTTCTTTGATGTCAAACGTGATGTCTTCTCTAAAAGCGACAAGTATTCCCGGAGGTGCTAAACATATGGAATTGAAGTACCTTCTTAGTTAAAAAGAAGGATGAGAAAGCAAAAGTGTCAATTGAGCATATAAATACCTTGATATATCATGATTGGATCAGATTGACTAAAGGATTGCCTCGAAAGGCGATTTATTGGACATGTCGAGAGGATGGGCGTTGAATGTAACTTAAGAATTATATGCTTTAAGTATTTGACACTTTGAGCTCTCTTATGTATTGTTTTTAAAATTAATTGTTATTACATTTGTCATTGATGTATACATGAATGTTGACATTACTTTAACGGGATGTTATGGGAAATTAGACACTAATGTGGACCATTATTGATAATTTAGTTATGGGTTATTTTAAGTGGAAAATTAATATTGTGGTACATGGAAGGAACTATGTCGGGCTAATGACATAGACGCATGACCCATATAGTAGAATATCTTATTATAACATTATGATCGACGATGAATGTAAGACTTATCTTTATGTTATGCACATCAGCGTCTTAATATTTAAACCATATGAAGATTTATTTGTCACATGAGCGGTGAGAATGTAAAATTATTATGTGGCCCGTGCAAATAATTAAGGACTTAATTATTTAAATAACGAGTTTTAAATATTTAATTAATGGTTTAAATAAATAAGTTTTGAGATAAGTTTTAAATTGGACAATTAAGATGTGGTTTTATTCCCTCTCACGTTGATAGAGCGTGTTTGAGAGCATTCTGCCCGAAGGATTGTTGTTAGCGGATAAGCGCTCAAGAAATCGGCCTCTCTCTAAAAATTATAGTTCTTTGGGATTAACGAAGGCCAAAGAGAGAAAGTGGTTTCTTCCATCTTCAACAAAAGAAAGACGCATTTTGCTCGATGTTAGTACCTAATTCGATTTAATTGTGAAAATCATGAAGTTCAAGATCAGGGATTTGATTTTTGTTTTTTGATTTTATGTACAATTATGCTTACAGAACATCGCTGCCCACTTTAAAGGAAATCGACTTGCTCGCGGCTTTGCTCTAAGCGCCATATTTTCTTTGATGGCGCCCCGTCTCCAAATCGGAAATTACACCGAGCGTTGGAGTCTTCATTTGGGCTTGATGGTGCATTCGTCGGAGTCTCAAAAAGTTTGTTGGCATTACTCGTCTGACATTGTCGAAGCCCTTGCTCTCATGCAAGGCCATACTCTTACCCGGCAGCATGCACGCCCGAATATCTCCATCGCCGCGATTCGGCCCTCATCATCTCCCACCCGTCGGGAAAAAGGACACCAACAGCGCTTTCGGATGATCGATTCTCTAGATGTTATTAATCTCACCTTGATAATTTCCATTGTAATGGTTTCTTTTGGATCCTTGCAACTAGATAATTTTATTGCTCATGAATTTGCTCGGCATCTTTAAACATTCGGATTGTTTCGAACTAGAAGTGGGATATGCCACCGAGCCTTTTGTCTCGATCGACCTTTGGACCTTTTCGATAATTATTATATTCATTTTCCTCTCAAAAAAAGAAAAATTGGTGAAATCTGAGATGATCTTACAGAATTTGCAGCATTACTAAGGCATATTTCATATACATGATTAAGGGTGGTTGTAAATACGTTGGCACATATCATATAGAAAATGAGATATCTTTGTAAATAGTTTCACCAAAAAATTCCCGCCCATTTAAAGTTAATATAAAACTAGTATATCGCTTGTGTTATGCATGGAGTGTAATATAAGGAAGTATTACATTATTTTGATATTAGGAAATTGATGTATTGTAGGAAAGGTAATGGAAGCGGGCGCGGTGCATGTATCTGAGGGCTTCAAACCACTTTGTCCTTTGAGCGGGGAAGGGGATACACAAAGTGTAACATAATGAAATCTTTGTATAATTGTTTTAACAACAAAGTATAATTTTGATATTAGAAAATTGATATATTGTAGGAATGGTAATGGGATAGGGCGGGAAGGGTATCTCGAGACCCAAATATGCCATGTCCGTTGAATGGGAACTTGGTTGTAGGTTGACACATTTGACCCGAAGCGATGTCTTATTAAATAATAATTTTATAATAGTTTAATATATTTTACAAAATATTATGTCAATATCAACATACATTAAAATTTAAGAAAAATGAGAAAATAGAATGACTACAAATTGATTATATATTTGAAGCAAATTTATACACCTATTAAAAACACTTGTTAAGTTGTATAAAGCTTTAAAAATTATATGTTTACTCAATAATTTTCAACAACTTAATTATATCAATTGAGATGTGGTTGAAATTTATTAGATACATTACTACATATGTTAATTTAATAAATAAAATCAAAGTGTTATTTGATTTCTTAATAACTAGTGACACTCGTAAAGTACAAGATCAATTGTAGAGGCGACAAGTTAACCCGCAAGTCTCCCGAAACGAAATAATTATTATGTATCACAATAAGAGAACATAAATCTACTAGCACTCTAACCAAATTTGTGATTTTAATTAACTAAAGAAAAATAAATAAAAAGACGAATTAAAAACCACAATTAAACCAGGAGAAAATGATATGGATGAACACCTAGGATTTGAGAATCATCTCATCAAACTTGCAAGCGAAATATCAACTAGCTGATCATCTGATTAACAAATATAACGAGACAAGTAAAAACTAGGCCTAGATCGATAACTCACGTATTCACATTAGGGCTCTACATAATTGCTATTTTCATTAAGCTAAGTTAGATAATACATTTCGATTCATATAACCCACTGAATAAATTTAGTCCAGGAATAGTATCTTCTTTTCGATCTTTATTATTCCCTCAAAAATAATCAAAAGTTGATCGAGACAATCAATTATCAAATAAAGCGATTTATTAGGAAAGCAAATCAATTAGTCAATACTCATGTGTATGTCTGTTTGAATCAAATCATCATAATCTAGAACAAGTTAGTTAATTCATGGCAGGGGTGGGATCATAATCTCAATTGAAGGAAAGAAAACAATGATAAACATCATCATGCAACAATAATAATCAACCAATAATTGAAATCGGATAAAAGGGATGAAGAAGTATTACGGCTTTGATTAAGCCAGCAAAATAACTTCAATGGGAAAAACTCAAGCAATCCCAATGTTGAAAAGCAAGAAAAGAGAAAACTAGAGTTTAAAAGTGCTAAGTATTGAAAGTGTATGAAATTATGGATCACCAATCTTTTATGCGCTAAAACCTATACAAGGTGAAAGAGTCCTAAAAAGAAGAAATGAATGAAAAATGCGGAAGTTTCCCTCGGTGCACTCTCGCGCACAATGTCGTGCAAAGCCTCGTGTGGCCTTCCTGGCGCGCTGCGCTACCAGCGTCTTGCGTCGCCCAACATTGCGTGTTGCGTGCGCCGCGCCATGTGTCTTGCCCGGCGCACATTTATGTCGGGGAGTTGACATGCAGCGGTCGCGCACATGTGCGCGCGTTGATTTGTGGCCTCATCTCTTGTCGCGTCCCCGCCCTGCACACCGGTTTTGATCATCATCAGAGCCATATTGCCGTTTTAGCCCACTTTTAAGACTCATTTTTATCAAAACCTAGGAAAATGAGAAAAATACCTTATGTAACACGACAATATAAAACGGAATGTAATGACATAAAAATACGCACAATCACACCCAAGAAAAATAAAAATCGCATAAAAATCACACACAAAAACATGCAAAACAACTCCCCCACTCTGAGCCTTTTGCTTGTCCTCAAGCAAATAATAATGCCCATAAACTCAACAAGAAATATTATGCTTATTTTGAAAATCAATTACTCCATAACATCATATTCCATCTACCTCGGATTATTCCTCATCGATTCCCAACCTTCGCAATAGACTCACTTGGCTAAAGTTAAACATTAATCAAAGTGTTTGGTCTTCCTCACTAAATTTTAAATTCGTGTCAAAAGTTATAACGCTTTTACTCACACAACAAATCATGCAATTACTAGCCATGAATATTATTTTTCTTTTTTTCTTTTTCATTTGTTCTTTTTTTTTATGCTTATTTGGAACTCTGAGATATTCTTTCACTAGGTATAAACTTGAGATATTTTCCAAAGGCTCTAGGATGGTTTCCCATTCTCATGTTTGGACCACCATTTTACGTAAAAGTCAAACATGGGGCTCGAGAATGCTCTAGTTACTAAGCGACTCAACCATCGGAGTATAGTCTCGATTGATCCATTTTTTATTTTGCAAGGCTAGCAATTTTGTATACACACACAAATCAAAAATAGGGTTCTTGTAATTCAAGCCCCACAACCTGGATTATTGTTTAACCATTACCTAATTCGTTCATTACAAAGCAATTCACGATTTTGTCAAATCCTACGTATCAAGTTCATAATGTCATTTCTAATTGAGCGCAAATTAATACATCTATTTTAAGTCGACTAAACAATATTATTATTAAACTTGGGATAATCATTAGGCTAGTAAAAAAATAACCACATGCAACAATAACACCTAAACATCGACTAATTGCTCCCCACACTTAAACCACGTAATGAGCTCAATGCGTAAAAGATAAAATAGAAGGAGGGAATCGTCCCTGGAAGATGCTATAATCGGCCGATTGGTTAATCCACTCATGTGATCAAGTCAATCTGCAAAAAGCCATATGAAGAGGACAAAATAATACCACCACACGCATGCAAATATGAAAACACTCAACTCACACAAATTTTTCGTTTTTTTCTAAAGAAAAATAAAACAATAAAATGTTTGGTTGCCTCCCAAAGCTCTCTTTTAATATCATTAGCTTGGCGGTGTCAGCGGAGAAAGTCATGGCGGGTCATCGGCAAGACCTCTGTTACCACCTTAAAATTCTTATTAAATTTGACTTGCTCTTTGAATCATATTGTCTTCCTTAGTAAGATATCTTTCACGGCGGTCGGTAGAGTCAATAATAGAATTGTCATTCGGGACACATACAAGACTACAAGCTATATCAAAAATTGAAAAACATTACGATTTTTCCCAAGACATTCATACTCGATTTTCTATTTTTGACATCAATCAAAGTATTGGTTGTAGCCATGAATGGTCTACCCTAGCAATATAGTATGATCTTTAAGATTACCTTTATCATTTTCCGTATCCAAGACTACAAAATCAATGAGAATTTCCAAGACAACAAAATCAATGAGGAATTTTAAAATCACTACTTGTGTTGGGAAATTTATTGTTTAGATTTTGATGAATGCCATGTAAAACTTAGAATAGGAAGTTGGCACCCCATTTTTGTTGTAAAGTGCATTGTAATAAATAGGGCTGGTCAAGCTAAGTTAAGTCATCTATGCCCAAACATGCAAAAGACAAGCGGAGACTAGTAGGAAGACTCACATTGCGAGGCAATGAGTTTGGCAAAAGAAGAGAAGACGGGAACTCGGCTGAAGTGCGGTGAGTAAAGCATCGGTCAAGTCGACTCAAGATAGTCAAGTCTATAGTTGAGTGATGAAGAGTCATTTAATGATTGGAAGGCGACTCTAAGTCACACGGGAAAGCAAGGAAATGCGATCAGTCGAGATAAGCTGAAGAGACCCGTTGCAAGAAATCGAAGAATTACTTAAACAAGTAATATCTCCATGCTACCTTTCTCGGAGTGCTCGATCCGAGAAGCGTGCAAGGAAATAAACCAATGGGAAGCACTACCCAGTGTGTCGGTGCTCACGAAAAGCTGAAGAATAATTCATACGAGTGGCAATTCAAGGACTTCAACAAAGACAAGCCAACGACCACAAGTGACTTTCAAAAATAAGCTATCTCTTCAACGGGCAAATTTTTGAAAGATCACTATAAAAGGCTGAGGATGACTCACGAAGAAAATGAGTTGATTACAACCACGAAAACATTCAAGCTAACATCACGAACTATAATCAAAATATTCTCAAAATCATTCAAGTTTAATCCTCAAGCCTCACTCTGAAGAAAATCAATCCAACACTCACATGTGAAGGAAAGATAGCTTCAATCGGTTGAAGAGGAAACTTTAGAAGAAAAGGGGTCTACATTCCACGAAGGATTGTAGGAAGGTTCAGGTCGAACCAATCTCGAGTTTTTGGAGGGCTTCGTGATCAAATCTAAGAGCTTGAGCAAGTGAGCTGTAGTAAAAGCGTTTTGCCTGTGAAGAAGAGCCAAGTCGGACGAGAAGCTTGATTGAGTGACCAAGGCATCTCGGGGGCGAGTCCCAAAGGATCAAGTCGGCTATGTGATCAAAGACTTGTACGGGATTACCACTCGTATCTTGATCAATACTTAGTGGATTATCCGGGGAGTTGGAGAAGAGAGGAGTAGAAGAATTACCCCATCTTGGAACCTCTATAAAAACTTATCGTGTCATTTACATTTTTACACTTTAATTCGCATCTTATTTGTTTAATTAGCGACATATTTGCTATCAATGATAATCTCTAAGTACTAAAACCAGTATTAAATCATAACTAAACCAACTTAAGGGTGTTAAGTCTTTCGTTGAAAACAAACCACGTTGAAAGCTAATTGGTCTTAACAAGTGAGTTATTCTATCAACGACTCGATCAGTGCGTTGGTGACTAACTCTTGATTAACTAAATTGGTTGTCCACGAGAGGCAATTTGTATAGTGTCGACTCTGAATTTTAAAAAGGACCAAAAGTGAAAAGTTGGTAAGGTTTATTCAACCCCCTTCTAAACCTACACTCACACCCGCCTTGGGACCTACAAGTGGTATCGGGCGATTGGTTCATTGAGCACTCATACTGGTTAATGAACTAGATCTCCAAAATTTTCAAAGTCTGTTTTAGTACTTAAGCTTTCAAAACTCCTTTTATCATTAAAAGTTATTATCATGGAAGCAAATTTGACACGCGTCCCTATGTTCACAATTGAAGAATTTGATGATTGGAAAATTCGTATGCATGCTCATCTATCGGCATTACATGATGAGATGTGGATAGTGATAGAGGATGGGCGGCTGCAAATCTTAAAAGTGAACACAGTGTAAGAAGAGCTACGGTGAAGGTGAAAAGGATGTTGCCCTAGATCGAGTTATGGTTGAAAAACCAAGAAGCTGAATGGACAAATGATGACGAGAAAAAGATACAACACTGGACAATGTAGCCAAGGACATCCTTTACAAAACCTTGGACAAAGCCATGTTCAATAAAGTCAAATCATGCAAAAGCGGCTAAAGAAATGCAGGACAAGCTAATATTGATTTGTGAAGGCTCGAGCAAATCAAGGAAAATAAATTATCGGTGGTACATACAAAAATTTGAGAATTTCAAAATGATCGCGAGGAGAAAACACTGGATCAAGCTGGATGCTCGGTTCAGAAATCACTGTGAGCTATACACTTGGAAAGGAATATACACGAAGAAAATGTGTATGAAGATCTAAAAGTCTCGGTGAATGGAAATGAAGGTCATGCCTTTGGACATTCCATGGACTGTCGAAGACCTCCAACCATGAACTATTCTCGGATCTCAAAACTCTGCAATTTGGTGAGAAGAAAAGATCGAGGAAGAGGCAATGTACCCCAAAATTAATTTCTCTAATTATTAAGGATGGAAAGAAGGCAGAGTTCAAAGAAGTCATTGACCCGGAAGAAATAGCCCGATGGTTAAAAGGTTCAACAAGTTCTTGATAAGAACTACAAGAGAAGCGAAGGCGAATCTTCGAGAAGACACTCGGCTCCCTCCAAGTCAAGGGAAGATAGGCCAACCAAAAAACAGATCATCAAAAAGCTGAATATCAAAGGTGACAATCGAGAATGGAAAGAGTTGATCAAAGGTTGAATATCTATCTTTGGGCTGTAGGCAACGAGTCCTTTATGCCATTGATTGTCCGTATCTGTAGTCAACAAATACATGAATGAAGAAGAAAGAAAGGTCTTGAGAGAAAGAAGACAAAGAAAAAGAAAAAAGCGATGTTGGGTGCGAGGGAAGGCTATTTGAGACAACCAAGTCGAAGAGGCAGTGATTGAAGCGATGAAGTTACTACTCAAGTGACTCACGAAGAAGAAGCCCGATCGTTTGATGGCCAAGGAACAAGATCAACGACCAAGAAGATGAGGTACACTCTAACTCATCAAACTCGATTCTAGTGATAGTGAATGTGATACACACACTTCATCACCCATTGATCTTTATGATTCATTAGGCGAAATGATGAAAGATTTTGAACACATTAAATCCTCACACACACTACTAAATGAGGAAAACACCTACTCGAAGCCAAAACTCACGGTGACTAAGGAGTGAGTACTCTAAGTCAAATAGGTGATGAGAATAAAAGTTTAAAAAATTTGAAAATGCCAAGCTAATAAGCGAGAAATAGCTTTGCCATAGAAAAGGGAGAATGACCTCAAAAATGTGATTGCCTCATTCTCTAAGGCATCTAAATCATTGGATGATCTTATTATGAGTCAAAGAGAATGTGGAGACAAGGCAGGGCTTAGGATTTAATTCCTCACTTTGCTATGTTAAACTCCAAAAAGTAATTTTGGAAAAAGGATCTTCAAGCAATGAAGTGTCTCAAAAATCGAAAACTCCAAATGGTGCACACACATTCACTCCAAAGCACAATTACAAGCAAAGCGGCCTTGGTTATAAAGGAAAAGGAAAACAACCGATTGGGTGCGTTGAGAGGGCAAGTGAGAAGAAATTCAGCCAAGTTCCTCGGCAAACTCCAAGCGAATTACTCGTAAAGAAGAAAGCGAGCTACCAAAAACCCCAAAAGTTCTATAAAAGAAACACATATGATGGGAATGGTAGAAAATATCCAAGCCAAGGCTGATTGGAGCGATGTGAACTATCGGCATAGACTTATGGAATATAAGCCCAAATGGCAAAGGCACAGAACTTCGGCAAAGGCCATTCCAAAATATAAGAGCTTTCATCGGCACACATATGCACCTAGGCACTACACTCGGAGACACCACAATTACCCAAAGAATGCAATTGCTAAAACACATATACGGTATACGGGCATCGGACAAAGAGATATTTGTATGAACCTAGAATCCCCAAGCAATTTGTCAAAATTAATTATGATTATGGCGATAGATGGCAACCCCCCAGAGCGGATCATTTGGCTATAAGTGGTTGGATCATCTTACAATACTAACCCCTCGGGACCCGGACAAGTATGGGTACCAAAACTAATTTCCTTGATTGCGGTTCAAGGAGCAGTGAGTGCCAAGGAACTGGTACATGGATAGTGGTTTTCCCGGACATATGACGAGGAAAGCAAGAAAAATCTGTCAAAATTCAAGGAAGTTAAAGGAGCAAAAGTCATATTTGGAGGAAATGAAGCTCGGGGAGAAATAAGAGGCATTGGATCCATCAAGAAGAGCGGTTAGAAATCACGGATGTTGCATATGTTGAAGGACTCAACTTCAACTTGCTAAGCATCGACCAATCGTGACAAGGGCTATAATGTTGGATTTAACATGGGTATATGCCAAATCGAGGATATTGAATCAAATGAAGTTGTGTTGTATGCGAGACAAAAGAACATGTATGTAGTAGATTGGTCAACATGACACCTAGCACACATACTATTAGCAAAAACAATGAATCAATTTGGTGTGGCACAAAAAAATGAGTCACCTAAATTTGAAACAACAACAAGCTTGCGAAGTAATCTTGTGGAAGGTCTTCAGGACTCGAATATACAAGAAGGAGAGTATATGTGGCGCATGCGAGAAGGAAAAGCAGATCAAATCATCATTCAAAAAAAAGACATGCCCATCTACAACAAGGATATTGCACTGCTACATATGGATCTATTTGGTCGATTGAACCCATAGCATAAGTGGGAAGAAATATACCTTGGTGGTAGTAGATGACTACTCAAGATATACATGGACAATATTCATGTGTAAAGAAAAAGAAACTCTCTGAAACTACCCACGGTGATGAAGAGGATTCAAAATGAGAAGAGCGAAACCATTATCAAAATAAGATCGGAACAGGGGCCAGGTTTGTCAATGGTATAATAACTCATATTGTATTGAAAATGGCATTGGTCATGAATTATCTGCGGCAAGGACTCCACGACAAAATGGAGTTGCGAAAGAAGGAATAGAACACTCAAAAAGCGGCAAGGACCATGTTAGGTGACGGGTTACAAAGAGATTTTGGGCTTTTGAAGCAATCAACACGACTTGCTACACTCAAAAGCAGGATGTATGATAAGCAGGCGGTGACAAAGACTCCTATGAGATTTGGACGGGGAGAAAACCAAATGTTGCATATTTTAGAATATTTGGATGTAAATGTTTCATCCATAACAATGACAAAGACAATCTAAAGGCTTTCGATGCTAAAAGTGATGAAGGTATCTTCTTGGGATACTCGGTGAAAGCAAAGCATATAGAATACTCAACAAAAGAACCATGGTTGCGGAGGAATCCATTCATGTGGTATTCGATGAGCGAATGTAAATGGAGAAGACATTGAAGAGTCGGTGATAAAATGAATCATCGACCATAAAAAAGTCCTATCTTTGGAAGGCAGAAGTTGGAATTATAAACTCGGATGAAGATGAGATAGTGAGTCTCATAAAATCTTTGGAAAATTTGCGGCTAAGTGATTGCGAGAGAAGGCGATCAAAGCAACCTGTTGCTAGGCAGTGAATCCGGCTAACTTACTTCAACTTTGATGTAAGATGGTGAAAGACCATCCACGAGAACTTGTCATTGGAGATATAAGAGAAGGTGTCAATACAAGATCGAGAACTCAACAAGAAGCTATGTTCACATGCTTTATCTCACAAATAGAGCCTAAAGATGTGTTACAAGCATTGGATGACACACATTGGATTCAAGCTATGCAAGAAGAAGTGAATCGGTTTGAAAGAAATAAAGTATGGGAATTAGTTCAAAGACCCACCCATCAAAATGTTATTGGTACTAAATGGGTGTTGAAACAAGATGAGCGAGGAGGGTTACGTGGTAAGAAACAAAGCAAGACTAGTAGCCAAAGGATATTGCGAAGAAGAAGGAATAGATTTTGATGAAACATTTGCTCTGTAGCAAGATTGGAAGCTATAAGGATGTTTCTTGCCTATCACGACTCTCAAGAATTTTATTGTATATCGAGATGGATGTAAAAGTGCATTCCTAAATGGTTTATTGGAAGAAGAAGTGTATGTTGAACAACCTCCGGGATTTGAGCGAGAAGACTCTTGGAGATAAGGTATACAAACTCAAAGCTCGTATGGATTGAAACGGGCACCCGAGCATGGTATGATACTTTGTCACAATTCTAGCGAGAATGGATTCACAAAGGAAAAGTAGATAGAACACTTTTGAGAATTCAAGACAAAAAAGAGCATCTTGCTTGTTCAAATATATGTGGATGACATCATTTTTGGATCCACAAACAAAGAGCTATGTGAAAAATTTTCAAACCTCATGCAAAGAAAATTTGAAATGAGCATGATGGGAGAGGCGACATTCTTCCTTGGACTCCAAGTAAAACAATGAAGGATGGAACCTTCATAAGTCAAACAAAATACACTAGAGATTTAATGAAGAAATTTAGTATGGAGGAGAAGTCTTACGTGAAAATACAATAAATACATCGATCAAAATGGACATGGATCACGGATGGCAAGCACATAGATCAAACAAGATCTGAGCACTTATTGGATCATTGCTTTATCTCACGGCAAAGCAGGCCGGACATCACCTTTCTTTGTAGGTGTATGTGCGAGATTTCAATCTGCTCCAAAAAGAGAGCCATATATGACTGCAGCTAAGAGGATTTTGAGATATTTGAAAGGAAGCCAAGAAGTTGGCTTATGGTATCAAAGGAAGGTGGATTCAAGCTAATCGGCTATTCGGACTCGACTATCTTTGGATCACGAGTTGGCAGAAAAGAGCACTTGAGGCACATGTCAAATGCTTGGAAATAGGCTAATTTCTGGTTTAGCAAAAAGCAAAATTCAATAGCCACCTCTACAGGTGGAGCGAGAATACATAGTTGCGGCATTGTTGTGCCCAAATCCTATGGATGAGGCGGTGAGAGACTACGAAGTTGAAGAAAGGAAATTCCAATCATGTGTGATAACACAAGTGCAATGCAATCACTCGGAATCTGTGTTGCACTCAAGAACAAAGCATATCAATGTCGGATATCACTTCATAAGAGATCATGTTGAAAAGAAGGACATCATCTTGGAATATATCTCAAGCGATAAATAGTTGGGTGACATATTCACAAAACCATTATGTGAGTCAAGATTTGAAGAACTCAAGCATGAGTTAGGGTTAATTGGTGGTGACACTTAGAAGACTCAAAGAAAAGAAATGAAACACAAAAGAAAAAAGGACTGAATTCTCAAAATCGGCTAAATGAATCGACCATGTCGGAAAAGCGACTATCTTTGAATTAGGTGCTGTGAGTCATTGAGAGAAGCGTGACCGAGAAGAGTTGAATCGGCTAAGGGATAAGTGAGTAATTTATGAGCAAAGTGACAAAAACATGATCGTTTTTACTAAGCGGGAATGTTTTTAAGAATGGCGTCGGCATAATGATGATGTGTACGAGGCAAAAAAGCTACTGCATACCAAGCTTATGATTGGATATAAATCTTTGCCGCATTAAATTCGAGACATTAAATGCTAATCGGCGTGCAAAATCTAAGCCGTTGATTTGATCACATTTCAAAAACCACCCGTCCTTTCGGAAACCATACTTAAACCATTTTCATCTGTTTTCTCTCACATATTACCAAAGCGTTTCATTTCTATCTTAGAAGCAAAGCAAAACTCTCTCAAAACCTATCAATATTCAAATCAACTTCTAAGTTTTTTTAGTGAAATCTTGAAAAATGGCATCAACTTATGATTTAGTCAAGCTAGGAAGCAAATCCACACTTTGGTCTCTCTTGTGGATTTCGGGGAATGGTCAAGCAGAGGGCTCGATGACGCCTCATAAAGAAAATCGCTGAAAAGCTTGAAGCGTCCGGTGAAACCATTTACGGCGATGGAGTTCTTGATGACCTATGTGGAAGAGGTCGCACGATTCTCGTGAACAGAGATTCACGATGAGGGGATCAAATCCTCTGTTCACGGGAAGGAGTTCATCATCTCTGCCAAGGATGCGGCGAGAACAACTTTGCTCACCTCTGCGGCGGAAGGAGCACCAAAAATCAATGAAGGCGATGTAGACTTGGGCTTCTTTGCTTGGAAGGAAATGTAGCAGACCGACTATCTTTGAAAAAGATAGTCTACCATGACCAAAAAGGGGCTGCTGAAGGAGGACTACCACAAAGCTGTTGGACATAGTTGCCAAATGCATAGACATCAAATTTGGCGGCTTTGACCAGCTGTCTATAAGCCCGTCGTAATGGCTGCGATCATTGAAGAAAAACAAAATAAGCTAAATGAGTTTGTCTCTGACGAGACTACGCGAGAATGTAAGAACAAATCCTTCAAGGAGAATGGTGCATTTGGAGGATCACAGGATATGGCACAGTGATTGGCGGGTGATGGAGTGAAAGGAGTCCTCTTCGACATGGAAAGGCGTTCCATGTAAACAAGAGATGTTGAGATCAAACCTCTGCAGCGCACACAAGAGAACTCACGCCAAGGGGCGATACAAGTGAGGGGGAATCGGTGACCACGAAGATCTGACTTTTCCTCTCCACCAAAGAAGAAAATTGCCCCTGCCCTTTTTGCTAAGAAAGCTAACTTTGCCTGCGGCTAAGAAAAAACAAATCTGCTCCTGCCCTGCCCGGTAAAGTCGCTTTGCCCCGCGGTGTCTCTGCCCGGCGACAGATAATAAGGAACCTCAAATACCTTCTCGGTCGTCAAAAGAGAGGCGATAAGCGAGATGGCTGCTCCTCGAGAAGAAAACACCGGCCCCAGCCCCGCCGCCCAGGACTCGAAGACACTCTCTCAGAGACAGGAAATCCCTGCAGTGCGAACTAAGAGAGCGAAGAAGAATCATCAAGCAATCCGAACTTAAAAAACCTAAATGAAGTCAGCCACTCGGTGAAAGCAGATATCTGGGAGGCTTTGGAGAAGTAGAGTCTCGGATATTATTGATGAAACAGACCAAAATCTGCTTTGAAGGCGATCAACGAGAGCAAGCGAAGACCAGTAGTTGAGCAATGAGACACAAGAAGTAGGCAGAAATCTAACTCACTGTTGACAGAATCGTATCCCCTCACCTGTGACGGTGAGAATAGAGCACCAAAGCTTGCTACCTTCTATCCACGAGAATGAGGGACAACAAGAAAGAAGGCTGAAAGAGATGATGATGTGATGATCCTATCCCCACTTTATCCGGACATCCAAAATCGTCTGCGAGTGGAGTAAGTGGAAATTGAGTCGATCCAGGAGCAGTTCCAACGGCTGAGTTTATCGAAGAAGAAGAGGAAGGCGATGAACTTTCTTGGGTGACCATGTGGTCGAAGCATTGGATGAAGAAAAGCTGCACGAATATCTTGCGGATCTTCAAGGACAAGGAGAAGGAGGAGAGGCGGGAGGGGGAAGGCGAGGCACGTGAGAAGGCCGGCATCTGTCCTATCCGCGGCACCCGCAGAACACACACATCATCTCCTTGGCGTCTTGCTCGGATAGTGATGAGGATCTGGACCTGCTGGCTTTGCCGAAAGAGTTGCAAATCACGGCAAGCAATGCACGAATCGAGAATTCTTCATGAGAAAAGAATGATGGAGGGACCGGGAGAGTCCTCCAAAATACAAGCTGAGTTGGACCCAATGGGAGTGGTGCGGCATATTGCCACGATTGTTCTTTGCCACCACTTCCCACTCACTCGGAAGAAGTAATTAAGGGAAATGGCGATGAAACTAGGTTAGTGGGGACCCCGGTCGAGCCAACCCCTAAAGAAGGTGTCTTACCACCTTTGCCCACGGTGAACACTCGGTAAAAGCAGTAGGGAGTTTGGAGGCAGTGACCCCATTCCAAGTCGCTCGGTGGTGCGCCCCGGTGAGGAAACTCCTCCCATGCGGCAAGGTCGGAGGATCTTTGCGGATGACTCCTAGCGAATCTAGGAGGCGAAGTGGAGAAAGTACAAACACAAAATACCACGACAAGTTGCCATCAACGAAGCTCGGGCGATTGAGGCTGTCTCGGTGAGTGCCAAGCTGCTCGAAGGCTAATGGCGATCTTGATGCGGTCGAGGCACGAGGAAGGAACAACCACAGGAGTTAACACTATGGGCGATGAAAGTGCAATCCATGGGGTTGAGACTCCAATGGATGCCACCCTGAAGACCTAAGGCAGTGACACTATCGAAAGGGAGGTCGAGGCCTCGCTGCGGTTGGGGCTGCGGGAGGTAATGAAGGCCAACGGGAGGTTGAGACTTCGGGGTAAGAAAGGAAGTAGAGAACATCCCCTCACTGCTATCATTGATCCATCCGAAAAGGAGATTAGCGCACTTCCGACTCCCGGGATAATCTGATGTAACCTTTGCAGGGATCGGAAGAATACGATGAAGTAGTCATCCCCTGTGGTGATCCAAAAAGGCTGTGGGATGTTCCAACCACAAGCAAGTCGACCTCAAGACTACTCGTCAAACTTTCAACTTTGATGATGAGCCATCCATGGAAGTCTCAACACCGTCCGATGGCGCTTCGATAAAGGCGAGGACCACTCAGCTCAATTGAAGAAACCAGTGAGGCAGCGAGGCTATTGAGGCAGTGAGGCTCGGCAAGGCTGAGTCAACTTCACAACAAACCCGGTACCTGTGAGTCCCGGCTGCGCGAGGCTCCCAAAGCTGCACGGGTTCGACTCACGGGGAACTTCACGCGCACCACTCATCATTGAACAAATCCCGGTTGCCGTGATGATTCCTTTGTAGAATCATTTCCCTTCTCTCTGGAAGTACCCGACCTCCACTGAAGAAGTCGAAAAAAACAATCTCGTGCGCTTCCCAGGACGAGATCTGTCATTCCATCGAGATACCATCGTTCGGTGACTATGATTTTGTGTTGCTTGGCCATCGGTAACCCGATATGAGAGAACATCGAAGTTTGGGAGGTGTTCAAAACATTATTTGCGAGAAATTGAGCGGATGGAGAGGCACCAGGCCTCGATGGACATGAGGCTGGATAACGAGAGATGCCAACCTACTGGCGACTTGAGAGGCATTGTAGGTCCCAAGGGTGTGAGTGTAAGGTTTAGAAGGGGGTGAATAAACCTTACCAACTTTTCACTTTTGGTCCTTTTTAAAATTGAGTTGACCTATCTATTTGTGTCCTTGGTGGACAACCAATTTAGTTAATCGATGAGAGTTAGTTACTCAGCAGACTCGGTAGTTTGTTGATAGAATAACTCATTTGTTAAAAAATGAATTAGCTCAATTTGTGGTTTGATTTCATTGGAAGACTTAACACCCTTAAGTTTGGTTTAGTTATGATTTAATACTTGGTTTTAGTACTTAGAGATTATTAGTTGGATAGCAAATATGTCGGCGAATTAAACAAATAAGATACGAGAATTAAAGTCTTTGAAATGTAAATGACACGATAAGTTTTTATAGAGGTTCGAAGATGGGGTAATTCTTCTACTCCTCTCTTCTCCAACTCCTGGAGGAATTCACTAAGTATTGATCGGTATCTGAGTGGTAGCAGTCCGGATACAAGTCTTGATCACCACGTGACTTGATCCTTTGGGACTCGATCTGGAGATGCCTTGGTCACTCGGTGGCTTCTCGTCCGACTCGGCTTCTTCACGCGAGGCGGCCTTGCTACTACAACTCACTTGCTCAAGCTCTTAGGATTTGATCATGAAGCCCTCCAAAAACTTCGAGATTGGTTCAACCTTGAACCTTCCTACAATCCTTAGTGGAATGTAGACCCTTTTCTTCTAAAGTTTCCTCTTCAAGCGATTGAAGCTATCTTTCCTTCACATGTGAGTGTTGGATTGATTTTCTTCGTAGTGTAGGCTTGAGGATTAAAGTTGAATGATTTTGAGAATATTTTGATTACGATTCGAGATGTTAGCTTGAATGTTTTTGGTTGGTAATCAACTCATTTTCTTGAGTCATCCTCGGCCTTTTATAGTGATATTTCAAAAATTTGCCCGTTGAAGAGATAGGCTTATTTTTGAAAGTCACTTGTGGTCGTTGGCTTGTCTTGTTGCGATCCTTGGAATTGCCACTTCCTCGTATGAATTATTCTTGACTTTTGAAGCGCGACACGGTGTAGTGCTTCCCATTGGTTTATTTCCCTTGCATGCTTACGTGGTGAGCACTCAGAAAGGTAGCATGGAGATATTACTTATTTAAGTAATTCTCTTGATTTACGTGCAACGGATCTCTTTCGATTATCTCGACTTGAGCGCATTTCCTTGCTTTCCCCGGGTGACTTAGAGTCGACTTCCAATCGTTAAATGACTCTTCATCAATTCAACTAGAACTTGACTATCTTGAGTTGACTTGGTGATGCTTTACTCAGCGCATCTCGGTGGACCTTGATCGAGTTCCGTCTTCTCTTCTTTTGCCAAACTCGGTGTGTGTCGCGTGAGTCTTCCTACTAGTCTCCGGTTGTCTTCTTGCATGTTTGGGCATAGGCGACTTAACAGCTTGACCAGCCCTATTTATTACAATGCGATTTACAACAAAAATGGGGTGCCAACTTCCTATTCTAAGTTTTACATGGCATTCATCAAAATCTAAACAATAAATTTCCCAACAATTTCCCCCTTTTTGATGATGCCAAAACTTAAAAACATTCAAAATGTAAATAGCAAAGATACATACGAGATAGTGCATTCACGAGAGAATGTATGCGTAGAATCAATCCTTTTATTGATCATAACATTCTTGTTCTTTTACACTGCCCCATTTTACAAGGTGTATCAAAGCAAACATTTATGTCTACGCAAAAAAATAGAGAATTTACAAATTTATTACGAGAAGACTTACATAGTATGTATTTACATAGTAAAATACATGAAGGGTGGACAACAACACTTCATCTCCTTTCTTGCCTCCTTCTTTCATCTTCTTGATTCTGTCATCTTAAATCTTCTTCTCTTTTTCTCATCTTGGTGCCTTCTTCTTATTTTCATATGCCTTAAAGGCGACTTCATCTCTTCTTAATCTCTCTTGTCTCTCTCCCATAGCTGAGTTTGTCTTTTATTTTCTTCTTCGATTCTTTTCACATACTCGGCATTGTTTTTAGCCACTTGCGTTGGCTACTTGGTGAACCAGCCCGAGTGATCCCTCCTTTCTTGCACGGATCTATGTACTCAATGTTTTGGGCAAAAGCCTAGTGCTGAAACCTCTTCCTCCACCAACTTTGCTTCGTCCTCTACCTCTTCCTGCGGGCGTGTATTGTCTTTGGGGTCTTCTTCTTACCGGTTGAGTGACCGGCGGAGTGACAGCCAGTGGTTGACGGTGAGAGTCTGCTTTGCTGTCGGCTTCTTCACATAACGTGAGACCCTTTTCCCGTCAAGTCCCGAGGCTTGAGCCATAAACATGTTTGCGAAGTATCCTTGGATCGAGCATTTTAAATTCATCAAGCGATCTTGGCTCGGTCCCGACATCGAGATGGAATAAGTGTCTCTGTCTCTTTGGAATGCCTCCATGTTGTTTCAAGATGTCCATAAATCGGGCATTCAACCTTCCTTCCACTTCCTCCATCCTGCTTCATTGTCTTTCTCTTTTCGACCATAGATGCGGCCAGTGTTGGTGTGGCGATCATTTATTGGAGTTTCTTTGGCGATAATATCGGCTTTGACAAGACCTTGTTGGGGGTTTGTGCAATCATTAAGGTCACATTTCTCGATCCTTCCCCCTCAGCGGACTTTCCTTTCTTTTCCCTTGAAACTTCCTCATTGTCTTTCCCTTCACGTTTGCTCCCTCATTCTCAACTTGAGATCTCTTTAGCGCTTTAAGGTATTCCTCTTCCCTCTTTTTAGCATCATCAAAGGAAAAGAGAACCCACAAACATACTAGCAAGCGGGAAGTCAAGTCTCTTGATGGCCGGGAGTTACCCGGAGTTTCTTTGTGGTGTATCTTTGCCTGAAACTTCGAGCGAGTAGCGTTGGATTGACTTTAAGCAACTTCATCTCGGCCGTAAGAAGGCTGAATTTTCTATCCATGTTTTCTTCCATACGCGAGGAGCTCATTCTTATTTTGCTCACGCATGACTTTATCTCGGCGATGTGAGATTCATGCATGTGCTCAATGTGTTCTCTCAATTTACGTCTTTGCATCGGTGTTCTCGGCTCTCCCGGACCAACGACTTGTTGAACAATGTTACAGAAATATCTAGCTTGTTCCACGCGCATTGTTTCTTCTTTGTTGCCACCACTCCCGGATTCGACTATTATGCCTCTCAAGTCAACGATAAGGTTGGCATCTCATTATCGATCTCATGTCCATCGAGGCTGGTGCCTCTCCATCCGTTCAATTTGTGCAAATAATGCTTTGAACACCTCCCGAACCCAATTTATTCCCTCTGTTGCGGTGATGGCCAAGCGACATCAAAATCATAGTGGTTTGGAACGATGGTATCGATGGAATGACGGGATCTGTGCGTGGTAGCGCGAGATCGTTTTATGACTCTTCGGGAGGTCGGGTACCTCCGAGAGAGAAAAAATGATTCTACAAAGGAATCATCACGGGCAAGCGGGATTTGTTCAATGATGAGTGGTGCGCGTGAAGTTCCTGTGGAGTCGAACTGTTTGCGGCTTAGGGAAGCTGCGCGATGGACTCAGTTGCGGTGGGGTTTGTTGTGAAGTTGACCCGACTTGCTTGAGCCTCATTGTCTCAACGACTTTCGTCGGTCTCAGTTGGTTTCTTCAATTGAGTTGGTAGTCCTCGGCCTTGCTCGAAGCGTCATCGGACGATGATGAGACTTCCATGGATGGCTCATCATCAAAGTTGAAAGTTTGGCGAGTAGTCTTGAGGTCGAGACTTGATCGTGATTGGAACATCCTTGGTGAGTCTTTTGGATCGATCATGGGGATGAATCGGCTTCATCGTCTTCTTCCGATCCCGAAAGGTTACATCGGGATTATCACGGGAGTCGTGAAATGCGCTAATCTCCTTTTGGATGGATCAATGATAGCGGGAGGGATGTTCTCTACTTTAGCTTCTTTACCCCGGGAAGTCTCAACTTCCGTTGGCCTTCATTACCTCCTGCGATCCCAAGCTGCGGCGAGGCCTGGACCTCGCTTTCGACATGTCGATTGTCTTAGGGTCTTGTGGTGGCATCCATTGGAGTCTCAAGCCCATGGATTGCACTTTCATCGCCCAGTGTTAACTCCCAGGCTGTTCCTTCTTGTGCCTCGGCCCATCGGCGCGTCATTAGCCTTGAGAAGCGATTGGCACCTCGGTGAGCGATCTCTCAAGCGTCGAGCTTCGTTGATGGCAACTTCTTTGTGTATTTTGTGTTTGTACTTTCTCCACTTCGCCTCCTAGATTCGTTGTGGAGTCATCTGCACATCCTCAGGCCTTCTGCTGGTGGAGGGAGTTTCCCCCAGGTGGCGCACCCGGTGAGTGATTTGGAATGGGGTCACTCGTCTCCAAACTCATTTGTTTCTCTTTTGAGTGTTCGGCCGTTGGGGCGGTGGTAAGACACCTTCTTTAGGGGTTGGCTCGACTAGGGTCCCCACTAACCTAGTTTCATCGCCATTTCCCTTAATTCCTTCTTAAGTGGTGGGGAAGTGGTGGCGGCAACAAGCTGTGGCAATATCTTTTTCCCACTCCCATTGGGTCCAACTCATTTGTATTTTGGAGGACTCTCCTGGTCCTCCATCATTCTTTTCTCATGAAGAATTGCGGATTCGTGCATTGCTTGCTGTATTTGCAACTCTTACGTGCGGCGGCCAGGGTCGAGATCCTCATCACTATCGATAAGATGTCGAGGAGATGATGTGTGTGTTACGTGGTGCGGTGATAGGGCGGATCTTTGCCTTCTCACGTGCCTCGGCTTCCTCTGTCTCTCTCCTTCTCCTTGTCCTTGAAGATGCGCAAGATATACGTGCGATTTTCTTCATCAATGCTTGGACCACGGTGGTCACTCCAAGAAAGTTCATCGGTTCCTCTTCTTCTTGATAAACTCGGGCCGTTGGAACTGTTCCCTGGATCGACTCAATTTCCACTTCCTCCACTCTCATGACGATTTTGGATGTCACGGATAAAGTGGGGATAGGATCATCACATCATCATCTCTTTTAGCTTCTTCTTGTTGTCCCTCATTCTCGGGGATAGAAGGTAGCAAGCTTTGGTGCTCTATTACATCATTGCGTCATTTTCGGGAGGATACGATTACATCAGCAGGCGAGTTAGATTTCTCGGCTACTTCTTGTGTCTCGGTTTGTTCGAACTACAGTTGGGTCTTGATTTGCCTCTGTGATCGCCTTGACGAGACTTAGGCTGTTTCATCAATAATATCTGGAGACTCTACTTCTCCCGCGATCTCACGTGTCTGTTTTTGGTGAATGGTGACTCGGCCCGATTTTTTAAGTTCGGATTGCTTGATGATTCTTCTTTGTCTCTTAGTTCGTACGGAGGGATTTACGTTCGGAGAGAAGTGTCTTAGAGTCTGGGCGGCGGGGGGCGTCTTTGGTGTTTTCTTACGAGGAAGCGAGCCATCTTGGCTTATCGATTCTCCTCTTTTTGGCAATAGGAGAAAGGTATTTGAGGTTCCTTATCGGCCGCTCTTCTTTGGGGCGGGGAGACACGGCTGGCTGCGAGAAGCGGCGACTTCGAGCTGCGAGGGGCATGGCGATTTGTTTTTCTTAGGCTGCGGGGCGTGATTCTCTTAAGCAGTGCGGGCGACTTTCTTCTTTGGTGGAGAGGAAACAAGCGTATCTTGAGTCGGTGATTCCCCCTCACTTGTATCGACTCTCTTGGCGTGAGCTCTCTTGTGTGCGCCCGAGAGGTTTGATCTGAACATCCTCTTGTTTACATGGAACGCCTTTCCATGTCGAAGAGGACTCCTTTCACCTCCATCGGTAGGCCAATCACCAGGCCATATCCCGAGGATCCTCTAAATGCACCATTCTCCTTGAAGGATTTGTTCCCTACGATTACGGCGGTTTCTTTGTAGACAAACTCGGCCAGTTTACTTGCTTTTCTTCAATGATCGCGGCCATTCACGATCGGTTTTGCTTTAAACGATTGGTCAAAGCTGCCAAATTTGATGTCTATGCATTTGGGAACTATGTCCAACGATTTGTGGTAGTCCTCCTTCAGCAGCCCCTTTTTGGTGTGTAGACTATCTTTTTCAGCATAGTCGGTCTTGGCTCTTCCTTCCAAGCGGCGGCCAAGTCTACGTCGGCTTCATTGATTTACGGTGCTCTTCCGCGGTAGTGGCGGTGTTACGCAGATCCTTGGCGAGAGATGATGAACTCCTTCCCGTGAGCGAGAGGATTTGATCCCCTCATCGTGAATCTCGGCGTTCACGTGAGAAGCTGTGCGACCTCTTCCACATAAGTCATCGAGAACTCTATCGTCGAGAAATGGTTTCCCCAGGCGTTTCGAGCTTTTCAGGCGATTTTCTTTATGAGGCGTCATCGGACCCCTGTTTGACCATTCCCTCGAAATCCACAGTAGACCCGTGTGGATTTGCTTCCCTAACAGCGAAATCATAAGTTGATGACATTTTTCGATATTTCACGAAAAGAAACTTAGAAGTTGATTTGAATATTGATAGGGTTTTGAGAGAGTTTTGCCTTTGCTTGAGATAGAAATGAAACGTTTTGGTAATATGTGAGAGAAAAGAAGCGAAAATGGTTTAAGTATGGTTTTACGAAAGGGCGTGCGGGTGGTTTTGAAATGTGATCGAAATCAACGGCTTAGATTTTGCGCCCGATTAGCATTTAATGTCTCGAATTTAATGCGGCAACATTTATATCAATCATAAGCTTGGTATGCGGCTTTTTGCTGTATACATCATCATCATTATCTTGACGCCATTCTTAAAAACATTCCCGCTTAGTAAAAGCATTTGCGTTTTTGTCACTTTGCTCATAAATGACTCACTTGTAGGTCCCAAGGGTGTGAGTGTAAGATTTAGAAGGGGGTTGAATAAACCTTACCAACTTTTCACTTTTGGTCCTTTTTAAAATTGAGTTGACATTATACTGATTGTGTCCTTGGTGGACATCTAATTTAGTTAATCGGTAGAGTTAGTCACTCAACAGCTGACTCGGCGAGTTTGTTGATAGAATAACTTTCGAGTTGTTAAGGCCCAATTAGCTCAAGCTGCGGTTTGATTTAATGGAAGATTTAACACCCTTAAGTTTGGTTTAGTTATGATTTAATACTTGGTTTTAGTACTTAGAGATTATCGGTTGGATAGCAAATATGTCGTGAGAATTAAACAAATAAGATCGAGGAATTAAAGTCTTTGAAATGTAAATGACACGATAAGTTTTTATAGAGGTTCGAAGATGGGGTAATTCTTCTACTCCTCTCTTCTCCAACTCTGGAGGAATCCACTAAGTATTGATCGATCACAGAGTGGTAGCAGTCGGATACAAGTCTTGATCACACAGTGACTTGATCCTTTGGGACTCGATCACGGAGATGCCTTGGTCACTCGGTGGCTTCTCGTCAGGCTCGGCTTCTTCACGGGCGCTCTTGCTACTACACTCACTTGCTCAAGCTCTTAGGATTTGATCACGAAGCCCTCAAAAACTCGAGACTGGTTCGACCTTGAACCTTCCTACAATCCTTCGTGGAATGTAGACCCTTTTCTTCTAAAGTTTCCTCTTCAATTGATTGAAGCTATCTTTCCTTCACAGGTGAGTGTTGGATTGATTTTCTTCGTAGTGTAGGCTTGAGGATTAAACTTGAATGATTTTGAGAATATTTTGATTACTGATTCGAGATGTTAGCTTGAATGTTTTTGGTTCAGGTAATCAACTCATTTTCTTCAGAGTCATCCCTCAGCCTTTTATAGTGATCTTTCAAAAATTTGCCCATTGAAGAGATAGGCTTATTTTTGAAAGTCACTTGTGGTCGTTGGCTTGTCTTGTTGCGATCCTTGGAATTGCCACTTCATCGTATAAATTATTCTTGACTTTTGAGGAAACGACACGGTGTAGTGCTTCCCATTGGTTTATTTCCCTTGCACGCTTACGTGGTGAGCACTCAGAAAGGTATCATAGAGATATTACTTGTTTAAGTAATTCTCTTGATTTACGGCAACGGATCTCTTTCGATTATCTCGACTTGACTCGCATTTCCTTGCTTTCCCCAGGTGACTTAGAGTCGACTTCCAATCGTTAAATGACTCTTGTCACTTCAACTAGAGACTTGACTATCTTGAGTTGACTTGGTGATGCTTTACTGTTGCATCTCAAATGCACCTTGATCGAGTTCCGTCTTCTCTTATTTTGCCAAACTCGGTGTCTCGCGTGAAGTCTTCCTACTAGTCTCCGGTTGTCTTCTTGCATGTTTGGGCATAGGACTTAACTTAGCTTGACCATCACTATTTATTACAATGCGATTTACAACAAAAATGGGGTGCCAACTTCCTATTATAAGTTTTACATGGCATTCATCAAAATCTAAACAATAAATTTCCCAACAAGCATAATAGTCGAAATCCGGGAGTGGTGGCAACATCGATGAAACAATGCGCGTTGAACAAGCTAGATATTTGAGAACATTGTTCAACAAGTGGCTGTGCGGAGAGCTAAAAACGATGCAAAGGCGAAATTGAGAGAACACATTGAGCACATGCATGAATCTCACCTTTCTTTGAGATAAAGGCTGCTGCGTGAACAAAATAAGAATGAGCTCCTGGCAAAAGGCTGAATCAGCCGCTACTCATTACGAGTTTCGTGCGGCATACACCACAGCAGCGAGACTCGAAGCGAGAACTTCGACTATCGGCGGACTCGACTTTACGCTTGCTAGTATGTTTCGAGGGTTCCTCTCTCCTTTGATGATGCCAAAAAGGGGAAGAGGAATACCTTAAAGCTCTAAAAGATCGAAGGTGAGAAGGAGGGAAGCGGTTTGTGAAGGGAAAGAGCAGTGAGGAAGTTTCAAGGAAAAGAAAGGAAAAGTCTTTGAGGGGAAGGATCGAAAATGTGACCTTGATGATTGCACAAACCCCCCAACAAGGTCACATCACGGTGACATTATCGGCTGACAAACTCCACAACTCTGCCACTCCAACACTCTCTTTGTATCTATGGTGAAAAGAGAAAAACAATTGAAGCGGGGATGAAGGAAGTGGAAGGAAGGTTGAATGCCCGAGTTATGGACATCTTGAAACAACATGGAGGCATTCCGGTGAAGCGAGAGACACTTATGCCATCTCGGATGGGGGACCAGAGCCAAGATCGGTTGATGAATTTAAAACGCTTCGCATCGAAGGATACTTCGCAAACATGTCTGGCTCAAGCACGGGACTTATCTTGGGAAAAGGGTCTCACGTTATGTGAAGAAGGCGACGACAGCGACGAGACTCTGTGATCGCTCTGTGGTCACTCCGTGGTCACTCAATTTGGAAAGAAGAAGACCCGTACAATACGCCCGGTAGAGGAAGAAGCGGTGGTGGAGGAAGAAGCTTGGACCTGGGCCTCGCCCAAGAATATTGAATCGTAGATCCGGGAAAGAAAGGAGGGATCTCTTTGGGGTGGGCTTGACCAAGTGGCAAATTTGCAAGTGGCTAAAACTAGCAGTGTGCAAAAAGAATAGAAGAAGAAAACAAGAGACAAACTCGGCTATGGGAGGAGAGACAGGAAAGAATAAGAAAAGATGAAGGCTGCCGGAAGGCATATGAAAAGAAAAAAAAGGCGGTGACGACGAGAAAAAGAGAAGAAGAGAAAGAAGATCTTGAACAAGATGAAAGAAGGAGAGCAAAGGAGATGAAGTGTTGTTGTCAACCCTTCCCGTGTATTTCACTATGTAAATACATACAATGTAAGTCTTACGTAATAAAGCTATGCCCGGTTGTGATTGGTCAACCCGGTTTATCTTCTTTTACTGCGATGATTGCGGCCATTACAATCGGCTTTGCCTTTGTGATTGGTCAAAAGCTTGCCAAATTTGATGTCGATACATTTAGCAACTATGTCCAACGACTTGTGATAATCTTCCTTGGCGATCTCTTGTTTGTTGTGTATACTATTTTATCGGCCACGATCGGGCTTGGCTATTTCTTTCAAGCATCGGCCAAGTTTACATCGGCCGTTAATCTCGATGCTCCCTCTCTCTTCAGTAGTGAGCAATGTTCGGCGAATCCTTGGCGAGATAGTCATTTGCTTTCCGTGAACAAATGACTTTATTCCTTCATCGTGAATCTCGGCATTCACGTAGAATTGTCGACCTCCTCCACATATGTCATCGGATATTCTAACGTCGAAAGCGGTTTTAGGCCGGACGTTTCCAACTTTTAAATAATTTTCTTCACTAGGGTGTCGTCGGACCCCTGTTTCACCATCTTGTCGAAATCCACCGTAGAGCGGTGTGGATTTGCTTTCCTAACTTGGTAAAGTCATAAGTTGGTGCCATTTTTCGGGATTATATCGAAGAAAAACTCGAAAATTGATTTGAAGATAGATAGGGTTTCGAGAGAATTTTGCCTTTGCTTTTGAGAGAAAGAAATGAATAGTTTTAGAAGTGTGAGAGAAAAAGCAGGCGAGAATGGTTTAAATATGGTTTATGAAAGGGCGTGCGGGTGGTTTTGAAATGTGATCAAAATCAACGGCTTAGATTTTGCACGCCTTATTTAGCATTTAATGTCTCGTATTTAATGCGGCGACATTTATATCCAATCATAAGCTTGGTGTGCGGCTTTATGTCGTACACATCATCATTATCTTTGACGTATACCTTAAAACATTCCCGCTTTGTCAAAATGATCATTTGCGTTTTTGTCACTTTGCTCATAAGTGACTCGGCTTATCCCTTAGCTTTAACTCTACTTCTCACGATTCTCTTGGTGACTCTCGCTATCAGTGACTCGGTGTAGTTGTCTTTCCGTCTGGTGATTTACTTAGCTGATTTGTGAGTTCACTCTTTTTCCTTTTTGTTCCATTTCTTTTCTTTGATTTTTAAGTGTCACTCAGCTCAATTAACCTAACTCATGTTTGAGTTCTTCAAATCTTGACTCACATAATGGTTTTGTGAAGATGTCGGCCATTGTTTATCGGTTGAGATATATCCCAAGATGATATCCTTCTTTTCAACATGATCTCTTATGAAGTGATATCGACATCGATATGCTTTGTTCTTGAGTGCAACACGGGATTTTGAGTAATGGCAATTGCACTTGTGTTATCACACATGATTGGAATTTCTTTTTCCTCAACTTCATAGTCTCTATTTCTTTGTCTCAACCATAGGACTTGGGCCTGCAATTTGCCCGCATGACTATGTATCTGCCTCAATTTGTAGAGGTGGCTATTGAATTTTGCTTCTTGCTAAACCAGGAAATCACTTTGTTTCTAGCATTTGACATGTGCACGAAGTGCTCTTCCTGTCCACTCTGCATCGGCATAGTCGAATCGAATAGCCAATTAGCTTGAATCCACCTTCCTTTGGATACCATAGGCCTACTTCTTGGCTTCCTTTCAAGTATCTCAATATTCTTTTAGGCTGCTTTGTCATATGGCTCTTCTTTGGAGCAGATTGAAATCTTGCACATACACCTACGGCAAAGGTGATGTCTGGCCTGCTTCTTTGTGAGATAGAGCAATGATCCATAAGTGCTCTGTATCTTGTTTGGTCTACGGGCTTGCCATCGCATTCATGTCCATTTTGATTGATGTATTCATTGGTATTTTTACTGAGAAGATTTATCCTCCATACCAAACTTCTTCATTAAATCTCTGGTGTATTTTGTTTGACTTATGAAGGTTCCTTCCTTCAATTGTTTTCACTTGAAGTCAAGGAAGAATGTCGGCTCTCCCATCATGCTCATTTCAAATTTACTTTGCATGAGGTTTGAAAACTTTTCACCACGACTCTTTGTTTGTGGATCCAAAAATGATGTCATCCACATATATTTGAATAAGCGTATACTCTTTTTGTCTTGAATTACGAATAGTGTTCTATCTACTTTTCCTTTTGTGAATCCATTTTCGGTTAGGAATTGTGACAAAGTATCATACCATGCTCACGGTTCTGTTTCAATCCATATAGAGCTTTCTTGAGTTTGTATACCCTATCTCCAAGAGTTTTACGCTCAAATCCTGGAGGTTGTTCAACATACACTTCTTCTTCCAATAAACCATTCGGGGAATGCACTTTTTACATCCATCGATATACGGTGAAATCCTTGTGAGCGGCATAGGCAAGAAACATCCTTATAGCTTCCAATCTTGCTACAGGGCAAATGTTTCATCAAAATCTATCCCTTCTTCTTGGCAATATCCTTTGGCTACTAGTCTTGCTTTGTTTCTTACCACAGAACCTTCCTCGTTCATCTTATTTACGAACACCCATTTGGTGCCAATAACATTTTGATGTATGGGTCTTTGCACTAATTCCCATACTTTATTTCTTTCAAAGCGATTGACTCTTCTTGCATAGCTTGAATCAATGTGTGTCGTCGAAGGCTTGTGACACGTCTTTGGGTTCTATTTGCGAGATGAAGCATGTGAACATGGCTTCTTGTTGAGTTACGGATCTTGTTTTGACACCTTCTCTTATATCTCCAATGACAAGTTACGGTGGATGATCTCTTAGCCATCTTACATCGGGTTGGAGTAAGTTAGGCTGGATTGATCGACTTGCGGCCGTGTTCTTTGTGGTCGACTCTCTCATAATCAACTTAGCAAATTCTCCATTTTTTTTGAGATTCAGCAATCTCATCTTCTTGAATTGATAATTCGGCTTGGCTTGACATAGGGATTCTTACGTATGGTTGGATGATTGACTTATCGGTGACTCTTCAATGTCTTCTCTATTTACAATTGGCTCATCGAATACTACATGAATGGATTCTTACGTAACCATAGTCCTTTTGTTGAGTATTACGTAGGCTTTGCTTTTTGAGTATCTAAGAAGATACTTTCATCGACTTTAGCATCAAAAGCCTTTAGGTTGTCTTTGCCATTGTTGTGGATGAAGCATTTACATCCAAATATTACGAAATATGCAACATTTGGTTTTCTTCGATCCGGATCTCATAGGGAGTCTTTGTCATTGTCTATTTATCATACATTTGTTTTGGGAGTAGCAAGGCTTGTGTTGATTGCTTGACCCAAAATCTTTTTGGTAACTCTGCTTGACTAACATGGTCTTCTTTGCTTCTTTGAGGTTCTATTCCTTCTTTCTGCAACTCCATTCTGTTTGTGGAGTTCTTGCTGTGATAGTTCATGACCAATACCATTTTCAACACAATCGAGTTATTATTCCATTGACAAATTCAGTTCCTGCATCGATCTTATTTTGATAATGGTTTGACTCTTCTCGTTTTGAATCCTCTTCATCACCGTGGTAGTTTTTGTAGAGTTTCTTTCTTCTTACACATGAATATTGTCCATGTATATCTTGAGTAGTCATCTACTACCACCAAGGTGTATTTCTTTCCACTTATCTTTGTTTGGTTCCACTGGGCCAAATAGATCCATATGAAGGCGATGCAATATTCTTGTTGAGGATGGGCATGTCTTTTCTTTGAATGACGACTTGATTTGTTTTCCCCTTCGACATCGTCACATATACTCTCCTTTTTGTATCTTTTTGTCAGTAGTCCTTCCACAAGATGACTTCTTGCCCGACTTGTTAATTGTTTTGAAATTCGGTGACTCGGCTTTTTGTGCCCACGACTTGATTCAATTTGTGCTTTTTGCTAGTAGGCAGTCTTTGGGTGTTGCGGTTGACCAATCCACGACATACATATTCTTACTGTCTACATCCTTGCAACACAACTTCATTTGATTCAATATCCTTGATTTGGCATACACCCATGTTGAATCAACATTGTAACCACTTGTCACGAGTTGGTGATGCTTAGCAGTTGAAGTTGAGTCCTTCAACATATGCAACGTCTGTGATTTCTAATACATTCCTCTTGATGGTTCCAATGCCTCTTATTTCACCAGGAGCTTCATTTCTTCCAAATATGACTTTTGCTCCTTTAACTTCCTTGAATTTTGATAGATTTTTCTTGTTTCTGTCGTATGTGCGGAGCCCACTATCCATGTACCAGGTTCCTTGGCACTCGGTTGTTCCTTGAACATGCAATCAAGGAAATTAAGTTTTAGGTACCCATAATTATGCAGGTCACTGAGGGGTTAAATTGTAAGATGATCCAACCAACCTATAGCCAAATGATTTGACTCTAAGGGGTTGCCATCTATCGATGCCATAATCATAATTAATCCTGGCCCGAATTGCTTGGGGATTCTAGGTTCATCTGTTTTGTCTCTTTTGTCGTATGCTGCATATGTGTTTTAGCAATTGCCTTCCTTGGGTAATTGTGGTGTCTTTGAGTGTAGTGCCTAGGTGCATATGTGTCTTGATGAAAGCTCTTGTACTTTTGGAATGGCCTTTCTTGAGTTCTAGGCCTTTGCCATTTGGGCTTATATTCCATAAGTTTATCTTTGATAGTTTACATTATTCCAATCGGCTTGGCTTGGATATTTTCTACCATTCCCATCATATATATTTCTCTTATAGATTTTAAGGATTTTTGGTAGCTCTGCTTCTTCTTTCTGAGTAATTTTTGTTTGGAGTTTGCGAGGAACTCATTGAATCTCTTCTCATGTTGTCCTTTTAGCGCACTCAATTTGTTTTTTCCTTTTCCTTTATAACCAAGGTCGGTTTGCTTGTTATTGTGCTTTGGAGTGAATGTGTGTGCAACATTTAGAGTTTTGGATTTTTCGGACTCTTCATGGCTTGAAGATCCTTTTTCCAAAATTACTTTTGAAGTTTGACATAGCACGAGAGGAGTTAAATCCTAAGCTGTCTTGTCTCCACATTCTCTTTGACTCATAATAAGATCATCCATGATTTAGATGCCTTAGTGAATGAGGCAATAACATTCTTGAGGTCATTCTCCCTCTTTTCTATAAGCGGCAATTTCTGCTATTAATTTAGCATTTTCGGCCTTTAAACCTTCATTCTCATCGGCTATTTGACTTAGGGTACTCGGCTCCTTAGTCGGCTTTGAGTTTTGACTTTTGAGTAGGCTGTTTTCCTCATTCAATAGTGTGTGTGAGGATTTAATGTGTTCAAAATCTTTCATCATTTTGCCTAATGAATCATAAAGATCGAGTGGGTGATGAAGTGTGTGTGTCACGATCACTATCACTAGTGTTTGAGTTTGATGAGTTAGATTGTACCTCATCTTCTTGGTCGAGGTTGATCTTGTTCTTTGGCCATCAAGCGGATCGGGCTTCTTCTTGAGTCACTTGAGTAGTCGGCTTCACTTTGCTCTCTGAATCGGCTATCTCTCTTGACTTGGCATTTTTTAAGGCCCGATCTCTGCAGACCATCATTGCCTTTTTCCTTTCTTGTCTTCTTTCTCACGAAGACCTTCCTTTCTTCATCATCCTGTATTTGTTGACTACGAGGATATGGACGATCAATGGCATAGTGACCTGGTTGTCTCTGATTCAGCATAGATATTCAACCTTTTGATCGACTCTTTCCATTCTTGGATTGTCGGCCCTTTGATACTCAATTTTTGATGATCTTTCTCTTGGTTGGCCTATCTTCCCTTGATTTGGAGGGAGGTGAGTGTCTTACGGAAGATTCACCCTTTCCTCTCTTGTAGTTCTTATTAAAGAACTTGTTGAATCTTTAACCATCGGGGCTATTTCTTACGGGTCAATGACTTCTTTGACCTCGGCTCTCTTCACATCTTTAACAATTAGAAGCATTTGTTTTGGAGTGCAATTTGTCTCTTCCTGGTCTTTTCTTCTCGGCTCAAACTCGTAGGCTTTGAGGTGCGAGAATAACTCATGGTTGGATGTCTTTGATAGGTCCATGGAATGTCTCGTGCCATGACCTTCATTTCCCATTCAGTGGAAGACTTTTAGGATCTTCATACACATTTCATACTGTGTATATTCCTTTCCAAGTGTAGACTGACTCATTTGTGATTTACGTGAACCGAGCATCTAGTTGATCCAGGTTTTCTCCTGAGATCATTTTGAAGTTCTCAAATTTAATACGACCATTTGATAATTTGTTTTCTTTGATTTGCTCACGAGCCTTCACAAATCAATGTCGGCTTGTCCCAGATTTCTTTAGCCGTTTTGCATGATTTGACTTTATTGAACATGGCTTTGTCGAAGGTTTTGTAAAGGATGTCCTTGGCTACATTGTCCAGGTTGTATCTTTTTCTGTCATCATTTGTCCACTCGATTCTTGGTTTTCAACCATGGTGTGCAGGAAGCAACATCTTCTTCTCCTTCCTTTTGCAACTCTTCGTACAATTGTGTTCACCTTTAAGATTTGCGAGAGGCCCATCTTCTATCACTATCCACATCTCATCATGTAATCTTGATAGATGAGCACTGCATCACGAATTTTCCAATCATCAAATTCTTCAATAGTGAACATAGGGATGCGTGTCAAATTTGCTTCCATGATAATAACTTTTAATGATAAAAAGAGTTTTGAGAGTTTAAGTACTAAAGACTTTGAAAAGTTTGGAGATCTAGTTCGATAACCGGTGCGGAGGGTTCAATGAACCAACCGCTCACGATACCACTTGTAGGTCCCAAGGGGGTGTAAGTGTAAGGTTTAGAAGGGGGGTTGAATAAACCTTACAAATTTTCGATTTAGTCCTTTTAAATATACAAAGTTGATTCTTCACAGGTGTGTCCTTGATGGACGATCGATTTAGTCAATCGGTAGAGTTAGTCTCTCAAGACTCAACGAGTGTTGATGGAATAACTCATTGTTGACTCTAAATTAACTCAAGTTTGTGGTTTTGTTTTTCGGAAGGAAGACTTAACACCCTTAAGTTTGATTAAGTAAGAGTTTAGTCTTTGGGTTTAGTACTTGTATTATCAATGGATAGCAAATTTATCGGCATATATAAGCGATTAAAAATGCGGGAATTAAAATCTTTGAAATGTAAATGACACGATGAAATTTTTATAGAGGTTCGAAGATGGGGTAATTCTTCTACTCCTCTCTTCTCCAACTCCTGGAGGAATCCACTAGGTAATGATCGGTTTACAAAGTGGTAGCAGTCCGGATACAAGTCTTGATCACCTGGTGACTTGATCCTTTGGGACTCAATCGGAGACGCCTTGATCACTCGGTGGCTTCTCGTGCGACTCGGCTTCTTCACAGGCGGTGCCTTGCTACTCTGACTCACTTGCTCAAGCTCTTTGGATTTGATCACGAAGCCCTCCAAAAGCTTACAAGACTTGGTTCGACCTTGAACCTTCCTACAATCCTTCGTGGAATGTAGACCCCTTTTCTTCAAAAGTTTCCTCTTCAACCGATTGAAGTTCTCTTTCCTTCACGGGTTAGTGTTGGATTGATGTACTTCGTAATGTAGGCTTGAGGATTAATCTTGAATGATTTGAGAGTATTTACTGGTTATAATTTTAATTGATTTCTTGAATGTTCGTGGTTCGGTAACCTTCTCTCAGTCATTCCTCGGCCTTTATAGTGATCTTTCAAAAATTTGCCCGTTGAAGAGATAGGCTTATTTTGAAAGTCACTTGCGATCGTTGGCTTGTCTTGTTGCGATCCTTGGAATTGCCATTTCCTCGTATGAATTGTTCTTTCACCTTTTGAGTTTTGACACGGTGTGTAGTGCTTCCCATTGGTTCATTCCTTTTGCACGCAAGGGTGAGCACTCGAGAAATGTGGTGTGGAGATATTACTTGTTTAAGTAAATCTCTTGATTTACGTACAACGGATCTTTTCTGATTATCTCGACTTGACTGCGTTTCCTTGCTTTCCCCAGGTGACTTAGAGTCACTTCCAATCATGGATGACTCTTACGTCACTTCAACTTGAGACTTGGCTTTTCTCAAGTTGACTTGATGATACTTCACTTAGCGCATCTCACCGCTTCTTGATAGAGTTCCGTCTACTCTTCTTTGCCATACTCAAATTGTCTCACGTGAGTCTTCCTTCCAATCTTGATTGTCTTCTTGCATCTTGGGCATAGGCGACTTAACTCGGCTTGCGACTCTAATTGTTACAATGCATTTTACAGCAAGAATTGGGGTGCCAACTTTCTATTCTAAGTTTTACATGGCATTCATCAAAATCTAAACAATAAAATTCCTAACAAAACCGCCTATTGTTACCCTCTTGTGTTTGTTGACTAACTTGAATAAAGGAATTCAAGCTTTCTTCAATAGATAGAGACCGAGATTGGTTTGATGGTTGATCTTGGGGTTGCAGTGGCCTCAGATAGATTTCAGATGGATCTTATGAATTTCTCCAACTAAAGTTCGGATGATTCCGCCAACCTGGATTGTAAATTTGAGCGAAATGATCATTACGAGGCCTTTGCTGATAATCCTGGGAAGCGCTTACACCCTCAACCTGTTGTTCAATCATAACATTACAAATATTACCCCCATGACTAAACTCACCACAAATCCCGCACGACTCGGCAGAAGGAGGGGCGACTGGTGGATGCCCCCTTGTAGCCACTAATTGTACTTGCTTAATCAATTCAACCAATTATTTTGTCACATCGTAGCTCGGAGATACTTCATTTACGGTAGCCCGTCTGTCTCTGGCACTTTTTTATTGTGAATTAGTGCTCATCATCTCTAGAAGATCATACATTGCTTGAGCCGTGTGTTCACCCATGTCACCCTCAGCGGCATTGTCAACTATATATTGATAATTATGTGATAACCCATCATATAAAAATCGGTTTAACAATTCCAATGGGTAGTGATGATGTGGGCATTTAATCTGTAAATCTTTAAAGCGATCCCAAGCCTCATGAAAAGGCTCTCCATCCATTTGACTAAAAGTGGCTATTTTAGCTCGTAGATCTGAAGTCTTCTGATGTGAATAGTACCTATCCATGAACTTATTGTACACCGCCTCCCAATTAGTAAGAGAGTTGAGAGGTAGAGACATAAGCTAAGTTTTCACCCGATCCTTTAGAGTGTATGGAAAACAGGACATCCGAAGCTGATCCTCATTCAAATCTTGTAGAGGAAAGGTTTGGATGACTGAATAGAATTCCCGAATGAAGTTGAGAGGATCTTCATTAGGCATCCCATAGAAGATGGCAACTGATTAAAGTGTATGGCTTTGAGCTCATAATTCTGTGATGCTTGTCCCAAAGTGATGCAAGAGGTTGCAGTCCCAATGACAGGGCATGCAAACTCACGCATCGAAGGCTGGCGTGTCTCCACATTATTTTTGTTTTGATTATCACCCATCTCTAATTCATCTGTTTGTTCTTCTTTCGGAACGTGATCGCGAGAATTCTCGTTGCTATCCGAAGAATCATCCCCATCTTTCATTGTTCGTCTCGTAACTCGATGATATCATCCACGAAAGGCACAAGGTCCCAATTGAGATTTCTACGTCCTTGCATAGAAAAATAGAACAAACGAACCAGTGGAATAAAGTAAAAATCAAAAGGCAAAATAAAAGAGTCCTAAACTAAAAATAAACAAAAAGAATCCTAATCTAGAAACACGAAAAATAAATACAATTATTATTATGCCTAAAGCCCTCCCCGACAATGGCACCAAATCTTTTTCCGCTAAACACCTAAAATAAATCTAGTGACACTCGCAAGATCACGAGATCAATCGTAGGGTAGTAAGTTGACCAAATTCGTCCCTCGCGGAAGACTTAGCCGACAAATAATTATTATACAACACAATTGACAGAAAATAAATCCTAAACACTCTAACTAAAATTATGATTTTAAATAACTAAAGAAACAAGTAAACAGACAAATTAGAACTAAACACAATTGAACTCGAAGAAAAACAATATGGATGAACATCTAGGATTTCGGAATCATCTCATCAAACTTGCAAGCAGAATATCATCTAATTGATCATGATGTTAACAAATATAACAAACAGGTAAAAACTAGGCCTAGATCTGATAACTCACGTATTCACAGATTAGGGCTATCCCTACATAATTTGCTATTTTCATTAAGCCAAGTTAGATAATACATTTCTGATTCATATCTAACCCCCTGAATAAATTTAGTCCAGGAATAATATCTTCTCTTGATCTCAATTATTTCCTCAAGACAATCAAAAGTTGACCAGACAATCAATTATCAAATAAAGTAGTTTATTCAGGAAAGTAAATCAATTAGTCAATACTCATGCTTGTTTGTTTGAATCAAATCATCATAATCCTAGAACAAGGAAGTTAGTTCATACTTGGGGGTGGGATTATAATCTCAATTGATGGAAAGAAAACAATCATATGCATTATCATGCAATAATAATCATCCAACAATTGAAATCGGACAAAAGAGATGAATAAATATTACGAATTGATTAAGCCAAAAAATAACTTCAATGGGAAGAACCCAAGGAATCCCAATGTTGAAAAGCAAGAGAAAAGAGAGAAAACAAGAGTCTAAAAGTGCTAAGAAGTAAAGTGTACCAAAATATAGGCTCCCCAAGTCTTATTTATAAGACTAGAGTTCTATACAAGTTGGAAGAGCCAAAAAAACAAAAAAAATCAAAAATTTCGTGTTCTACAAGTCACAGTGTGCGACAGTGCACGGTGCCGCGTGACCCCTCGCGCGCGCACATGCCATTTATGTTACTGTGCATCATGCGCGACCGTGCCTCTTGTGCGCGCTCGTGCACCCACAAAACTTCGGAATTTGCTCTCAGTGTCTTCTTATGAATTGTAGTTATGTCTCTTAGATTTCCATTGCCATTGGAATTACCTCAATATCAATTTTCTTGAGAGAGTTATGAACAAAATACTAAGACGTATCATTTCCAGAATCTCATCACTTGATTTCCATTTTCACATGATTTTAACCCATCCAAACATCTTCATTTGCATTTAGTATCACAAGTAGACATTGTAGAACTCTCTCTTATCTTTCTAATGACATAAAATCAGGTCAATTGGACTTCAGATGAAAAAGTTGTTTTCCAAATACGAAGACTGCCGCAGTTGCGTGAAATGACTTTTTGACGTTTCTTTCTCCAAATTATTTTTTACACCAAATTCTTGAAGATCAACAAAATAACACAACGTAGCACTAAAACATGCAAATGCAAATAAAACACGCCAAAAATATGTATAAATCTTCGCACAAAACCCACACAAAAACATGCAAAATAACTATCTTATAACATAAAATAATGAACAATGATTGGTCTCTTGTTTGAGATTAACAATGGTTGTTCTCTTGTTTGAGATTACAAATAAATATAGCATAAATAACAACATAAAAATAAATAGCATTTTTATATAACAAGTATTTACTTATTATATATTCAAAATAATATATACAATATAATATTTAAATTATATATATAACTTAAAAAATCTCTTTATAATAATATATATGATTTCAATATTTCAGGTGTTTCAGGCAATATTTATATGTTGGATTATTTTTTAAATATAATACACAAATACATTCAATTATATATATATATATATATATATATATATATGATTTCAATATTTATGGCATTTGATAATATTTGTGCGATGGATTATTTGAATATAATACATAGATACGTATGATTATATATACATAATATTTATATATTTATTCACGTTTCTATGAGATAGTTTTTAATTTTTAGTTTTATTGTCCAGATTTATATTCCACGTTCAGATTTCCAAAGTATTAATTCTTAATCTTTAATTTTATTGTATAGTGTATTGTTCATATTTTTTTGAAAATTATAATGGGATATTTTGTATTTTCTAGATTTTTGATAAGAAAAGTCACAATTGAATATATAATTGTCCAACAAAAATTCTTTATTGGCAAGAAAATAAACAAAATAGTAATGGTTTTGATTAAAAAAATTAAATTAGTAAGTATCAAATTCTGATTCAGAATTTGCCGAAAAACATACCAATTATAAATATATATAAGCATCCATATCCTAATTTCATGCTCAAAATCTTACCATTCAAACATCAAAATATTGCGATAATGAAATTATCAAAAATAACGATATCCTAATTTCATGCTTTTAGCTTATTCACAAGAATTTACCCAAATTATGATAATCGAATTTATTGGGAAAAATTCATAATATTTTAAATTAATAAGTATAATTTAGTTGTTAGATATAGATGTTTTCCACATAATTAAATTTCTCATCAAATAATATTTTTAATAATATTTCAGTATTTTCAGGTTTAGAAACCTAAAATACACATGTTTTCAAACCCAAAACAAATAATTTATGGCTTTCATTTGGTACGTTATAAATTATTTTCCAAATTATTGGAAACAACATTAAATTCTGAATTATAGAAAAAATTGTGATTGAATTTTTCAAATTAATTAGATTGGATTATTATTGTTTATTTTTCATAATTTTTACAGCTATAAATTTACCTTGTGCACATTATAAAAGTCTATACAATGGATGATAATATGACTATAATTTTATTTCTTATTAATTATTTTCCAAAATATTTAAAACAACATTTAATACAAATTATAGAAAAAAATTAATTTAATAACCAAATTAATGGGTTGGAATAAAGAACTGACTATACTATATTGATCTTACCAAAATTTTAGAAACCGAATTTATGGGTTGAAAAAGTGGGCAATTTTTGATTTGTTATTAATTTTTCCAAAATACAGAAATAATATTTATGGTAAAAAATTTGCTTGAATTATATTGAATCTATAAATTTAAAAAATTAGCATTAAATATTTAATCTATGTACTAAACTTTACAAAACTTGAATCGTTAATCTAGACAGAAATTATGATATAAGCCTTAAATAGATTTTACTGTTTTTATCAAAGTGTTTTATGTGGAAAAATATTTTTAGAAATAAGTTTGTTATTATATATATATAAATAACTAAAATCTGCACAATAAAAAAATATTGATTACTATTTAAATTGCAGTTTTTGGTAATAAATTTTTAAGGTCCCTTAATCAGATTATATAAAAATTACTTTCCGATTTTGTGTGTTAACTGCATTAATTATTTTGGTTTTCTTTTTTAAATTTAATAACTTTTTCATTTTTGATCTGTTTTTTTACGTATAATGTATCGAATTTATCATCTTTTTCGGATCTTCAGTTTGACACTCATATTACATATAATAAAAAAAATAAACATAATAAATAAAAAATATAAGATATTTTTGCTCAAATAAGTAAAAACTATACATTCGGGTTATTAGACATCGATTTATATAGTTATTAATTTAGTTATTTGTGATATTAGTAATCCCGCTCGTGCGTTGCACGTGTATTTTAATTTAAAATTATTAATTTATAATTAAACTATCTATTAACATGAGTTGATATTTATTATTTTATTTTAATAATATTATTCATGTAAAGTAAATAAAAACAAAAATTTATACATCAATTTTATATTTTCAATTATAGACTTAAATGTCAAATTCAACTCGTTTAGATTTATCTCAACATATGCATGTCTCTATATTACTATTAGATTTATGACTCTCTTTCTCATGCACAGCTGCCTAGCTCTCTATAAAAAATTACACACACGCACACATATATAAATGTGTGTGTGTGTGTGTGTGTGAAACATATATTTTCATATTGAACTTATATTGTTGAAAATGAATACTTGACGTTTTTAATCAAATATTTTCTTAACAAAAATGTATTAATAAATCTATCAAGTTTCCGTAAATAATGTTAATGAAGGAATATAATTTACCAATTACGAAAAACTTTCTTGTATACAACATTCGTAGTTTTGTTTCCATATTTATTTTCTTCATCATAAATCATGATTTTTAAACCTGTATGATTGTCACTCTGGATACAACAACGTACAATTGACCATGGCTGAATATTGGCTTTCAAAGAAGCCCAACATGAGAGAGAGAGCGGGGAAAGAGAGGGAGAGAGAAATTGTCATTGACTTTTGTTGATCTTCATCGCATATGAAACGATCAAAGAAACTTGTCTTCATTGCAACTTAAAAACGAACCTCGGATCGGAGGGGATCACTGTCATTCAAGGAATTGATCTCTTTTCACTATCATTGTTTCCTGAAAGAATCTTTGCGTCTAAAACATGATCACCAAGCTTTATAACAACCAAACTCAGGTTGTTGTTTTCATCTAGCATGACTTTGAATTCAAGAACAATTTGACTGTGTAAATCAGTAATTATTCATTATTGTTTCTGCATGAGGAATATATTTCAATTATTCCTCCTATATGAGGAACTTATTACGATATCTAAATAATGTAAATGGTATTTTATACTTTGATATAATTCTAGAGAAATGATGTAAAGTAAATGCATACCTAACTGTTGGGAAAATTTATGTATATATTTTTGATGATACCATGTAAAACTTAGATTAGGAAGTTGGCACCCCATTTTCTATGTAATTCAACTTGTAATAGATATGGCGCTTAAGCTGAGTTGAAGTCAGCTAAGTTGAAGATTATAAGACTTAACTGAAGATTGAAGTGAAGACCCAGTTGTGTGTCAGCTAAGTTAAGTGAAGTGAAGACTCAGTTAAGTGACAGAAAAGCTGTCTTAGTCAGCTGACTGACAGCTAAGTCATTCCAAAATGATTGGAATTGAATGTCAAAGGGGTATTCAACATATAAGATTTGAAGAAAGCTGAAAGAAATATGTTGTCAAGACAAGTCAAGTTTTTGCTGGAAATAGGTATGTGTCAGGCTGCTAACAATAAAGCTGTTTTGCTGAAAGAGTGCAAAAAGCAAGGAACCAATAGGATGTACCTGAAAACCTGCAGAGATTAAGGAAAGGCTGCAGAGTAATTAATTCATGGTACGATCTTCATCAATGCTGCAAGACAAGACAAGACAAGACAAGCCACAACCTATGAGTGTGATTTGAAAATTATATATATCTCTTCAACAGACATATTTTCAAATGTGCACTATAAAAGGCTGAGAAAGCAAGTGAGAGAAGGTTACCTAGTTTAACAAGCATACAAGCAATCAAGCAATAACCTGCAAACATCTCTCAAGCTTTTCTAAGAAATCCTCAAGCCTAACTTCGAAGGAATTCAATCCAACACACTCAGTGAAGGAAAGAATACTTCATCAGTTGAAGAGAAAAATTATTTTCAAGAACAAAGGGGTCTACTCTCCAGGTTGAAAGAGAAGTAGTGAGGTTCCAGATCGAACCAGTGCTTTGAACCTGTTAGAGGGCTAAGTGATCAAGTCCAAGGGTTTGAAGGAGGCTGAAGTAACAGGACTTCTATCTTGTGAAGAAACGGAGTCCCAAAAGTAGCAGGCAGTGTGATCAAAGCTGTTTTGGACTGATAACTACTTTGTAACCAAGCTTAAGTTACTTAGTGAATTCCTCCAGGAGTTGGAGAAGAGCAGACTAGAGGAATTACCCCATCCTCGAACCATTATAAAACTGCTTGTGTCTATTTACTTTTCAGCATACTTTATTTCTTGCATTTACCTTATATCCACTGTTAAGTTAAACTTGCTTAAGTCTGCTGATAATAACCATTGGTAAAACAAGTGTTTAAAAACATGCTTAAAAACTACAAGGGTGTAAAGTCTTCCGCTGAAAAAACCAAATCAACTGAATTTCCAAGTGTTAGCTAAAAATAGTTAAGTTATACTATTAATAGCTCAGTCGAGTCTGTTGAGTGGGTAACTTTGTTGTGTAAGCCAACCTAGCTGTCCCTCAAGGACTTAGGTGATTTGAGTTAACTCTGAATATATTTTAAAAAGACTAAAACGAGAAAAGTTGGTAAGGTTTGTTCAACCCCTCTTCTAAACCTTACACATCACCCTTTGGGACCTACAAGTGGTATCAGAGCGGTTGGTTCATTGAGCCTTCCACATTGGTTACTGAACTAGATCTCATTTCTTTTTCAAAGTATCAACACTTGAGTTTTTAAAGCTTTTATTTCAAAAGCAAAGTTATTATCATGGAAGTAATTCTAACTCGCATTCCAATGTTCACTGTTGAAGAATTTGATTATTAGAAAATTCGTATCCATGCTCATCTATCAGCTCTGCATGATGAAATGTGTCTAGTGATTGAGGATGGGCCACTACAGATCTTAAAGGTCAACACTGCTGTAAGAAGGGCAGCTCCCGCTGAAGGAGAAGATGATGCACCTACAGAGCCCAGACCTGCTATGGTGGAAAAACCACGTTGTGAATGGACAAACGATGATCGAAAGAGATACAACCTTGACAATGGTTCCAAGGATATACTTTATAAAACTCTTGATAAGGCTATGTTTAATAAAGTTATATCTTGTAAAATGTACCAAAGAGATTTGGGAAAAACTCACTTTAATTTGTGAAGGGTCTGATCAAATCAAAGAAAATAAATTAACTATTGTTGTTTCATAGGTTTGAAAATTTTAAAATGATTGCAGGTGAAAGTCTGTATCAGTTGGATGCCAGATTCACAGAGATCACCAATGAGCTTTCAGCTCTAGGGAAGGAATATACATAGAAGGAGATGTGTATGAAGATCCGAAGGTCTCTCCCAGCTAAGTGGGAAATGAAGGTCATGGCCCTGAGACATTCCATGGATCTCACAAGGACATCAAACCATGAGTTGTTCTATGATCTTAAAGCATGTGAGTTTGAGCTAAGAAGGAAAGAACAAGAAGAGACAACTGTACCTATGATAGCTGCACTCATGGCTGGTGAAGCAAAGAAAGCTGAATCTAAGGAGACCATAGACCAAGAAGAGATTGCCCTGATGGTGAAGAGATTCAATAAGCTCTTCAACAAGTACTACAAAAGAAACAAGGGTGAATCATCAAGAAGACACTCAGCACCCTCCAAAGCAAGGGAGGATAGACCACCCAAAAGAGTTGAACATCAAAGAACTGAATATCGGTGAGAGCCGAGTAACTGAGAGAGCTGAAAGAGTCGACTTACTTGGCGAGAAGAACTGTGTTGGAATTGCAGGCAACCAGGACACTTTCTAGTTGACTGACCTTATCCACCTGTCAACAAGTATAGAAACGAAGATGAAAGAAAAATATTAAGGGAAAGAAGCAAGAAAAGAAGAAAGCCATGTTGGATGTGGAGACCGCTGAAATAGCCAAGTGCAAGGAACTAGCAGAGTCAGATAGTAGTGAAGCTGACTACTCCAGTGATACAGAAGAAGAGGCTTTGATATGCCTCATGGCCAAAGAACAAGATTCCAAAGATCAAGAAGATGAGGTACACTCTAACTCATCTCATTCTGATTCAAGTGATAGTGATAGTGACACAAACACTTCATCACCCACATATCTTTATGATTCTATTGGCAAAATGATAAAAGATTTTGAGCACATAAAAACCTTTTACACACTGCTAAATGAGGAAAACATCCAGCTTAAATGCTAAAACTCACAGTTGACTAAAGAGCCGAGTGCTCTAAGTCATATAGCTGATGAGAACACAAAGATGAAGGCTGAAATTGCCAATATCCAAGCAGACTTAGCTGCTACAGAAAAGAGGGAAAAGACCTTAAGAATGTGATTGCATCATTCACTAAGGCATCCAAATCATTGGATGAGCTTATAATGATTCAAAAAGAAAGTGGTGACAAGACAAGCATTGGATTTAATTCATTTGTGCATGCCCAAGTCCCAAGAGTGGTTATGGAAAAAGGATCCTCAAGCAATGAGGGAGTCCAAAAATTTAAAGCACCATATGTTGCACCAACACCCACTCACAAACAAAATCATAACCATGCTGGCCTTGGATACAAGGGAAAAGGCAAGAAGCCAGCTGAGTATGCTGACAGGACAACTTGAACTAAATTCATAAGAGTCCATAAGCAGACTCCAAACAGGAAATACTCTGTAAAATCCAAACAGAGCTACCAAAAGCCCCAGAGATTTCATCAAAGAAAATCACATGATGGGAATGATAGAAACTACCCAAGCCAGGCTGATTGGAATAATCAAATGAGATATCAGCCAAGGCCTATGGGATACAAGCCTAAGTGGCAAAGACCTCAACCTTATCGTAGGTCATTCCCAAGGCAAAAAGCTATAATCAGCACACTTATGCACCTAGGCACAAAACTCAATATGCACAGAAGTTCCACAATTACCCCAAGAAAGCAAATGCTCAAACACACACACGGGCATACAGACAAAAGAAACATTGTATGAATCAGGGGTGTGCACGGTCTGGTCCAGTCCGAAGATTTAGAAATCTCGAACCATCCCGAAGTTCGGAGATTCCAAAATTAAATCTCCAGAACTGAACCATAAAAAAATCTCCATCCTGAACCATCTCGAAAGTTCGGTATGGTTTGGTACGGAGATTCGGTTCTAATGGGACAGTACGGAATGGTTCGGAGAAATGGATATTCAAATATTTCACAAATAAAACATAAAAAAGGTGAAAAGAAAAACCAGTGTAAAAATCATTAAACGGTTGTACTTTCAATCTTTTTTTTAGTGCAATATCAAAAATACATACTAAAATTATTAGTACTATATGAGTTTAACTTTTTCATATTTTATATTTAACTTATACATAAAATTTCTTTAATTCATATTTAAGTGCTAAAATTTTAATATTGTAATTATAAATCGTTCGTTCATCATGTAAACTATATATACTACATATTAGTTTAATATCAATTTAACTTTTAAATCATTTTTTTTATCTAATTTATAGTTAAAAGTATTGATTTTTCTTTTTGGATTTTAATATAATATGTTTTAGATATTATGTTATTCGTAATAGTAATAAAAGTGTAGAATCTCAACGAATGATAATTTTAGTAGCCTATATTATACAATAATATTCTATAATCTTGGCACATTGCCATGTGCTCTTGACTTAGGAAAAATATAATTGACTAATAAGTTTGATAAACTAATATCAAACAAAAATCTATACTCTCAATGTCTTAATTTCTTGGTTAGATAATTACTATAGTTTATGTGCAATGTACTAATCATTTAACTAATTTTAATTCAATTAATTTTCTTGATTAGAGGATGAGCCTAGTTTTGATCCTTAATAAGTAAAATATCACCAAATTTAAATATTTTCTACAAATCAAATATAATTTTATAATTTTATTTATTGGTTCATTTAAATAAACTAAAATGAGTATACGACGTAACTATTAGTGAATTAAATATATATTCAATTATCATTTGATATATTGATAAAATATGCCAAATTTTTAATTTGATAATTTTTAGTATTATATAGTATTGAATTTTAAAGAAATGGTTAGTTAATTCAATATCAAAATATAAATAAGATAAAAATATTATATATGTATATATAAAAATTATTTTAAAATCGGTTTTAGTTTCGGATATTCGATTCGGTACGGTTTGGTATGGTTCAAGATGCGGTTCTCGAATGCGAATATTTGAAAAATCTCGAGAATCGTGCACGTGTAAATTTTCGGGACGGTTTGGTTGAGAAAAGTCAAAAGTTCACGAATATTTTCGGTTCGGATATTATTCGGTTTGGATATCCGTTTGAGTTCGGTGATCTCCAAGTCCCGTGCACACCCCTATATATGATCCTAAAGCTCCCAAGTAATTTGCTAATGCGCATTATAATTATGGAACTGATAGGTGGCAACGTCTTAGAGTCAGATCATTTGGCTATAGGTTGGTTGGAACACCTTATAACACTAACCCCTAAGGACCCAAACAAGTATGAGTACTTAAAAACTAATTTCCTTGATGGCAGGTTCAAGGAACAGTTGAGTGCAAAGAAACCTGGTACATGGATAATAGTTGTTCCAGACATATGACAGGAAATAAGAAAAATCTGTCAAAGTTCAAGGAAATCAAAGGTGCTAAAGTCATATTTGGAGGAAATGAAGCTGTAGGGGAAACCAAAGGCACATGATCCATCAAGAAAAATGGATTAGAGATCACAGATTTATCATATGTTGAAGGCCTAAACTTTAATCTGCTGAGCATTAGCCAACTCTATGACAAAGGCTATAATGTTGGGTTCAATATGGGTGTATGCCAAATCAAGGATGTTGATTCAAATGAGATTGTGCTATAAGGATCAAGGCAGAAGAACATGTATGTAGTGGACTGGTCAACTTCTACACCAAGCACATGTGTGCTAGCAAAGAGTACATCCGAATCAAGTTGGTTGTGGCACAAGAAGCCGTGTCACCTGAATTTCAAGACAATCAACAAGCTTTCAAGGAGTCATCTTGTGGAAGGATTGCCTGACTCAGTGTAAAAGAAGGAAAGCATTTGTGAAGAATGCCAGATGGGAAAGCAAATTATGTCATCTTTCAAGGACAAGCCAAGTCCTTCTTCAACCAGGATATTGCATCTATTGCACGTGGATTTATTTGGTCCTGTTAAACCAAATAGTACAAGTGGAAAGAAATACACCTTAGTGGTGGTGGATGATTATTCAAGATACACATGTGTTAGTCCAAGTGGCTATGATAATCTAGAGAGGGGTGAATAGATTATGCCGATTTTTCGCAAATCGCCCTCTTTTTCGAATGATCAATCAAAGACAAGAATAAAGGTGCATAAATTAAACAACAGGCCTCGATTTATAGAGGTTCAACCCACCTAGGGCCTAGTCCTCTACCACCCCAGTATCTCTGGGATGGATTTCAAAAAGAAAAAAGATTTTATTAATTACCACAATCAATACAACATCACCTTACAACACCTCTTTGGAGATTACCTCAATCTCCCTTGAAGATTACCACAATCTTCTATGGCACCTTGTGAAAATTACCACAATCTTCAACCTTGAAGAATACCAAATTCTTCAACACCTCAAAGAGCACCAAACTCTTCAATGAGAAGATTACCACAATCTTCTTGCACCTAACACCTAGATCACCCAAGTGTGTTCTTACCACAAGAACACTCACAAGGATATCTTGTGTTGAATGATGAACCCAAAATTCAAGATTACAACTCTACAATGAACAATACAATTTTGAGTGCAAGTGTAATCAAGAATCAAGCCTAGACCTCAAGATGTGAAAGTGAAATACTTAGGCTATAAATACAATAAGAGTGTTGAATATGAAAGCTTAAAAATTTGCAGATTTCTTGTTGTGTGTTTGCTTGTGTTGTTCTTCTTTTTTGTCTTCAAATCATCCTCTATTTATAGGAGAGTCTTCACAAACACAGGCTCCTCCTTCTTCACTTTTATCTACAAAAAGAGGATCACAAAATGTAGAAATAATGTACAAAAATGAAAAGCAAATCTTGCTGATATGGAGTTTCAAAGGTACAAATTTGCTGTCAAAAGATTACACAGCGCGACCGGTCGCCATGTATAAATTTCGAACGTTAAATGAAATTAGTGCGATCCAGACACAGGTTGCAGGGGGGGTCCGACCGGTCACCCTAGGGTCCGACTGGTCGGCCCTACCTTGGACCGGTCGCCCTCCCTCTTTTTTTCACAGAATTGCTTTCTGTTTCATTTTTCGTGCTTTCAGATACGGGTCGACCATTTTCTCGATTGGTCGACCTCCAAATTGAAGTGTTGTCCGATTTTTGTCAAAAATAAACTTCAAGAAATACTCCAAAAAATTAGTAAAAACATTTTAAATCAATTGGGAGTATTTGGACAACATTTATAAACATTGTTTTGGTATAAAAACTCATTTAAACAAAATCATCAAAATCTTGATAAAAACATTTATCTAACAACATAGACTATCTTTATGCTACACACAAGAACTTCACTGTGTAATGGATGTGAAGAGTGCATTTTTAAATGGACTTTTGGAAGAAGAAGTCTATGTGGAGCAACCTCCAGGTTTTGAGCAAAACTATTAGAGATAAAAGTCTACAATCTCAAGAAAGCATTGTATGGATTGAAACAAGCACCAAGAGCATGGTATGAATATTGTCTCAGTTTCTTATAAACAATGGATTCACCAAAGACAAGGTTGATAGAACACTTTTCAGAATTCAAGATGGAGAGAGTATATCGCTTGTTCAAATTTATGTGGATGATATCATATTTGGATCCACAAATAAAGAGCTATGTGACAAGTTTTCAAACCTCATGCAAGGGAAGTTTGAAATGAGCATGATGGGAGAGATGACTTTCTTTCTAGGTCTTCAAGTCGAGAAAATGAATGATGGAACCTTCATAAGCCAAAACAAATATAATGAAGAAATTTGGTATGAAAGAGAAGTCATCAGTGAAGATTCCCATGAATACATCAGTGAAGATGGATATGGATGCAGATGGCAAAGCTGTAGATGAAACCAGATATAGAGCCCTTATTGGATCATTGCACTATTTCACAGCAAGTAGGCCAGACATCACCTTTGCTGTAGGTGTATGTGCTAGATTTCAATCTGCACCAAAAGAGAGTCACATGACTGCAGCCAAGAGAATCCTAAGGTATTTGAAGGGATGCCAAGAAGTTAGCTTATGGTATCCAAAGGATGGAGGATTCAAGCTAGCTGACTATTAAGATTCAGACTATGTTGGATGTAGAGTAGACATGAAAAGTACATCAGGCACCTGTCAAATGCTTGGAAATAGATTAGTTTCTTGGTTCAGCAAGAAACAAAATTCAATAGTTACATCCACAAACCAAGCAGTACATAGTGCAGGCAAATCAATCAGTTGTGCTCAAGTGTTATGGATGAGGCAACAACTGAGAGACTATGATATGAAGAAAAAGAGATTCCAATTATGTGTCATAACACAAGTGCTATTGCAATAACTCAGAACCCAATATTGCACTCAAGAACCAAGCACATTGATGTCAAATATCATTTTATAAGAGATCATGTTGAAAAGAAAGACATCACTTTGGAATACATATCAACTGATAAGCAGTTAGCTGATATATTCACAAAGCCATTATGTGAATCAAGGTTTGAAAAGATTAAAAATGAGTTAGGATTGATTAAGCTGAGTTAGGAGGCTCAGAAGACTCAATCAACAGAGTCAAAGAAGAGAGAATTGAAAATCAGCAAAGTTTTATTTTTCAACCAAGTGAAACAGTCAAAACGGCTAGTTAGTTGTATCGAGTTAGCTTGACAGCCGAGTGATCATTACGTGAAGAGAGAAGCAGAGTTAAGTCACTTTTGGAAGATAGCTGAGTTTATTTAAGAGCCAAGTGACAAAACGCAGTCGTTTTCTGCGAGCGGGAATATTTTAGGCATGACATCAACAATAATTATGGTGTCATTAAAAGCCTGTACCTATTTAGCTTATGATTGGATATAACATTTAATGCAGGAAAATTAGTGATCAACCTTTTTGAATTTTAAAAACCATCCCCGCACATCTCTTATATACCATACTTTCATTTTCTCTCTCCTCACTTTACACTCACCTCTCTCAAGAATGGCAAAACTCACTCTGCAAACCAAGCAAAAACCCTAGTTTGTACTTCGTTCAATTTCAAGTTTCAAAATTCCTATCTCTGAAATGGCTCCAACATACGATTTCGTGAAAATGGCTGGAAGATCCACTCAGGTTCGATGGTGGATTTTGACAGTTTGGTGAAGCAAGGAGTTGACAAAGCCCTTGCTACGAAGATTGCTGGAAATTGGAGAAATCTGGTCTGAAGGGATTTCTCACTATGGAGTTTTCGCACACCTATCTTGAAGAGATGGCCATGTTCTATGTAAACATTGAGGTTCACAATGGAGAAATCCGCTCTTCCATCCACAACACCGACATAAAGATAACTGCTATGGATTTGGCTGTTCACTGTCATCTTTCTTCGTCTGGATTGAAGGAGATCACTGAGAAGGACATATACCTGGCTGCGGCATGGAAAGAAATCGCCAAGTCAGAGTCTACTGCTAAGGCTATTTACACAACCAAGAAGTTGCTCATCAAAGACGATTATCACAAGCTAATGGATGTGATTGCCAAATGCATTGACATGAAGTTTGGCAGCTTCAATTAGCTGTCGAGGACTAAGCTGACTGTCATGCTGCTATCCTGGAGGAGAAGAAGGTGAACTAGGCTGAGTTCATCTTCATCAGAATCTGCCAGAGCGTGATTAACAAGACCATTAATGATGCTGGTCTTTTTGGAAGCTTGCTGGGATATGGCCTGGTGATTGGCCATTTGATAGACGTGAAGGGCATTCCTCTCAGGAATGGGAAACCCTTCCACGTGAATAACAATATGTTCAAGGCGAACCTTTCAGCTGCTCATAGCCAAGCCCATGCAAGAAGAGCTGACACCAGCAAAGGTTAGTCACCGAGCACATCGACATCGACACTGCAAATCGCAAATGCTCCTTCTCCAAAGCTGTGCGAGAAGAAGAAGAAAGAAAGTTTTTGCAGACAAAGCCGCCCCTGCAGACCATGAAAGACCCCACTGCCCGGTAGCCGAGGGATCGAGAAGGATACACCGCACCTTCTCCACGGTCATAAGAAAAAATGCCCAACTATGCCCCAAAAGCCACCGGCTAAGAAGATAAAGATGGCGGAGCCAGCCGCCATTGAACAAGAAGAGGATGAGATTTCTCTTGTCCAAACCAAGCGAAGGTGATTGGTGAAACAATCAGCCTTGGAAAAGGCATCTGAGTCTGGCACTGAAGCTGTGAAAGGAGACTGCTGAAGTAGATGAGCAACAGTCTAAGCAAGTAAGAGGTGGTGAGGAGACCACTGCTGAAGTCGAGGAGACTACTGGTAAAGATCAGCAGAGTGTGGAAGAGACAGATGTTCGTGAGACAACTGAAGAAAAAGAAGTGGACACAACTGACTAGTCTGAGGAGTTATCTGTTAACTCCCCTCAAACTGATGCATGAACTGTTGAGGAGGAGAGGGCTCCCCTTAAGCCTATACAGGAGGAGGACGATGACCTTATGATGTTGTCCCCTGCCTACCCTGATGTTCAATAAAGGCTAATGATCTGGAGGCATTGGAAGTTGAGCAATGCCAGGAATCAATTCCAGAGTCCTGAATTTATCGAAGAGGAAGAAGATAAGCTTCTAAGCTTTCTGAGGAACATTTTTGTTAGCTCTGCACTCGACCTAGATTTTTGCTCAACTGTTCTATATGAGGAGAGGGACGAAGAGAAAGCTAAGGAGAAGGCTAAGGCAAAGGCTGTTGAGGAATCTCTAAAACCTCATACCTGTTTCCTTACAAAATTCCTAGAACATGGCCAACAATCAGGCAACAGTGATAGCGATGTGGAAGAAATAGACCCTGCTGATGCAGCGGAGAAGATTGAATTGAGGCAAGCTTTGAAAGAATCCAAAGAGCTGCACGAGCATAGATTGCAAAAGGGCCAAGCAGTGTCTTCTTCAATTTTGATCTCTCCTAGTCCAGATATCATGGAGATGGTGAGGACAATTGATGCCACCACCTCCCCAATGCACTCAGAGGATGAAAATACCAGGAAAAATGGCGATGAAGCTAAGGAATGAGTAGAAGAGGGCACCTTAGCCAAGCCAATCCCTGAAGAAGATGTTGAGACACCTGCCCCATCAGCTGCTTACTCAAAAGGAAATGGAGCTGGGTCTCAGGTTTTGAGTGACCCCACTGCTCGAGGCTCAACTAGTGCGCCAGCTGAGGGGCAAACTCAAACCACCACAATCGGGTTGGAGGAGGTTGTGGGAGACAACATCAAAATGAAGTTTGGAGACGAGGGTGAGACCACTAATGTACAGTAGAGTAGGGTCGACGATACTCAGATGGTTTCGACTGTCTCAGCTGAAATCCCAGCTGCCATGCAGGCCTATGAAGCTGCTGATGCATCCAAGGCAAAGGTTGGAAGTGAGGCCATGTGAGTTGAGACTCTTGGGCCTGAAAGTGCAATCCAAGGAGTTGAGACTCCGACAGATGCCACTAAAGACCCCTAATCAGCTTAGTCTGCTGAAGGGATATCTGTAGAAGACCCTGATGCGGTTGAGACTGCAAAAAGGAATGGCCCAAGCCCCATCAGCGGTTGAGACTGCTGAGGGTAACGAAGGCCCAGAGAAGGTTGAGACTTCCATAGGTAAGAAAGGCGAAAAACAGGTGCCAAACCCTCAAGAAGAATTCATGGAAGAAGAAGAGATCAGTGCTCTTCATGATTCTCAAGAAAACGTTGACGTTGAATTTTTGGGAACAGACGACGAAGCTAAGTCCAGCTCTATTGAAAAATCATCTAAGGACAAAGTTGTTAAGGAAGCCCTGGCAAAGAGGAGGCAATCTAGTGATAAAAATTTGCTCCTATAAACTTTACATTGGTTGATGACCCACCTCCCATGGTGCCATCACCTTCCCATGACGCCGATAAGTCGGTAGTAATGTGATCTACTCAAAAGGAAGATTCCACGATGCCAATGAAGTCATTAAGAAAGTTGAGGGTCAGTACCGCACTGATGCCGATGATCTTTGAGACAGTAGAGGCACAAAAGTCAAGAACTATCAAAGGAAAAAGGTAGGGCTCGGTAGAGGATGTGGAGATACCCATTTTTCCAGAAGATTTATTTGCTGATTACTTTCCTTTCGAGGCTCATGTACCCTTGGAAGCAGAGTCAACTGATGAAAGTGCTAAATACCATGTCTAAGTCCCAGCTGAAGAACTTGGAACTCCTGCTGAAACTACAATGGTGCCGGTTGGATTGAACTTTGATGCTGTGTCCTAGAAGAGCAGTCCGCTAATGTAGTCGACTTCCGCAAAGCCTTCAAGGCCATCTGTAATGAGATTGAAAACATGGAAAGAGGATTCGCAACATTCAACCAATGGCTCGACAACATAGATGCAAATATCACATGAGACATCCGAGGCACGGTCTTAGGGATAAGGAATGGATTGGGCCGACTAAAGCACTAAGGCGTGAGCAGGTCACATACTTCAAATCTCCTTTTGCCAAAATGGTGATCTAGAGGTCAGAAAATGCCAAATTTCAGCAGAGGCATAGGGTTCATATCTTTAGGATGGATCAATCGCATAAAAGTGATATGGAGTTGCTGAAGGCACATCACATGGCAGAACTTCAGAAAACAGTGGCCAACATGTGTGTAGAGGTTATGATGCTCCAAACTGAAATGAAGTTGATAGCAGCTGAGACGAAGGCTCTGCGATCCGAATTCAGATAGGCATACTCCAAGTGTCATGATAAGATGGACATGACCAACAACAAGATTGATCTACTCCTTGGAGGAGTACTCTCTTAGCTTGCTCTACCTCTTGGTGATGATGCCAAAAAGGGGGAAGATGAAAGTAAAAAGCAAGGAAGTAATAAGGATGGTGGAAGTAAGAGGGAAGAAAGCAAAAATAGGGAAGGCAGTGAAGTGAACAAGCCTTCCTTAAAGATTATGCTTGTACCCCTCAACAAGGTGAAATTACAGCCTCTATTCTTGTAGGTCCCAAGGGGTGTGAGTAAGGTTTAGAAGGGGGAGGGGTTGAATAAACCTTACCAACTTTTCGATTTTAGTCCTTTTAAAATAATACAGAGTTAAATACACAGTTAAGTCCTTGAGGGACAGCTAAGTTAGTTAACCAGTAGAGTTAGCCACTCAACAGACTCGATTGAGCTGTTGATAGAATAACTCAGCTGTTTAGTCTAAACCTTAACTTGGTTGTGATGAGATTTTCAGCGGAAGACTTAACACCCTTGAATTTTTGTTTAAGTTTGTTTTAACAGTTGGTTTTAGCACTTTGTTAATTTTCAGTTGGATAGCAAATTATCAGCAGATGTAAAGTAATATGCAGAAATAAAAATGCTGAAATGTAAATGACACAATAATTTTTATAGAGGTTCGAAGATGGGGTAATTCTTCTACTCCTCTCTTCTCCAACTCCTGGAGGAATCCACTAAGTATTGATCAGAGTACAAAGTGGTTATCAGTCTAGATACAAGTCTTAATCACACAGCTGACTTGATCCTTTGGGACCCAGTCTGGAGATGCCTTGGTCACACAGCTGGCTTCTTGTCCGACTCAGCTTCTTCATAGGGCAGCTGCCTTGCTACTTCAGCTCACTTGCTCAAGCTTCTTGGATTTGATCACGAAGCCCTCCAATGACTTGAGATTGGTTCGACCTTGAACCTTTCTACAATCCTCCTTGGAATGTAGACCCCTTTTGATTCTTCAAAAGTTTCTCTTTCAACATTTGAAGTTGTCTTTCCTTCACAGCTTGGTCTTGGATTGATTTCCTTCGAGAGTTAGGCTTGAGGATTTTGCTTGAATAACTTGAGAATATATTGCAGGTTACAGTATGAATAATTGCTCGAATGCTCAGGTATGCAAGGTAGCCTTTTCTCAAAGTGAATCCTCAGCCTTTTATAGTGAACTTTCAAAAATCTGTCCGTTGAAGAGATAGGCTGATTTTCAAAAGTCATTTGTGTTCATTGGCTTGTCTTGTTGCAGTCCTTGATGTTGACATTTCCTCGTATTAAATGAATGCTCAGCTTTTCAGAGTCTGACACGAGGTGCAGTGCTTCCCATTGGTTTATTCCTTTTGCACGCTTCTAGGGACTGAGCACTTTAAGACATGGTAGCATGGAAGTATTACTTGTTTAGGTAATATTTTTGACTTTTGTGCAACGGATTCTTTTCAGTTGTCTTGACTTGACTGCAGTTCTCTAACTTCCCCAGGTGACTTCGAGTTTGCTTCCAATCAATGGATGACTCATCTATCACTTCAACTTGAGACTTGGCTTCTTCAGTTGACTTGACTGACACTTCACACAGTTGTATCCCAGCTGATACTCCTTCAGTCGAGTTCTTGACTTCTCCTCCTTGCCATACTCAACTGTTTCACAGTGGAGTCTTCATATCAGTCTTCAGTTGACTTCTTGTATATACAGGCATAGCTGACTTGACTCAGCTCGTACAACCCTATCTATTACAATGCAAATTACAAGGAAAATGGGGTGCCAACTTTCTAGTCTAAGTTTTACATGGCATTCATCAAAATCTAAATAGTAAATTTCCCAACAATTCTCAATTAGTTGCCTCAAAATTTGAATGTTGATAAGAAAGCTAATTTGGCCTTGAAGAAGTCTCAAAAAGCCATTGAAGCTGAATTTGAAATGGTAGCTGAGAAACATCATTGAAGTTGAATTTGAAAAGGTAGATGAGAAACATCAATGGAGGATTGATAATCTAAAAGCAAGGCATGAAAGCCCCCCAGCTGGACTGTTAAAAGATTCCCCAGCTGTAAGACCCCCTCGTGAGCTTACATTACCTGATGCAAGATCTGAGCCAAGATCCTTAGAGAAATTTCAAAATCTAACTGCAGAAGGATATTTCAAGAATATGACTCTACCTCAGGCGTGGGATCTGTATTGGGAGAAAGGGCTTGATTTGTGCAAATCAGCTGAAAGGCAGCAGAGTTCAAGTAGTCAGCAGACTACTAAGACACCCGTGCAGTACATTCCAAGAGGATGAGCTGAGTCACATAGAGGAAGGGGAAGGTTTGGCAGTGGTGGAAGAGGCAGAGGTACTCCATCACAGCTGAAACCTAAAGATGTTCGGTATGTTGATCCGCATAAGAAGGGGATAAACTACTGAGCTGGGCTAGATACTCTTGCCAATATTGAAGTTGAAAGGAGAAATGAAAAAACCAGAAGGAGGCAAGAAGAAGAAAATGAAAGTCTCAACCATGAATGGGAAGACCTTTCAGCAAAAAGAGCCTATGAGAAAAAAAAGAGGGAGGAAGAAGATAGAAAAAAAAAGAAGAGCTGAAGAGGTCAGAATAAGAGCTAAGGATGAAGAGAGAAGATGGAAGCAATCGAGGCGATGAAGACAGTTTAACCCCTTTATTGTATTTCACTTAACTGTGCTACCTCTTCAACATAAGTCATCTGAAACTCCATCGTGAGAAAGGGTTTCAGTCCAGATTTCTCAATTTTGTCAGCTATCTTCTTCACAAGGGTTTCATTGGAACCATGCTTAACCATCCCTTCGAAATCCACCATAGAACCAGTGTGGATTTGCTTCCCTAGTTTGGTGAAATCATAAGTTGATGCCATTTTTCTGAGTTTTAGCGAACGAACCTTGACAAACTTGCCTTGAAGACTGGTAGGGTTTTGAGAGAAAAATGCTTTCTTTGCTTTGGAGAGATGAACAGTTTTGAGTAATGTGAGAGAGAGAAAACTGAACGATTGAGTATATATGGGTTGTGAAAGGACGTGCTTTCGGTTTTGAAATTTTGATCAAGATCAACGGCTCAGTTGCTTTAACAGACGCCCGATTAGCATTTAATTGCCCACATTTAATGCGTCGGCATTTATATCAATCATATGCTTTGTCGTGCGACTTTTGGTTTGTACTGTCATTATTACGTTGGCGTCATCCTTAAAAACATTCCCGCTTATTAAAAAACGACTGCGTTTTTGTCACTTTGCTCATAAATGACTCAGCTTACTCCTTAACTGACTCAGCTCTTCTTCTCTCTATTCACATAGTGACCGAGTCGTCACCAACTCGATACAATGACTTTCGACGTCTGGTGATTCACTGATCGATTCACGAGCTCTTTCTCTTTTTCATCTTTTCTCGTTCCATCTCTTCTCCTTGAGTCTTCTGAGTGTCAACTCAGCTCAATTAACCCTAGCTCATGTTTGAGTTCTTCAAATCTTGATTCACATAATGGCTTTGTGAATATGTCAGCTAACTGTTTATCAGTTGAGATGTATTCCAAGGTGATGTCTTTCTTTTCAACATGATCTCTTATAAAGTGATATCTGACATCAATGTGCTTTGTTCTAGAGTGCAACACAGGATTTTGTGTGATTGCAATAGCACTTGTGTTATCACACATAATTGGAATCTATTTTTCTTCAACATCATAATATCTCAGCTGTTGTCTCATCCATAAGACTTGGGCACAACAGCTGCTCGCAGCTATGTATTCTGCTTCAGCTGTTGATGTGGCTATTGAGTTTTGCTTTTTGCTAAACCAGGAAACCAATCTGTTTCCAAGCATTTGACATGTACCTGAAGTACTTTTCCTGTCAACTCTACATCCAGCATAGTCGGAGTATGAATAACCAATAAGTTTGAATCCACCTTCCTTTGGATTCCATAAGCCGACTTCCTGGCATCCCTTCAAATATCTTAGGATTCTCTTAGCTGCAGTCATGTGGCTTTTTTTGGAAGCGATTGAAATCTTGCACATACTCCTCTTTGCAAAGGTGATGTCGGCACGCTTCTTCTTTTAGATAGGGCGGTGATCCTATTAGTGCTCTGTATCTGGTTTGATCCACATGCTTACCATCTGCATCCATATCCATCTTGACTGATGTATTCATTGGTATTTTCACAGAAGACTTCTCTTCCATACCAAATTTCTTCATTAAATCTCTGGTATATTTTGTCTGACTTATGAAGGTTCCATCCTTCAGCTGCTTTACTTGAAGTCCTAGAAAGAATGTCAGTTCTCCTATCATGCTCATTTCAAATTTGCCTTGCATGAGGTTTGAGAATTTATCACACAACTCTTTGTTTGCGGATCCAAAAATGATGTCATCCACATATATTTGAACAAGCGATACTCTCTCCATCTTGAATTACAAGAGTGTTCTATCCACTTTGCCTTTGGTGAATCCATTATCTCATCGAAATTAAGATAATGTATCATACCATGCTCTAGGTGATTTGTTTCAATCCATATAGATCTTTCTTGAGCTTGCACACCTTATCTCCAAGAGTCTTACTGCTCAAAACACTGGAGGTTGCTCAACATAGACTTCTTCTTCCAACAAACCATTTAAGAATGCACTTTTCACATCCATTTGATATACATGAAGTTCTTGTGTAATCTTGCCACGAGGCAAATGTTTCAAGAAACATCCTTATTGCTTCTCTAATCTTTGGCCACCAATCTTGCTTTGTTTCATCAAAATCTATTCCTTCATCTTGTTTCTAAATACCCATTTTGTGCCAATAACATTTTGATGGGTAGGTCTTTGTACAAGTTCCCATACTTTATTTCTTTCAAACGATTAAGCTCTTCTTGCATGGCTTGAATCAATGTGTATCATCCAATGCTTGGGACACATCTTTTGGCTCTATTTGGGAAATAAAACAAGTGAACATAGCTTCTTGTTGAGCTCGGATCTGGTTCTTACACCATCTCTTACATCTCCAATGACTAGCTCGGTAGATGGTCTCTCGGCCATCTCACATCAGGTTGGAGTAAGTCAGCTGGGTTCAGTCGTCTTCCAGTTGTATTGCCTTGAGCAGCTCTCTCATCATCGCTTAGTTGCAGATTTTCCAGCTGTCTTTGAGATTCAGCTATTTCACCTTAATCTTGATTGATTGCTCCAGTTTCAGCTTCAACATAGGGACTCTTACGCATAGTTGGTGATTCACTTATCGACTAACTCCTCAATGTCTTCTCCATTTACATTAGGTTCATCAAAAACCACATAGATAGAATCTTCTGAGACCATTGTTCTCCTGTTCAGCACTCTGTAGGCTTTGCTTTCAGCTGAGTATCCCAAGAAGATACCTTCATCAGCTTTAGCATCAAAAGCCTTTAGATTATCCTTTCCATTATTGTGGATAAAACATTTACATCCAAATATTCTAAAATATGCATGATTTGGCTTTCTCCCTGTCCAAATCTCATAGGGAGTCTTTGTCAGCTGTCTATTTATCATGCATCTATTTCTAGTATAGCATGCAGTGTTGATGACTTGACCCAAAATCTTTTAGCGACCTGCTTGGCTAACATGGTCCTTGCGAACTTCCTTGAGAGTTATGTTCCTTCTTTCTGCTTTCTCCGTTCGCTATGGAGTCCTTGCTCTGCAGATAATTCATGAGCAATACCATTTTCAACACAACAATCGAGTTATTATTCCATTGACAAACTCGGTTCCTCTATCGAGATCTTATCTTTATAATGGTTTGACTCTTCTCATTTTGAACTCTTCTCATCGATTGAGGTAACTTCGCAAAGTTTCCTTCTTTTTACACATGAAGATTGTCCATGTATATCTTGAATAGCCATCCACCACTACTAGAGTGTATTTCTTTCCACTTATCTTTGGTGGCTCAATCGGACCAAATAAGTCCATATGTAATGATCTGCAATATTCTTGTTGAAGATGGGCTTGACTTCTCTTTGAATGATGATTTGATCTGCTTTCCCATCTGGCATGCATCACAAACACTTTCCTTCTTGTACACTGAGTCTGGCAGTCCTTCTACAAGATTACTCCTTGCAAGCTTGTTAATTGTCTTGAAGTTCAGGTGACTCATCTTCTTGTGCCAAAACCAACTTGATTCGGCTATACTCTTTGCTAGCAGACAAGTGCTTGGTGTGGAAGTCGACCAATCTACCACATACATGTTCTTTTGTCTGGATCCTTGCAACACTACTTCATTTGATTCAGTGTCTTGGATTTGGCACACTCCCATATTGAATCCAACATTATAGCCCTTGTCACAAAGTTGGCTGATGCTTAATAGGTTGAAGTTGAGACCTTCAACGTATGCAACATCTGTGATTTCTAATCCATTTTTCTTGATGGATCCAGTGCCTTTTATTTGCCCTGGAGCTTCATTTCCTCCAAATATAACTTTTGCGCCTCTAATCTCCTTGAATTTTGATAGATTTTTCTTGTTTCTGTCATGTGTGCGAATGACCACTATCCATGTACCAGGTTCCTTGGCACTCATTTGTTCCTTGAACCTACAATCAAGGAAATTAGTTTTTAGTACCCATACTTGTGCAGGTCTGAGGGGTTAATCTATAAGATGATCCAAATAACCTATAGCCAAATGATTTGACTCTAAGAGGTTGCCATCTATCTGTGCCATAATCATAATTCACTTTGGCAAATTGCTTGGGGGCTTTAGGTTCATACAACTGTCTCTTTTGTCTGTATGCATGTGTGTGTGTTTTAGCAATTGCCTTCTTTGGGTAGTTGTGATATTTCTGAGTGTAGTGCTTGGGTGCATATGTGTGCTGATGAGAGCTCTTTTTCCTTTGGAATTGCCTTTGATGAGTTCTAGGCCTTTGCCATTTTGGCATATATTCCATAGGTCTTTGCTGATATTTCACATTATTCCAATCAGCTTGGCTTGGGTAATTTCTACCATTCCCATCATATGTGTTCCTTTGATGGAACTTCTGGGGTTTCTGGTAGCTCTGTTTCTTCTTCACAGAGTACTTCCTGTTTGGAGTTTGTTGAGGCACTCTGCTGGATTTCTTCCCAGCTATCCTCTCAGCATACTCAACTGGCCGTTTTCCTTTTCCCTTATAACCAAGGCCAGTTTGTTTGTGATTGTGCTTTGGAGTGAATCTGGGTGCAACATTTGGTGTCTTGGGTTTTTGAGATGCTTCATTACTTGAAGATCCTTTTTCCAAGATCACTCTGGGAGTTTGACCGTGCACAAAGGAATTGAATCCTATGCCTGTCTTGTCTCCACACTCTTTTTGGCTCATGATAAGGTCATCCAATGATTTAGATGCCTTTGTGAATGAAGCAATCACATTTTTGAGATCATTTTCCCTCTTTTCTATAGCAGCTATCTCTGCTATTAGTTTAGCATTCTCGGCCTTGACTCTTTGTTCTCATCGGCTATGTGACTTAGAGTACTCGGCTCTCTTAGTCACCGTGAGTTTTGGCTTTTTTGTGGCTGTTTTCTCATTTAATAGTGTGTGTGAGGATTTAATGTGCTCAAAGTCTTTCATCATTTTGCCTAATGAATCATAAAGATCAGTGGGTGATGAAGTGTGTGTGTCACTATCACTAGAATCTGAGTGAGATGAGTGAGAGTGTACCTCATCTTCTTGGTCGAGTTGGTCTCTGTTCTTTGGCAATTAGACAAATTAAGGCTTCTTCTTCGAGTCACTTGAGTAGTCGGCTTCACTACTCTCGAGTTTCTTTGCTTCTTTTGACTTAGGTCTGTCTGTCTCGGCCAACATAGCCTTTTTCTTCTCTTGTCTTCTTTCTCACTCAGACTCTTCTTTCTTCTTCATTCATGTATTTATTGACTACGAGGATATGGACAAATCAATAGCAAAGTGTCCTGGTTGTGTCTCTGATTCCAACATAGGTTTTCGACTTTTTGGTCGGCTCTCTCATTTCTTGGGTTGTCAGGTCTTTGATATTCGACCTTTTGATACTCAGCTCTCTTTGGTGGCCTATCTTCCCTTGACTTGGAGGGAGCTGAATGTCTTCTGGAGGATTCACCTTTATTTCTTTTGTAGTTCTTGTTGAAGAACTTGTTGAATCTTTTTTCCATTAGGGCAATCTCCTCTGGTCAATGATTTCTTTGGTCTCAGCTCTCTTCCCTTCCTTGATTATGAGTGCAACTGTTTTGGGTACAGTGTCTCCTCTTGATCTTTTCTTCTCAGTTCAAATTCATAAGCTTTGAGGTCTGAGAATAGTTCATGATTAGATGTTTTTGATAGGTCCATAGAGTGCCTTAGAGCCATGGTCTTTATTTCCCACTCAGCTGGGAGGCTCCTTAGTATCTTCATAGACATTTCCTTTTGTGTGTATTCCTTTCCAAGTGATGAAACCTCATATGTAATTTCAGTGAATCTAGCATCCAGCTGATCCATTGTCTCACCTGCAAGCATTTTAAAGTTTTCAAATTTTTGAACAACAACAATTAATTTGTTTTCCTTAATTTGCTCTGATCCTTCACAAATTAAAGTTAGCTTATCCCAGATTTCTTTTGTTGTTTTGAATGATATGACTTTATTGAACATTGCTTTGTCCAAAGTCTTGTAAAGTATATCCTTGGCCACATTGCCTAGGTTGTATCTTTTTCTGTTATCATTTGTCCATTCACTCTTGGTTTTCAACCATAGCTGGTCTAGGAAGCAAAGAACCTCTTCTCCTTCAATTCCCCAGCTCTCTCTCTTGCTTGTTGTGTTCACCTTCATTATTTTCAGTGGCCCATTCTCTATCACTATCCACATCTCATCATGTAAAGCTGATAGATGAGCCTGCATACGTATTTTCCAGTCATCAAATTCTTCAATGGTGAACATAGGAATGCGTGTCAAATTTGCTTCCATGATAATAACTTTGCCAAAAAATGGCTTTTGAAAGAACAAGTGTTAAAAATTTCTTTGAAAGATTGGAGATCTAGTTCAGTAACCAGTGCGGAAGGCTCAATGAACCAACCGCTCTGATACCACTTGTAGGTCCCAAGGGGTGTGAGTAAGGTTTAGAAGGGGGGTTGAATAAACATTACCAACTTTTCGATTTAGTCCTTTTAAAATAATACAGAGTTAAATACACAGCTAAGTCCTTGAGGGATAGCTAAGTTAGTTAACCAGCAGAGTTAGCCACTCAACAGACTCGATTGAGCTGTTGATAGAATAACTCAGTTGTTTAGTCTAAACCTTAACTTGACCGATGAGATTTTCATTGAAGACTTAACAACCTTAAATTTTGGTTTAAGTTTGTTTTAACATTGGTTTTAGCACTTTGTTAATTTTCGATTGGATAGCAAATTATCGTGAGATGTAAAGTAATATGCAGAAATAAAAATGCTGAAATGTAAATGACATAATAATTTTTATAGAGGTTCGAAGATGGGGTAATTCTTCTACTCCTCTCTTCTCCAACTCCTGGAGGAATCCACTAAGTATTGATCGAGTACAAAGTGGTTATCGGTCCAGGATACAAGTCTTGATCACACAGTGACTTGATCCTTTGGGACTCGATCTGAGATGCCTTGGTCACACAAATGGCTTCTCGTCGACTCGGCTCTTCAGGCAGTGCCTTGCTACTTGACTCACTTGCTCAAACTTCTTGGATTTGATCACGAATCCCTCCAATGACTTGAGACTTGGTTCGCCCTTGAACCTTTCTACAATCCTCCTTGGAATGTAGACCCTTTTGATTCTTCAAAAATTTCCTCTTCAACGGTTTGAAGTTGTCTTTCCTTCATGACTTGGTGTTGGATTGATTTCCTTGAGAGTTAGGCTTGAGGATTTTGCTTGAATAACTTGAGAATATATTGCAGTTCTGATATGAATAATTGCTTGAATGCTCGGGTATGCAAGGTAGCCTTTTCTCAAAGTGATTCCTCGGCCTTTTATAGTGAACTTTCAAAAAAATCGCCGTTGAAGAGATAGGCTGATTTTCAAAAGTCACTTGTGTTTGTTAGCTTGTCTTGTTGCGATCCTTGATGTTGACATTTCCTCGTATTAAATGAATGTTCGGCTTTTGATCGACCGACGTGCGATGCTTCCCATTGGTTTATTCCTTTTGCACGCGCTCGGGGACCGAGCACTTTAAGACATGGCAAAGATGGAAGTATTACTTGTTTAGGTAATATTCTTGACTTATGTGCAATGGATTCTTTTCGATTGTCTTGACTTGATGCGAGTCTCTAACTTCCCCAGGTGACTTTGAGTTTGCTTCAAATCAATGGATGACTCATCATCACTTCAACTTGAGACTTGGCTTCTTGAGTTAACTTAATCGACACTTCACGAGTTGTATCCCGGCTAATACTCCTTGATCGAGTTCTTGACTCTCCTCCTTGCCATACTCGGTTGTTTCACGGTGGAGTCTTCATATCGTCTTGATTGACTTTTTGTATATACGAGCATAGGCGACTTGACTCGGCTCGTACAACCCAAGCTATTACAATGCAAATTACAAGGAAAATGGGGTGCCAACTTTCTAGTCTAAGTTTTACATGGCATTCATCAAAATCTAAATAGTAAATTTCCCAACAATTCTCAATCGCCTTGCCTCAAAATTTGAATGTTGATAAGAAAGGTGATTTGGCCTTGAAGAAGTCTCGAGAAGCCATTGAAGTGAATTTGAAATGGTAGGTGAGAAACATCATTGAAGTTGAATTTTGAAAGGTAGCTGAGAAACATCAATGGAGGATTGATAATCTAAAAGCAAGGTATGAAGGCCCCACCGGATCAATTTGTTAAAAGATTCCCACCGTGTAAGACCCCCTCGTGAGCTTACATTACCTGATGCAAGATCTGAGCCAAGATCCTTAGAGGAATTTCAAACTCTAACTGCAGAAGGATATTTCAAGAATATGACTCTACCTCAGGCGTGGGATCTATATTGGGAGAAAGGGCTTGATTTGTGCAAATCAGCTGAAAGCGTGAGTTCAAGTAGTCGTGAGACTACTAAGGCTCCGTCTTGATACATTCCAAGAGGAGGAGCCGAGTCTCATAGAGGAAGGAAGGTTTGGCGGTGGTGGAAGAGGCGGAGTACTCCATCACAAATTTGAAACCTAAAGATGTTCGGTATGTTGATCCGCATAAGAAGGGGATAAACTCTTTGGGCTGGGCTAGATACTCTTGCCAATATTGAAGTTGAAAGGAGAAATGAAAAAAACCGAGGAAGGAGGCAAGAAGAAGAAAATGAAAGTCTCAACCATGAATGGGAAGAAAGGCGGGAGAGAAGACCTTTCGCAAAAATAGCCAATGAGAAAAAAAAGGGGAGGAAGAAGATAGAAAAAAAAAGAAGAGTCAAGAGGATAGAATAAGAGCTAGGATGAAGAGAGAAGAAGAAGGAAGAGGCGATGAAGACAGATTTTAAACCCCTTTATTGTATTTCACTTAATAAATGCACAATTGTAGTATAATGCTATGATACTTGTAACACTGACGATACATTTGTATAGATACATGTGTAGCTCGCTCGATACATTGTATAGGTTATACTTTATAAAAAGCTTTATAATGTGCGATTGTAAAGTACAAGAACGACATGTTCAAATAAAATTGACATATTCCATATATTCATTCCTTGTTAATGCACTATTTACTTTCTTTGTATTTTTATAAGTTTTGGCATCATAAAAAAGGAAAATTGTTGGGAAAATTTATGTATAGATTTTGATGATACCATGTAAAACTTACATTAGGAAGTTGGCACCCTATTTTCTATGTAATTCATCTTGTAATAGATAGGGGTTTGCTTAAGTGAGTTGAAGTCAACAAAGTTGAAGATTACAAGACTTCATCAAGATTGAAGTAAAGACCTGCGTGTGTGTCACCGAGTGAAGTGAAGTGAAGACTCGGTCAGTGTGAAAAAAGTCATTCTCGGTCGGTGGACGACAACTAAGTCATTCCAAAAGATTGGAATCGAATGTCAAAGGGGTATGCAATAGACAAGACTTGAAGAAAGTCGAAAGAGATACATTGTCAAGATAAGTCAAGTTTTTCTTTGAAATAGGCATGTGTCGGTGCCAACAATAAAATTGTTTTGCTGAAAGAGTGCAAAAAGCAAGGAACCAATAGGATGTACCTGAAAACCTGTAGAGATTAAGGAAAGGCTGCAGAATAATTAATTCATGGTACGATCTTCATCAATGCTGCAAGACAAGACAAGACAAGACAAGCCACAACCTACGAGTGTGATTTGAAAATTATATCTATCTCTTCAACGGACATATTTTCAAATGTTCACTATAAAAGGCTGAGGACTTACCGAGTTTAACAAGCATACAAGCAATCAAGCAATAACCTGCAAACATCTCTCAAGCTTTTCAAAGAAATCCTCAAGCCTAACTTCGAAGGAATTCAATGCATCACACTCAGTGAAGGAAAGATCACTTCATCAGTTGAAGAGGAAAATCATTTTCCAGAACAATGGGGTCTACTCTCTTGGTTGAAGGACAAGTAGTGAGGTTCTAGATCAAACAAGTGCTTTGAACCGGTGCTTTGAACCTGTTGGAGGGCTAAGTGATCAAGTCCAATCATTTGAAGGAGGCTGAAGCAACAGGATAACTGTCTTCTGAAGAAGCTGAGTCCCAAGAGCAGCAGGCTATGTGATCAAAGTTGTCTCAGACTGATAACTACTTTGTAACCAAGCTTAAGTTACTTAGTGGATTCCTCCAGGAGTTAGAGAAGAGTGGACTAGAGGAATTACCCCATTCGCGAACCACTATAAAACTGCTTGTGTCTATTTACTTTTCACCATACTTTATTTCTTGTATTTACCTTATATCTGCTGTTAAGTTAAACTTGCTTAAGTCTGCTGATAATAACCATTGCTAAAATAAGTATTGAAAAATGTGCTTAAAGACTACAAGGGTGAAAAGTCTTCCGCTGACAAAACCAAATCAACTGATTTCTAAGGTTTAGCTAAAAATATCTAAGTTATACTATCAACAACTCAATCGAGTCTGTTGAGTGGGTAACTTTGCTATGTAAGCCAACCTAGCTGTCCCTTAAGGACTTAGCTGATTTGAGTTAACTCTGAATATATTTTAAAAAGACTAAAACGAGAAAAGTGGGTAAGGTTTATTCAACCCCCCTTCTAAACCTTACACATCACCCCTTGGAACCTATACTAACCAAATTCATTAAGTTTTAGATTTCATTCTCAGTGTCATAAATATAAAGCTACGAAAATTTAGGCGTAGAACCTTCTTGTGGCAGTAGGCGTCCAATCTAATTATAGTTCTAGCCATGCAATTGAAAAATCGAAGGAGAATTTCTCATGTTCATGCTCGAATCGATCATTCTTTCCATAGAGGTTAAATACACATATTATAGTACGATAAAAACTGTTTATCTTTATCACTTATACCAAATATTAAATCATATAGTGTTTGCGGCGGCTTCTTTGTTGAATGCAACTGGATTTTTCTATGTGTACAACATTTAGAGTACTTTGACTTTATATTATTAATGCGTTAATTCAATCCCTTATCATACCAAAACATTGCAAAACAATATTGATATTTAAATGATGGATCTCCAAGTTCCCAATAATCTATGATAAAGAAAATAAATATTATATAAGATTTCCATGCAAATGAGTAAAATTGATGGCAATCTAAATTTTACAAGGTTATTAAATAATGTCAATGATAATACTATCAAATAATCTATAACAAATATTTATTTAACACATAATTAATTATAATAATTAACACTCATCATTCCAAAGAAAATACATATATCTATATTATTTAAATATATGGAATTACTATCTTTATGAACATTATACGTTCGATCATCCTATTTACGGATGGTGTTAGAAGTAGTGTATTTGATTCCAAGTCCGTATAATTGATCTTTGTAGTGCTCAATTTTGTACATAGATAAAATGTAGAAATATTGTTTCCATTAAAACTCGATAAAAACTTGGAACTCGCATTTTTTTCGTATAGATCTTTTGCAATGAGTAGAAATGAAGATTAAAAAAGTGAAGTTCAAAATAAAATTAAAATAATTACAAATAACTTAAAGATTTCGCCTCCAAAAAATTGTCATTTGAAATATCACTGAAAGAGGATCTGGAATGGATAAGTTACAATGCTAAATTCAAAATTTCACTATGTATAGTTTTCTCGGGCTTTTATGAGAGAAACGATCTGTAGATGCTGATTTTTGATAATCCAACATTTTCTGTAGACAGACAAAGTACAACACTTTACAAATGATATAAAAGACAAAGATAGTAAATAAATGAAATGCATAATATTTTATTATTTCTTATAGTGATTTCAATATTTTAATTAATTGTGTGAAAACTAATAATTCAAGTGTTTTTATTTTCAATTAGATCAAAATTTTAAGAATCAAGAATTGGTTCATAACTTTATTTGTAACTATAATACAAAAATTCGAAATGAAATTGATCGGATAAGAATTCCAAAATGTAAAAAGGTCTTACTCGATGACCCGCCATGATTTTCTCCATTGATTTCGTCAAGCTAATGACGTTAAAAGAACGCTTCTTGGGAGGCAACCCTAACATTTTACTATTTTATTTTCCTTCAAAAAAAAAACAGAGTTTGTGTGAATTGTGTGTTTTCATATTTGCATGTGCGTGGTGTTATTATTTTGTCCTCTTCACATGACTTTTGCAGGATTGACGGATCACGTGAGTGGAGTAACCGTTTGCTGATTATAGCATCTTCTAGGGATGTATCTCTCTCTTTCTCTTTTCTTTTTTACGCATTGAGGTCATTGCGTGGTTTAAGTGTAGGGGAGCAATTAATTGGTGTTTAGGTGTTATGGTTGCATGTGGTTATTTTTTTTACTTTGCCTACTGATTATTCCAAGTTTAATAATATTGTTGTTTAGTTGACTTGAAATATATGCATTAATTTGAGCCTCAATTAGGAAATGACATTGTGAACTTGATCCATAAGATTTGACTAAATTGTGAATTAACTCTTGTGATGAACAAATTAGGTGATGGTTAAACAATAGTCTAGGTTGTGGGGTATGAATTAAGAGATTTTATTGATGTGAATTAAGTTAAAACCCTATTTTGATTTGTGTGTACACAAAATTGCTAGCCTTGCATTATAGAGTTATAAAAAAAATAGAACAATCGAGATTAGACTCCGCTGGTTGAGCCGCTTAGTAACTAGGAGCATTCATGAGCCCCATGTTTGATTTTTACCTAAAACGGCGGCCCAAACATGAGTATGGGAAACCACCTTAGGAGGCTTTGGAAAATATCCGAAGTTTAAACCTAGTGGAAGAATATCTCGGTAGTTCCAACAAATCATAAAAAAAGAGAAATTATATTGCGAAAACAAAAAGTTCATGGCTAGTAATTACATGACTTGTTATGCGAGTAAAATGGTTACAACTTTTGACACGAATTTGAAATTTAGCGAGGAAGGCCAAACACTTTGAGTAATGTTTAACTTTAGCTGAGTGAGTCTATTGCAAAGGTTGGGGATTGATGAGAAATAATCCGAAGTAGATGGAACATGATGTTATGGATTAATTGATTCCCAAAATAAACATAATATTTCTTATTGAGTTTATGGGCATTATTATATGCTTGAGGACAAGCAAAAGGCTAAGTGTGGGGGAGTTGTTTTGCATGTTTTTGTGTGTGAGTTTTATTTTTCTTTTATGTGATTGTGCGTATTTTTATGTCTCTATGTTCCATTTTATAGTTTCGTGTGTTACATAGGTTATTTATTTCTTGTTCGTAGGTTTTGGTATAAAGGAGTCTTGAAAATAGGCTAAAACAGGCAAAACGAGCATCACAGCCGGATGATGGTTGGGACAAACGCACAAGTGCGGGGCGTGCGAGGTTGCGCGGCGCGCCTGAAGAGACAACGAACAAACTTAACGCGCGTGCACTTGTGCGCGACACGCATCGTCAACCTTGACGAGAATGTGCCCGCCGCACACTTGGCACGGGCTTGGGCACTGCATAAGGGGCATGCGCACGAGGGAGGCGCACTGATGCTTGCGCGGACGTGCACCTGAAGACGATTCTAGAATTTTTATTCGATTTTCTTTATTCTTTTAGGATTCTTCCATCTTGTATACAGTTTTAGCTTATAAATAGCACTTGGGGGGTCCATAATTTCGTACACTTTCATTACTTGGCACTTTTAGACCTTAGATTTTGTTATTTCCTTTTTCATTCATCATTGGGATTGCTTGGGTTCTTCCCATTGAAGTTATTTTGTGGCTTAATCAAAGTATAATATTTGTTCATCTCTTTTGTCTGATTTCAATTGTTGGGTGATTATTATTATTGCATGATAATGTTTATGATTGTTTTTCTTCCTTAAATTGAGATTATGATTCCACCCCCAAGCATGAACTAATTTCTTTGTTCTAGGATTAGGATGATTTGATTCAAACAAACAAGCATGAGTATTGATTAATTGATTTATTTTCTGAATAAATTAAAAAGGCTTAAAGATCTGTAGTTGGCGGTATATTTGGAGCTATAAGACTGGAGGACAGTCTAAATTTGAGTGATGTTGATACAAAATGAAAACTTCTATCTTGTAGTTTCTTGGGTATCATAGAAAAATAAAACATCTATCATGGAAGGCTTTATCATGTGCACTTTACAACTTATATTTTTGAATAATCTAACTAAGCTTAGTTTGAGTATTTTATCATATTTGATCACTAGCTTATGTGATTACATCATACTGAAAGTTTTGCGGGTATCCTTTGTCTATTTTAATTTCAAATTCTTCTACATATGTTGGAAAATATGATTTATTGATATGATCTAGCCTTGCAATGAGTAGCACTACTATTTATCCGTATTTATTTTTGGAATATTTATTCAACTATTTCAAATCTATTTTGGTAGACTTGTCACTTGTTTGGTCTATTTATGTGTATTTATTTTTTAACAATAATTTATGTGTATTCTTACCTACATGTTTGCATAAATGTTTGCATAAATGTAAGTTATTTTTAACAATAACTTACATCATTGCCGATTGACAAATGTCTTTCTTACATATACAATTGTCAAGGAGGGAACTACACCCTAAAAAAAACTAGAACACTCCCACCTAAGGAGACTAAGCCACTCCCTACAGGAGACTTGGCCGAAAAATCGTAACACTTCAACAAAAATCAGGCACGATCAACCACCCTACACTGTGGGACAAATAAAACTGACCCGCCTACGAATTTCGCCCTTCAATCGGTGAAAACAAATAAAGTAACAAAAAGATAAAGTTTAAAACACATCAAAATCAACCTAAAAATCAAAACTAACAAGAAAAAAAAGACCTACAATAACGGCAGAAAGAAAATAATGAAAAATCAAAAGCTAAAGAACAACCTCTCCCTCTCGCTACACCAACTCCAGAATGCCTCCGTCGCTGCCGTCCCTAACACCTCCTCTTCACCTTCACCACAGATCCACAAAACTATCACCAAACCACCTTCCACGCCACTGCAAATCCAGATAAGACTCAGACCACCAAAACAATGAGACTATGAGGGCATGAAACCGAGTGACTTGGGTAAAAAATGAAGCAGCAAAAATAAATCTGGATCTGGCCAAAACGATCACCATTGGATGAAGAGGAAGGAAAAACTGGGGAGGAAGATGCAACTAGCGACCGAATGTCACCGATCTGGGAAGGCAGGCGACCAAAGCACTAGTATGGGTAGGAGAGAGAGCGAAACCAAGAGATGAGAAGATGGGTTTTCTAGAGAGTGGGAGGAGAGTTTTTTCTAGATAGAGAAAAGTAGTTCTATGGTAGTCTGGCATAAATGATGCCTCTTGGAAATGCTCTTATTGTAGTGAAGCAATTAGATTTGATGTGTAAATCCTATGGAGTACTTATTGGGATTGCATTGGAACGTAATTGTCATCCGATGTTAGTTGTTGATTAATAATGGCGGTGAAGGCGAAAGAATTATAATCCCATTCTGAAAGTGTTTATTAAAATTTTAATTTGGTTCTTGAATTGCCACGCATGGCATATATTCATGGAATTTACTAAAAAATGCCATAGTTTGTAGTTAGATTTGTTAGATTGCAAGAAAGTCAAAATATATTGCACTACCAAGGTTTAAGGAAGATTTAAGTAAAGAATCAATTATGAGATCCCCATGTTAACTATGTGTAATAAAGTAAGAAAAACCAATAAACCATGTGAATTATAAGACCCTTGAAGGCTTAATATGAAAAACGTAGACAATTCATTTCTGATTTGTGTAAATCCTGCATCCAGTTGATTTAATGACTCTCCAGTCATCATTTTAAAATTCTCAAACTTTTGAACTGCAATTGTGAGCTTGTTTTCCTTTATCTGCTCTGAGCCTTGGCATATTAGAGTCAGCTTCTCCCAAATTTCCTTGGCAGTCCTACAAGATTTAACCTTCTTAAAAATGGCTTTATCTAAAGTTTTATATAATATATCCTTGACCACATTATCCAAGTTGTATCGCCTTCTATCCTTGTTTGTCCATTCTCTTATGGGTTTATCAACCTCAACAGCTCTCTCAGGATCATCTCTTGTTGCTCTTACAGCTGTATTCACCTTTGTGATTCTAATGGGTCCATCTTCAATGGCAAACCATATTTCATCATGTAATGCACAGAGATGTGTCTGCATACGAATTTTCCAATCATCAAATTCCTCAATGGCAAACATAGGAATACGAGATAGATTTCCTTCCATGATAATAACTCAGAAAAGCTTTTGAAAACTCAAGTGTTGATGTTTTGAAAATAAATGAGATCTAGTTCAGTAACCAGTGCGGACGGTTATTTGAACCAACCGCTCTGATACCACTTATAGGTCTCAAAGGGTGCAGAGTAAAGTCTAGAAGGGGGAGGGAGGGTTGATGAGACTTTACCCAATTTCTCGATTCTTTAATAAAATCAGAGATGACAAGAAAACATCTAAGTCTTTTGAAAGACAGTTGTGTTAAACTTGAAAGATAAGACCACTCAAATGCACTCGAGAGAGAGTTGATAGTATGTTGAATAAAGTTAACTTTTAGAAAACCAGTTTTCTTGATTTATAGTTGTTATATATATGTATTGGATATAGGATATTTAATATTCTAGACTTCTACTTAGAATATGTTTTCTATTTAGTTAGTTTTCTACTCTAACTAGAATAGAGTGACTTCTATTGTTATATAAGCTTGGTTTGTCTATCAATAATATACACACAAATTCAGATTATCACTTACTACATGGTATCAATCACAACACGATCTCTGGGTTGGAGTTTTTTTCACTGCCCACCTAGGGTTTTCTTTTTTTTCCTTCTTTCTGCAGCCCGGAGAGTAGCGTTCGTGGGTCCCTATTTCCATGCTCAGATTTTGTAACCACCAGCCTCATCCGTGTCGCCTGCCACCAATTGGTCATTTTACGTCAAGTCCGTGACCTAGATCGGCGCGTGTCAGCCTCACGCGCCACCTCCATCTCTCAGGACAACCTCACGCGCCGGCCCGTGACTCATCTTTTCTCGGCACTGACTTCCTACACCGGGTGCACCGGAGTCTATACTTCCTCGGTCTCTGGTTTGCTACCTTTGTCGTCTTTTTCTTTGCGCTATTTTGGATTTATCCATTAAATTCAATTTTTTTTCTTTGTTCTATTTTTCCTTATTTTTGGGGGCTTGGCTGGTTGTTTACTTTGACCATGGTGACTCCTCAAACCGGGTTTGTCGATTGGTTTCTTACGTGACTAAGATTAATGATAAAAAATTAAATGAGACTAATTATTTAGATTAGAATAAGATGGTTCGTTTGTATCTCCGGAGTATTTCACAGAGAATCACTTTGTTGATGACCCTCCACTCAAATTGAATTAAAATACACTCGAGTGGATGCGAGTTGATGCTACTTTACTCATACAAATTCGTAATTATATTGAGCGAACGAAATGCGGACATATTACTCATTGTGATTATGTCAAAGACGTTATGGATTATCTCTCTTTAGTTTTTTTCGGAAAAGAAAATATCTCTCAAATTTTTTATGTTTGCAAAGAGTTTTATCGGGAACAATAGGATCGATCACTTAATACCTATTTTATGAATTTCAAACGATTACTTTACGAGAGTCGAATTCTTTACTTCCGTTTAGTACAGATATAAAGGTTTAGCTTGAGGCTCGGCGGGAACAAATGGCTATTATGAGTTTTCTTGCTGGTCTCAACTCCCGTTTGACGTAGCCAAATCACAAATTTTATCCAATACGATGTTACTACATTGCAAGAGGCTTTTACTAGGGTCTTACGCGGTTCCTAGTTCTCAAACTTCATCCGGTCCACGACTGGTGCTCTTGTTAGTTAAAATGGTAGTATGATGGGTCGTTCACGTTATCAGGGTACCAGCCGGGGTGGTGGTAATTGGTCTCGGAATTCGGGCAATCCAGACTCTAGGGTAGTATGCTACTATTGTCATGAATAGGGTCATAAGAAACGAACTTGCCAAAAGTTACTCAAACAAAACCAACGAAGCTCTGGATCTTAATCCGCTCAATTCGCTCACATTGCCTCTGCACACGAGGCCCACCCACCCACTCAGAAACTGGTGTTTTCAGTTCCGGCAGATGAATATGCCAAATTTCTCCAATTTCATGAGACATCTAAGCATCCTTAGTCAGTCACTGCTCTCGCTGAGTCAAGTAAACCTACAACATGTCTTCTTTATTCGGCCTCCCAGTGGGTCATTGATTCTGGTGCCACAGATCACATGACAGGTAATCAAAACCTCTTCTTCGAACTTACTAATCATAGTTCGTCTATTACATTAGCAGATGGCTCTACCTCTGCCATTCTTAGTGCTGGCACTATTCGTATTACACCAACCCTTCCTTTAACTTCTGTGCTTCATCTACCAGCTTTCTCCTTTAATCTTGTTTCCGTTAGCAAACTTACCCGATCTCTTAACTGGTATGTCTCATTTTTTCCCGATCAATGTGTTTTTCAGGATCTTACGACAAAGAAGATTATTGGTAAAAGATGTGAGTTAGGAGGCCTCTACATTTTGGACAACCCTATATCTCAACCCATATCGTGTTCCAGCACATTGAATCCTTTTGAAGCCCATTGTCATTTAGGCCATCTCTCCGTACCTTTACTCAAGAAGTTATATCCTCAGTTTCATAGTATTTCGTCTTTTAATTGTGACTCATGTCAGTTTAATAAACACCATCGTTTGTCTTACATTCCTCGTACAAATAAGAGAGTTTGCAATAGGTTTGAGCTAGTTCATCTGATGTTTGGGAACCATGTTCTATTTCATCTAATGGATTTCGTTATTTTGTTACTTTTGTGGATGATTTTTCTCGTATGACTTGGCTATATTTTATGCAATCTCGTGCTGAATTACTATTGCATTTTCAATCTTTTTGTGCTGAAATCAAAACTCAACACAATGTCTCGGTCAAAATCTCGAAAAACGATAATGCCAAAGAATACTTCTCTTCATCTTTTCAATCATATATGAACAACAATGGGATTCTTCATTAATCCTCTTGTGTTGATGCTCCACTCAAAATGGAGTTGCTGAAAGGAAAAATAGACATCTTCTTGAAATAGCTCGAGCGCTTTTGTTTCACACTCATGTCCCTAAATGTTTTTGGTCTGACACTGTGTCTACTGCATGCTTTCTAATTAATCGCATGCCTTCCATGGTTTCACAGCATCGGACACCACACCGATTTTATTTCCAAACAAACCCATGTTTCTTGTTGAACCTCGTATATTTGGGTGTACTTGTTTTGTTTGCGATGTTCGTCCCCACATGACAAAACTAGATCCTAAGTCCTTAAAATGTGTTTTTTTGGGTTACTCCGGTCTCCAAAAGGGGTATAGATGTTTTTCCCCATTGTTGAATAAGTATTTAGTGTCTAGTGATATCACTTTTCATGAGACCATCCCATTCTTCGACGACTCATCCTCACCACCTTGCTCTAACGCAACTGATGAGGTGTTCGTTTATTTACCTTCTGCCTTTCCTCCGATACTACCCCCCGATCTTTGTTGGTACACCCTAGACCATCAATTACTCATGTCTATTCTAGACGCTCTCTTTCTCCCGATCCTGGGTCTAGCACCGATTGTCTTCGTCACCAGATCCTACTACTCCTGATCTCAATTTGCCCATCACTCTTCCAAAAGGTAGACGTCAATGTACTTATCCCATTTCATCTTGTGTTACATATAATCAATTGTCTTTTACCTCTTGTTCTTTTATTGCTTTTCTTGATTCTGTGCAAGTTCCAAAATCTGTCCGCCAGGCCCTATCCAATCCTGACTGGTGAGCAGCAATGATTGCTTAAATAGATGCCTTAACTAAGAACGACACTTGGGATCTAACTGAGCTACCTATTGGCAAGAAGGCCGTTCACTGCAAGTGGGTCTTTGCCGTCAAGTTTAATTCAGATGGATCTGTAGCTCGTCTAAAAGCTCGGTTGGTAGCTAAAGGCTATTCCCAGACCTATGGGATTGATTACTCTGACACTTTCTCTCCAATAGATAAGTTAACATCTGTTAGATTATTCATTTCCTTGGCAGCTACAAACAATTGGCCTTTGCACCAACTTGATGTGAAAAATGCCTTTTTACATGGCGATCTTGTTGAGGAAGTATATATGGAGCAACCACCTGGGTTTGTTGCTCAAGGTGAGTCTGAGAAAGTCTGTCGTCTTCGCAAGTCTTTATATGGGTTGAAGCAGAGCCCCCGTGCTTGGTTTGAGAAATTTAGTCAGTCAGTAGAGAGGTTTGGGATGAAAAAGGGTAAGAGTGATCATTCTGTTTTCTATAAGCAATCTACTTCTGGTAATATTCTACTTGTTGTTTATGTAGATGATATTGTGATCATTTGGAAGTGATGCACAAGAAAATTTCATCTTTAAAAATATTTTTGCAAGATCAATTTAGTACTAAAGATTTGGGAGTTTTGAAATATTTCTTGAGAATTGAGGTATCTAGAGTTAGAAAGGTATTTTTCTGTCTCAACGGAAGTATATTCTGATCTCAAGCGTAGCAAAAATCGGAAAATTGGGAGCTAAACTTTGCAACACTCCCATGCCTCCAAATCATCAATTTACAAAGGATGGTAATGCCTTTGACGATCCTGAACGTTATAGGTGATTAGTTGGAAAACTAAACTATTTTACAAAGATACACGTCCCCGATATTGCTTATTCTCAGAGCAATTTATGTAAATGCATGTCTTCTCCTACTGAGTTCATCATTGGTCCGCTTTGGAGCAAATATTGTGCTACTTAAAAGTGCTCCTGGGCGTGGTATATATTGTATCGTAATCATGGGCATAATAATATTGAGTGTTTTTCTGATGCAGATTGGGCGAGTTCTAAGATTGATCAAAAATCTACTATTGGGTATTGTGTTTTTGTTGGTGGAAACTTGGTTTCGTGGAAGTGTAAGAAACAAAATATGGTATCACGATCGAGTGCAGAGTCAGAATATCGAGCCATGGCACAGGCTTCGTGTGAAGTAATGTGGATTTCACAACTTCTATCCGAGATTGGTATTGGGGTTCCGACTCCTCCAAATTGTGGTGCGATTATCAAGCTATGCTTCACATTGCCTCAAATCCAGTCTTTCATGAAAGAACCAAACACATTGAGATAGATTGCCACTTCGTTCGTGAGAAAATTCAACAAAATCGATTTCTGACTTATGTGAAGACTCGGAACAATTAGGGGACATCTTCACTAAGGCTCTTAATGGAGCTCGGGTCACGTTTATTTATAACAAGTCAAGGCATGATAGATATCTATGCTCCAGCTGAGTGGGAGTGTTATAGATATGTATTGGATATAGGATATTTAATATTCTTGACTTCTACTTAGAATAGGTTTTCTATTTAGTTAGTTTTCTACTTTAACTAGAATAAGGTGATTTCTATTGTTATATAAGCTTGGTTTATCTATCAATAATATACACACAAATTCAGATTATCAATTACTACAAGAGCAGAAGTCTTACACCCTTTTAAATCTTGGTTTATCAATGCTTATATTTTTAATTAGTTATTATAAAGTTGGATAACAAATATAACAAGTAATTAAGATTGCAGAAATTAAATTGCATAAATAAAGAACACATAATTTATAGTAGTTCGAGGATGGGGTAATTTCTCTACTCCGCTCTTCTTCTACTACCAGGAGAAGTTCACTAATGTAATATTAACTTTGTTACAAAAGTACAATAGTCCAAGATTGCTTTGATCACACAAAATGCCCAATCTTCCGGACTCAACTCTTCACAAGGCAAACTGCCTCACTACTTCAGCCCTTCAAATCTCCAGGAATTGATCACTTAGCCTTCCTTCAGATCTGAATCTGGTTCGACCTTGAACTTCATTATACTTCCTTCACTTCCTGGAAACATAGACCCTTTTGCTTTATCAAATGCTTTCCTCTTCTTTGAAGAAAAACTTCTATCTTCCGCATAAGAGTGTTTGATAAAGTGTCTTAGAATCGAGCCCGAGGATATATGAATTTTTCGCTTGAGAGAGAGTATTTGCGAGATATTGCTTGAATGCTTCTTTTGGTTTTGTGTCTTGCTTGTATGAATGCTCTCTTAGTCTCTCTGAAAATTCCTTAGCCTTTTATGGTAGGAGTTCAAATTTTATTCGTTGAAGAGATAGACAAAATTCAAACTCTTACCTAGTATTCGTTGGTTTGTCTTGTTTACGTAGCTTTGATGTTGACCCAATCTTTTAAATCACGATTCTGCGAAGTAGCCTATCGGCTCAAGCTTCTTGCACTCTTTCAACATGAACACTTTAAGGTTACGTGTTTGTCTCCATTACCAAAACAAGTTCTTTGACTTTCAACACAACGGACTTCTTCGAGATGTTTATGAGTCCTTTAATCGCTTTACCCCTTGATTTGAGTCATCTCCATCATTCCTTGGTTGACTCTCTTTGTCGGTCTTCAAATACTTAATCGATGTACTTGATGAAGGTCTTCCGATCCACTCAGTTGCGACTCAACTGATTCTTCTACATTCTTCAGCAAGTCTTTTGCATATCCTACTTAGCTGCTATTTGACTCAGCTAAATTATATATCTATTACAAGGTAGAATTTTCATACGAATCGGGGGTATGCTAACTTCCTAATACAAAATTTTCTAAGCATCATCAAAATCTATACAATAAATTTCCTAACAAATACTTTATTTTAGTAAAAATTGATACTTTTTTCATAAGAAGTTATACTATATTTTAATAAATTGTGATATTTTTTGAGTCTAATGTGATATTATTTTCTTCATCTTCTTCATCTTCTTCATCTTTTTCATTTCTTTCATACATGTGTGAGAGAGAGAGAATGAGGAACATGAAAAGAGAAAGAGAGAGGGGACCACAAGAAGAGTGAGATGTGAGGAGAGAGAGAAGAGGGACCATGAGAGGAGTGTAATGTGAAGAGAGAGGGGGAGCATGTGAGTATATGTAGAGAGATAGATATGCACGAGTTTTAGATAATGAGGCTCCGTCTCACGAGTTTAGATTCATGAGATGATCTCCCAAGAGACGCTAAATCCGTGAGATGGTCTCATAAGAGACTTGTTGTAGTCCTTAAAAACACAAACAAAATTATAGTACCCCTATTCCATTAAATCTATATATATAATAAGAGACTATTCTTAGAATAGTAACTCTCATTTTTCCCGCTCATTTTTCGGTTTCTAAAAAAATAATATAAATTCTTCTAAAAAAAGTTAATAAAAATATATGGAAAATAAGAAGTAATAAATATTTGTGATTTTATTATTTTTGGTAGTCTACCTTCTTTTAATAAATTATTTATTAAAGCTATATAAAAAATAATGTATGTAAAATTAGGTTTCCAAATCAAGTGCATTAATTATTATATATGTTATTTTCCTTTTCTTTTTTAAAATTAAATAATATTTTCATTTTAGATCCATTTTTGACATATAATATATCAAATTAATTAATTTTTTACGATCTTCGGTTTGACATCGATATTGCTTATATACAATAAAAATAAACATATAAGATATATTTACTCATTATTTTGTAATGTGTTTTCAAAATCATGCCATCGGGCTATAGGACACCAATTTGTATATTTATATATTTCAGTTATTTATGATATATGTATAGTTGTCATATGGGTTCATCCAATTTCTTAATAATTATATAGGATTGTATTTAAGTTGATTAATCAATAAAAAATATTATTTAATGGAAGAAAATATCTCAAACTATGTATCCAAATATTATACATATATTTATATATATTAAATATATACATATCATTATATATATTCATGTGAAAAGAAATTAAATTTTTATTTAATATGAATATATTCATAATAGTTTTTATATATGAAAAATTATTTTTTATATTTATTAACGTATTTTTCATGCTAATAGAAATTATTTTCATATTTACCAATGTATTTTGATATTTAACTTTTAAAGTTGGGCATTTGGACTCTTGGACTATTAGAATGAATTTGTCTGTTTGATAATAGTTTTTATTTTTGAAATATTTTATTTTTTCATAAAATTATTTTTCTAAATATAAACATGATTTTTGTTTAATTCCAATAGTAATTCTAGCACCTGTTCAATTTTTTAAACACTAAAAAGATATTGGAATTTGAAATGACTTTATTTTGACTACATTGAAAAATAATACATCAAGTATTCAACATCAGAAGTTAATTTTTTTTCCAAACCTTTACTTTTCTATAGATAAATATATTCAATAATATAGAAAAATCTATATTCACAAAATTTATTATCAATAGTGTATTTAAAATGATTTTCCATAGTTTATAATAATTTTTTTATGTTGTTTAAACATATAATTTATAATCAAATTAATTATCTTCATTTTAATTATATATTGAAATTCTAAACTTTTTCCAATCAGTAAAAATTATTTTCATAAAAATACAGTTCTTGCATCGCACGGTCTGAAAAATACCAAATACCAAATAATAGGAAAATCACAATAATACAATATAAATCCCCCCAAAAAATATCAAAATATTTAAAATTGACTTAACCATGTGAATAAATAAAATACATGACAAAACCCGCAAAAAATAAAAATATGTCCAAAAAAATAAATATAACAAAATCAATAATATTGCCAAAACTTTGTTTTATTGTCTAATATTTTCTTAATTAATGTACTTAGTTCTCCTACACATACGAATAACTTTGGAAAAATAAATTTACTTTCAATTTACTATTACAATCTTGAAAAAAAGTATAACATCTATTTTCACACTTATTAGGAATCTAAACATGACTAAAACGAAATGGGCGATGAAGGTGTGCTTGTGCGGTTTTATTAAAATTCAATTTTGGAAGATCGAATACAAATACATAGTCTTGAATGTGTTTTTTTATTTATGATTTTGAGGTATGATAACTTTTTTGTTTTTGACTTAAACAATAAAAAGAATATTAAATATTATTTCCACGTCTATTTTTTGATGTTATATCAAAATTATTATAATGTAATAGATATAATTCATAGAACTAATACAGTACGGACGCCTCACAGATATACACACGTGCATCGCACGGGCAAAAGACAAGCTGGGGATAAAAATAGGGCTAAATTAGGGTTGAATTAGAACTAATTTTGGGAATAATTTTAGGGATTTGAAATCCTAACTTCTCTAATTTTGGGAATTAAATTTTTGTTCTATCTACAAGAATACATGAAGGTCAAATTTTACAAAGGAGAAAATGAAATCAAATCATGATAAATAGAAAACAAATCGAGTATGCATTTAGGATAGTAAATTAAGATTTTTGGTAATAAAATTTCAACAAAAAATCATACCGTATATTTCTTGAAACCTTGGCCTATAAATCCAAAGCATCCTTAGAGTTATTGATCACAATTTTCACATAAAAGCAAAAAGGTAAAATTCTTCCTCTTCTTAAAAACTCCACTGCCAACACCATGCCCCGCCGCAGCCGGCGGCACAATCACCATGACCACTACGTTCCCATCCAAACCCCAAGCCCCAAATCCAAAACCCAAAATAAAAACCAAGAAAAGAGAGAGAAATAGAGGAAAGAGGGAGAAGCCATCGTTACAACCAACACCGGCATGACCGCCAGTCGCCAGTGCCTGAGATGGAGGAGAATAGGGGAGGGGCAGCTATACAAGTGAAGAAGAAGAAACAAAAAGAGGAGGGCAATGAGTTACATGAGAAAGAAAGAAAAGAGAGGAGAGATAAAAACAAACAAAAAATAGAGGAGAGAGGAAAAAAAAGATAAGGAAATGAAAAAGAAAAAAAAAGAGAAAGAGAAAAGAAAAAAAGGAAAGGAACAGATGAGAAAATAAAATAAAAGGGGATTGTGCCAAAAACTCTTAGACTTTTATCAAAGACCAATCTTTCTTTGTGATCAAGCCCATTTTGACCCAAAAGCCGTCTATCAAGCAAGTTTTCCTAGAAATTTAATTCGATTCAATATTCTACTTCTTTCTATTTCCCTTCCATAATATTTTATTAATTAAAAAATATATTTCTTTATAGGAGACAAGGAATTTGAATACTAGACATTCACGTTAGCATTTACTTCACGAAGCTACTACATTTGAGGTAGGGTTTATTTATACTATGTCCTTATTAAATACTTTTATTGTGTATCTTGCGAGCATGTGATATTGTTTATTAGACTATTGCTACTTGATTGACGAGAGGGACAAAAGTGGTCCGAGGAAAAAGAATCCCTCCTGAAACTCCGATAGTGCAAACTACTACTATTGAAACTCATGTTCGTTTTTGTAGGTCCCAAGGGGTGTAAGTGTAAGGTTTAGAAGGGGGGTTGAATAAACCTTACCAAATTTTCGATTTAGGCCTTTTAAATCTACTGAGTTCTACACAATTTGTGTCCTTGATGGACAATCGAATTAGTCCTCAAGAGAGTTAATCTCTCAACGCACTCACGGAGTCATTAATAGAGTAACTCACCACTATAATTTGACTCACCGTGGTTTTGTTTTCAAAGAAGACTTAACACCCTTAAGTCCGATTAAGCAAGTTTTTACTGACTTGATTTAGTACTTATAGATTATCAAATGGATAGCAAATTTATCAAGATATAAGCAATTAAAAGTGCGAGAAATTTAAATGCTTTGAAATGTAAATGACACAAAGAAAGTTTTTATAGAGGTTCGAAGATGGGGTAATTCTTCTACTCCTCTCTTCTCCAACTCCTGGAGGAATCCACTAAGTAATGATCGGTTTACAAAGTGGTAATGTCCAGGATACACAAGTCTTGATCACAACGGCCGACTTGATCCTTTGGGACTCGATGCAGAGACGCCTTGATCACTCACCGGCTTCTCGTGCGACTCGAACTTCTTTCACAGTAGGCAGCCTTTGCTACTACAGCTCACTTGCTCAAGCACTTTGGATTTGATCACGAAGCCCTCCAAAAGCTTAAGACTTGGTTCACCAACCTTTCTACAATCCTTCTTGGAATGTAGACCCCTTGTTTTCAGTATTTTCCTCTTCAACCGATTGAAGTTCTCTTTCCTTCACGGGTAAGTGTTGGATTGATGTACTTGAGATGTAGGCTTGAGGATTGAGAATGTTTCGATTATTGATAAGCTTGTATATCTCACGTGTGTCATTCATCCACGCATCCTCCTTCTCAATCAAACTCCTCGGCCTTTTATAGTGAACTTTCAAAAATTTGCCCGTTGAAGAGATAGGCTCATTTTTGAAAATCACTTTGCGAAATTGGTGTGCGATTCTTGGAATTGCCATTTCCTCGTATGAAATGTTTTATCACCTTTTTCGAGTTCGACACGGTGTAGTGCTTCCCATTGGTTCATTTCTTTTGCACGCTTCGGGACCGAGCACTCCAAGAAAGGTAGTATGGAGATATTACTTGTTTAAGTAAATCTCTTGATTTCTCAAATGCAACGGTTCTTTTACGATTATCTCGACTTGACCGCATTTCCTCGCTTTCCCAGGTGACTTAGAGTCGACTTCCAATCATTGGATGACTCTTCTGTCACACTTGAGCTTGAGACTTGGCTTCTCTTGAGTTGACTTGACCGATGTTCCACTCACCGCATTTCACCGCTTCTTCATCGAGTTCTGTCTGCTCTTCTTTGTTGTACTCACTCTCACGCAGAGTTTTCCTTCAAGCCTTCATTGTCTTCTTGCAAGTTGGAGTGTAGTCCGACTTAACTCGGCTTGGCGCTCTAATTGTTACAATACATTTCAAAGCAAGAATTGGGAGCCAACTTTCTATTCTAAGTTTTACATGGCATTCATCAAAATCTAAACAATAGAATTCCTAACAATTTCCCCCTTTTTGATGATGCCAAAACTTAAATCATACAAAGATGCAAATAACACGAGATACATACGATAGTGTATTGACATAGAATGTATGCGCATAATCAATCTTTTTATTGATCATATCATTCTTGTACTTAACACAATCACAAGGTGTATCGAGTATGAAAAAAATTTGCACTATTACGAAGACTTACATTGTATGTATTTACATATAAAATACACGAAGGGTTGACAAAGAACACTTCATCTCCTTCGCTTGTCTCCTTCTTTCATCTTGATCAAGATCTTCTTCTCTTCTTCTCTTCTTCTTCGTCATCAATCACCGCTTCTTTTTCTTCTTCTCATATGCCTTCCCTCGGCGCTTTCATCTTTCCTTATTCTTTCCTGTCTCTCTCCCCATAGCCGAGTTTGTCTCTTGTTTTCTTCTTCTATCCTTTTTGCATACTCGCGCGTGGTTTTAGCCACTTGCAAGTTCGCCACATGGTCAAGCCCAGCCCGGTAGATCCCTCCTTTCTTTCCCGGATCTACGTATTCAATATTCTTGGGCGGAGGCCTGGGTCCAAGCTTCTTCCTCCACCGCCGCTTCTTCCTCTACCTGCGGGCGTATCTTGTCTTCGGGCCTTCTTCTTTCCAAACTCGGTGAGTGCCCAATGGAGTGACCAAATAGAGCGATCGCGGTTGTCTCATTGTCTGTCGGCTTCTTCACATAATGTGAGACCCTTTTCCCAAGATCTGTCCCAAGCTTGAGCCAAGGACATATTTGCAAAATAACCTTCGATTCGAGCGTTTTGAATTCGTCAACCGATCTTGGCTCTGTCCCGACATCCGAAATGGCATACGTGTCTCTGTCAACCGGAATGCCTCCGTGTTCTTTCAAAATGTTCATTACCCTGGCATCCATTCTTCCTTCCACCTCCTTCATCCCTCGCTTCAATTTCTTTTCTCTTCTCACCATAGATACAAAGAGTGTTGGAGTGGCGAGTCACGGAGTTTCTTTGCGCTTATAATGTCACCAGTGACAGGACCCCGTTGGGGGTTTGTGCAATCATCAAGGTCATATTCTTTGATCCTTCCCCTCAAAGAGATTTTCCTTTCTTGATTTCAAAATTTCCTCACCGATTTTCCCTTCTCACTTGTTCCTTGTCACCGCTCCTTTCTTTTCGACTTTCATTTTTTCGCTTTAAGGTATTCCTCTTCCCCCTTTTTGGCATCATCAAAGGATAGAGGAACCCCAGGGAACATCTTTGGCAAGCATGAAGTCGAGTCTCCCGATGGTTGAATTTTGCTTCAAGTCTGCTGCGTTGTATCTTTGCACGGAATTGATCGAGTAGCGTTGGATTCTCAATCTCGCTTGAAATCGACTTCATCTCGGCCATGAGAAGGCTGAATTTTCTTGTCATGTGTTCTTCCAAACGCTGTATATCATTTGCATTCTCGCTCACGCAGCAGCTTGATCTCGGCGGTGTGAGCTTCGTGCATATGTTCAATGTGTTCCCGCAGCCGTTTCGCATCAACATTTTCGACTCTCCACACCAGGCTGACTTTTTGAATAATTGTCTCAAGTATCTCACCTGTTCCACACGCATTGATTCTTCTTTTGCCACCATTCCCTTACCCTAACTCGTGATGCCTCTCAAGTCACCGTAAGGTTGGCATCTCTGTTGTCCAGCGCATATCCAAGGAGGCCGATGCCTCTCCATCTTTTTTCAACTTCAAAGAAAGAGTGCCTTGAACACTTCTCGTACTTCACCGATTCTTCACAGTGTAGCCGATGGCCATACAACGTCGAAATCGAAATCGGCCGAACAATGGTGCCTCGAGTGAAAAACAGGAGTTGGTCTGTGATAGCGTGCTTGCTCATTTTCGACTCTTCGTGGAGTTCGGTATCTCCGGTGAGAAAGGGAAAGATTCTCAAAGGATTCATCACCGCCATCCGGGATTTGTTCGATGATAAGCGGTGGGCATGAAGTTCTTTTGGGAATCGATCCACCGTAGCTTGAGGAGCCGGAGCGTGATCGCTGGTTCACCGGGTTTTGTGGTGCAAGAGACTCGGCTTGGCTGAGCCTCACTTGTCTTAACATTCCGTTGGTCTCAAACATTTCTCCTTTTGAGTAGACGGGTCCTCGGCCTTATCGTAGCGCGTCATCGGACGATGATGAGATTTCCATTGGTGGCTCATCATCAAAATTAAAGGTCCGACGAGTAGTCTTGGGATCGACTTGCTCGTGCCTGGAACATCCGCACCGAGTCTTTTGGATTTGTCATGGGGTTGACTCGGCTTCTTCTTCGCCTTCCCGATCCCGAAATGTGACATCGTGGTTGTCCTGGGAATCATGAAGTGCGCCGATCTCCTTCTCGGATGGATCGATGGTTGCGGGAGGGATGTTCTCTTCTTCACCAGTGTTACCCCTGGAAGTCTCAACCTCCCGTGGCCTTCATTTCCTCCAGCGGCAGTCTCTCTTCTGCGCGAGGCTCTTTCGCCTTCCCTTTCGACGATGTCGGTGTCTTAGGGTCTTCTACGGTGGCATCCATTGGAGTCTCAACCCCATGGATTGCGCTTTCATCGCCCAGTGTTAACTCCCGTACATTCCTTCTTCCTCAGTGCCTCGACCGCATCGGCGGCGTCATTAGCCTTCGTAGCTGTTGGCACCTCACCGAGACGAGATCTCAATCGTCGAGCTTCGTTGGTGGCAACTTGCTGTTCTTCTTGTGTTTGAGTGTCTTTTGCTTCGCCTCCTACATTCTTTGTGGAGTCATCTGCAGAGATCCTCCGACCTTGCTGCAGGTGGAGGGAGTTTCCCCCTCGGGCGCATCACCGAGTGACTTGGAGTGGGGTTACTCGTCTCCAAACTCCCGGGGTGCAATTGATGGTTCAGCCGTTGGGGCGGTGGTGGCACACCTTCAATAGGGGTTGGCTCGACCGGGGTCCCCACTAGCCCGTTTCATCGCCACCTTCCTTATCGCCTTCTTCAGAGCGTGAGTGGGAAGTGGTAGCAAGAACATCGGTGGCTATTTGCTTTGAACCACTCCCATTGGATCGATTTCAAATTTGTGTTCGAGGACTCTCCTGGTCCCTCCATCGGTCTTTGCTCGTGAAGGATTCTTGATTCATGCAATGCTTGCGTGCATCGCAATTCTTCCGTGGCGGAAAGATTCTCGGGTTCCTCATCACTTTCGGAGAAGACATCAAGGAGAGGATGGAAGTGTTACGTCTTCTCAGGAGATAGGGCGGTACTTGCCTTTTCGCGTGCTTCGCTTCTTGACTTGCTTTTCTCTCTCTTGTCCTTGTAGATCTGCGAGAATATCCATGCGGTTGTCTTCATCTAGAGCCGAGCACAAAGATAATCCGAGGAAATTTAGCAGTTCCTCTTCTTCTTCTATGAATTCGGGCCGTTGAACTGTTCCCTTGACCGCTCGGCTTCCATTTTCTCCACTCACGCAGACGATTTTGGATGTCCGGGTAAGGTGGAGATAGGATCATTACATCACTATCTGCTTGGGCTGTTCTTCTTGAGTTTGTTGTATGAACTACAACCGTGTCTTGAGTTGCCTCTGATCACCTTCAAAGAGACTTGGTCAAGTTTCATCAATTACATCCGGAGACTCTACTTCTCCGGTAGTCTCCTGTATCTGTGCTTAGCCGAGTAGCCGACTCACCGGTTTCTCTTGTCCGGTCCGCTTGACGAGTCTTCTTCGTCTCCTGGTTTGTACTGTGGGAATTTCAGTTCGGGGCGGTGTCCTCTGAGTCTTGGCCCAGGCGGCCGGTGCTTGTGTTTGTTTCGAGGAGGCTGGCCGTCTAGGCTTGTCGGTTCTCCTTTTTTTGACGATCGAGAAGAAGAATTTGTGAGTCCTTCTCGACCCCGCTAGGGGCAGGTGACACGGCCGCTTGGGCGGTGACTCTGCTGCTGGGCAGGGCAGTGACTCGCTGCAGGGCGAGCATGTTTGTTTTCTTTCTTTGCAGGGGCGAGACTTTTTGGTAGCCGCAGGGCGCTTTCTTCTTGTTGGAGAGGAAGCATTGTGTCTTCGGTCACCGATTCCCCCTCACCGGTGTCGCCTCTCTTGGCGTACGACGCTCTCGGCACCGAGAGAGATTAGCTCAACATCCTCTTGTTAACATGGAAGGCCTTCCCATGTCTAAGAGGTACTCCTCACCTCCAATAGCCGCCAATCACCAGGCCATATCCCGAGAGATCCTCCAAATGACCCATCTTCTTCGAAGGACTTGTTCCCCACGTTCGGGCAGAAACTGCTTTGTAGATAAACTCAGCCCGTTTATCTTCTTTTCTTCGATTATTGCAGCCATCACAATCAATTTTGCCTTTTGACAAATTGGTCAAAGTCGCCAAATTTGATGTCGATACACTTGGCAACAATATCCAACAATTTGTGATAGTCCTCCTTCAGATCTCTTGTTTGTGTATATTATTTTGTCGAAGAACGTCGGACTTGGCTATTTCTTTCCATGCGTCACCAAGTTTACATCGGCCTCTTTGATTTCGGATGCTCCCTCTGCTGGTAGTGAGCAATATTCACCAAATCCTTGGCCGTGATAGTCACCGCTTCCCGTGAATGATGACTTGATTCCTTCATCGTGAATCTCAGCATTCACGTAGAATTGTGCGACCTCCTCCACATAGGTCATAGGATACTCCAGTGTTAGAAACGGTTTCAGTCCTGACGTTTCTAACTTCTCCGCGATTTTCTTCACCAGGGTGTCGTCGGACCCTCGCTTCACCATTCCGTCGAAATCCACTACGGTCGAACCGGTGTGGATTTGTTTTCCCAACTTGGTAAAGTTATACGTTGGTGCCATTTCTCGAGAATAATTTCAAGGAAAAATTCAGAAATTTGATTTGAAGATTGATAGGGTTTCGAGAGTATTTGCCTTTGCTTTTTGAGAGAGAGATTGAACAGTTTTTAGAAGTGTGAGAGAGAAACGGACGAAAAATGGTTTAAATATGGTTTATGAAAGGACGTGCAGACGGTTTTTTGAATCGTGATCGAAATCAACGGCTTGGATTTCGCACGATATTGAGCAGCGATTCATGTCTCGTATTTAATGCGGCAAGATTTATATCCAATCATAGGCTTTGTGTGCGGCTTTATGTCCGTACACATCATCATCATTATGTTGACGTGTCTCTTAAAACATTCCCGCTTAGTCAAAAACGATTTGCGTTTTTGTCTCTTTGCTCATAAGTTATTCAAACATCTCTTAGCCGATTTAACTCGCTTCTCACATTTCTCTTAGTGACTCCTATCACCGACTTGGTATAGTCATGACTTTTCCGATATCAAACCGATTTATTGAGCTAATTTTTGTTTTCACTCTTTTTCACCTTCTTTCCTTGTTCCATTTCGTTTCTTTGACTCTTCTCGTGTCTCGGCTTAGCTCAATTAGCCCCAACTCATGTTTGAGTTCTTCAAATCTTGACTCACATAATGGTTTTGTGAAGATGTCACTAGTTGTTTGTCGGTTGAGATATATTCCAAGATAATGTCCTTCTTTTCAACATGATCTCTTATGAAATGATATCGACATCTATATGTTTTGTTCTTGAGTGCAACACAGGATTTTGAGTGATTGCAATTGCACTTGTGTTATCACACATGATTGGAATTTCTTTTTCTTCAACTTCATAATCTCTCAACTGCTGTCTCATCCATAGGACTTGGGCACAACAATTTTGCCCGCAGCTATGTATTTTGCTCTCACCAGTAGAAGTGGCTATTGAGTTTTGCTTCTTGCTAAACCAGAAAATTAATCTGTTTCCAAGCATTTGACATGTGCCCGGTACTTTTCCTCTCTCGTCCACTCGCATCCAAGATAGTCGTAGTCCGAATAGCCAATTAGCTTGAATCCACCTTCCTTTGGATACCATAGCCCTACTTCTTGATTTCCTTTTAAGTATCTCAATATTCTCTTAGTCAAGATCATATGGCTCTCTTTTGGAGCGATTGAAATCTTGCACATACACCTACAAAGAAAGGTGATGTCCGCCTGCTAGGCCGTGAGATAGAGCAAGGATCCAATAAGTGCTCAGATCTTGTTTGATCTACGTGCTTGCCATCTGCATCCATGTCCATTTTGATGATGTGTTCATTGGTATTTTTACGTAAGACTTCTCCTCCATACCAAATCTCTTCATTAAATCTCCGGTGTATTTTGTTTGGCTTATAAAGGTTCCATCCTTCACTGTTTCACTTGAAGTCCAAGGAAGAATGTCGCCTCTCCCATCATGCTCATTTCAAATTTACTTTGCATGAGGTTTGAGAATTTTTCACACAAACTCTTTGTTAGTGGATCCAAAAATGATGTCATCCACATATATTTGAACAAGCAAGATACTCTTCTTGTCTTGAATTACAAAAGTGTTCTATCTACTTTTCCTTTAGTGAATCCATTTTCGCCAGGAATTGTGACAGGGTATCATACCATGCCTCGGGTGCCTGTTTCAATCCATACAGGGCTTTCTTGAGTTTGTACACTTTGTCTCCAAGAGTCTTCGCTCAAATCCTGGAGGTTGTTCAACATACACTTCTTCTTCCAATAATCCATTTAGGAATGCACTTTTTACATCCATTTGATATACAATGAAGTTTTTGTGAGTCGCATAGGCAAGAAACATCCTTATAGCTTCCAATCTTGCTACACAGAGCAAATGTTTCATCAAAATCTATTCCTTCTTCTTGGCAATATCCTTTGGCTACCAATCTTGCTTTGTTTCTTACCACGTAACCTTCCTCGTTCATCTTATTTCTCGAATACCCATTTGGTTCCAATAACATTTTGATGTATGGGTCTTTGTACTAATTCCCATACTTTATTTCTCTCAAACCGATTGACTCTTCTTGCATAGCTTGAATCCAATGTGTGTCATCCAATGCTTGTGACATATCTTTGGGCTCTATCTGCGAGATGAAGCATGTGAACATTGCTTCTTGTTGAGTTCGATCTTGTCTTGACACCTTCTCTCATGTCTCCAATGACAAGATCTCGTGGATGGTCTCTCGGCCATCTTACGTCAAGTTGAAGTAAGTTAGCCGGATTCAATTGATCGACTTGCGGTGTGTTCTTTGGTCGACTCTCTCGTGATCACTTTCACCGCAGATTTTCCACTGTTTTGAGATTCAAATTTATCTCATCTTCTTCTCAATTGATAATCCCCGCTTGACCAAAAGATAGGATTCTTCTCGTGAGATTGGATGTTTTGACTTATCACCGACTCTTCAATGTCTTTTCCATTTATGTTTGGCTCATCGAATACTACATGAATGGATTCTTCAGTAACCATAGTTCTTTTGTTGAGTATTCAGAGGCTTTGCTTTTCACCGAGTATCCTAAGAAGATACCTCATCGACTTTAGCATCAAAAGCCTTTAGGTTGTCTTTGCCATTATTGTGGATGAAGCATTTACATCCAAATATCCTGAAATATGCAACATTTGGTTTTCTTCCACCCGGATCTCATAGGGAGTCTTTGTCACCGCCTATTTATCATACATCTGTTTTGGGTGTAGCAAGTCGTGTTGATTGCTTGACCAAAATCTTTTTGTAACCCCGCTTGACTAACATGGTCCTTCTTCTTCCTGAGAGTTCTGTTCCTTCTTTCTCGCAACTCCATTTTGTTGTGGAGTCCTTGCACCGATAGTTCATGACCAATACCATTCTCAATACAAGATCGAGTTATTATTCCATTGACAAACTCGAGTTCCTCTATCTCGATCTTATTTTGATAATGGTTTGACTCTTCTCATTTTGTATTCTCTTCATCACCGTGGTAGCTTTTGTAGAGTTTCTTTCTTCTTGCACATGAATATTGTCCATGTATATCTTGAGTAGTCATCTACTACCACCAAGGTGTATTTCTTTCCACTTATGCTTGTCGGTTCCACTTGGGCCAAATAGATCCATATGAAGCGGATGCAATATTCTTGTTGAGAATGGGCATGTCTTTTCTTTGAATGACGACTTGATTTGTTTTCCCTTCGACATGCATCACATATACTTTCCTTCTTGTATCTCGAGTCCGGAAGTCCTTCTACAAGATGACTTCTTGCTAGCTTATTAATTGTTTTGAAGTTCGTGTGACTCACTTTTTGTGCCACGGCAACTTGATTCAAATGTGCTCTTTGCTTTGCTAGTAGACAGGTCTTTGGATGTTGCGCTTGACCAATCCACTACATACATATTTTTCTCGTCTACATCCTTGCAAAGACAACTTCATTAGATCCAATATTTTTGATTTGGCATATTCCCATATCAATCCAACATTGTAGCCCTTTGTCGCAGAGTTGATGATGCTTAGTAAATTGAAGTTTAGTCCTTCAACATATGCAACATCCGTGATTTCTAAACCATTCCTTTTGATGGATCCAAAGTGCCTTTATTTCACCAGGAGCTTCATTTCCTCCAAATATGACTTTTGCTCCTTTGACTTCCTTGAATTTTGACATTTCTCTTATTTCTGTCATGTGTGTCCGGAATGACCACTTGTCCATGTACCAGGTTCCTTGGCACTTTCACTTCCTTGAACCCGCAATCAAGAAATTAAGTTTTAGGTACCCATTCTTGTCCGGGTCCCGAGGGGTTAGAATTATAAGATGATCCAACCAACCTATAGCCAAGTGATTTGACTCAAGAGGTTGCCATCTATCGGTGCCATAATTATAATCAATCCTGGCAAATTGCTTGGGGAGTCTACTCCAGTTCATACAAATTGTCTCTTTTGTCGTATGCCCGCATATGTGTTTTAGCAATTGCCTTTCTTGGGTAATTGTGGTGTCTTTGAGTGTAGTGCCTAGGTGCATATGTGTCTTGATGAAAGCTCTTATGCTTTTGGAATGGCCTTTGTTGAGTTACTAGGCCTTTTGCCATTTGGGCTTGTATTCCATAAGTCTAGCCGGGTAGTTCACATTATTCCAAATCGGCTTGGCTTGGATATTTTCTACCATTCCCATCATATGTATTTCTTCTATGAGTTTTAGGGGATTTTTGGTAGCTCTCTTCTTCTTTACAGAGTACTTTGTTTGGAGTCCGCTTGAGGACTCGGCAATCTCTTCTCACCGTCCTTTCAAAGACTCAACCGGTTGTTTTCCTTTTCCTTTGTAACCAAGGCCAGTTTGCTTAGCATTGTGCTTTGGATTGAAAGTGTGTGCATCATTTAGAGTTTTGGATTTTTCAGACTCTTCATGACTTGAAGATCCTTTTTCCAAAATTACTCTTGAGGTTTGACATGGCACAAAGGAATTAAATCCTAAGCCTGTCTTGTCTCCACATTCTCTTTGACTCATAATAAGATCATCCAATGATTTAGATGCCTTAGTGAATGAGGCAATAACATTTTTGAGGTCATTCTCCTCTTTTTCTATAGCAAATTTCTCGCTATTAATTTAGCATTTTCAAACCTTTAAACTTTTATTCTCATCGGCTATTTGACTTAGAGTACTCGGCTCCTTAGTCGGCTTTGAGTTTTGATTTTTGAGTAGGTCAAGTTTTCCTCATTCAATAGTGTGTGTGAGGTTTTAATGTGCTCAAAATCTTTCATCATTTTGCCTAATGAATCATAAAGATCAAATGGGTGATGAAGTGTGTGTGTCACATCCACTATCACTAGTGTCCGAGCTTGTTGAGTTAGATTGTACCTCATCTTCTTGATCTTGTTCTTTGGCCATTAAGCGCATCAAAGCTTCTTCTTCGAGTCACTTGAATAGTCGACTTCACCGCTCTCCGAGTCACCGTCTCTCTTGACTTGCCTTGTCTCAGCAATCTCTGCAGCCCATCATTGCCTTTTTCTTCTCTTGTCTTCTTTCTCTCAAGACCTTTCTTTCTTCTTCGTTTCGCATTTGTTGACTACAGATATGAGCAAATAATGGCATAGTGACCTGGTTGTCTACAATTCCAACATAGATATTCAAATTTTTGATCAGCTCTTTCTATTCTTGAGTTGTCACCTTTGATACTCAACTTGTTGATGATCCTTCTCTTTGGTTGGCCTATCATCTCTTGATTTGGAGGGAGCCGAGTGTCTTCTCGGAGGATTCACCCTTTCCTCTCTTGTAGTTCTTGTTAAAGAACTTGTTAAATCTTTTAACCATTAGGGCTATTTCTTCTCGGGTCAATTGCTTCTTTGACCTCGGCTCTCCTTCCGTCTTTGACAACTAGAGCAGCTTGTTTTGGGTATACAATTGTCTCTTCCTCGGTCTTTCCTTCTCACCAAACTCGTAGGCTTTGAGGTCCGAGAATAACTCGTGATTGGATGTCTTTGATAGGTCCATGGAGTGTCTCAATGCCATGACCTTCATTTCCCATTCACTGAAGACTTTTTAGGATCTTCATACACATTTCTTTTTGTGTATATTCCTTTCCAAGTGTAGACAGCTCATTTGTGATTTCAAATCGAGCGTCTAGTTGGTCCAGGTTCTCTCCGAGATCATTTTGAAATTTTCAAACTTCAGATACGACCATCGATAATTTGTTTTCTTTGATTTGCTCAAACCTTCACAAATCAAAGTCAACTTGTCCTGATTTCCTTAGCCGTTTTGCAAGATTTGACTTTGTTGAACATGGCTTTATCCAAGGTTTTGTAAAGAATGTCCTTGGCTACATTGTCCAGGTTGTATCTTTTTCTCACATCATTTGTCCACTCGCTTCTTGGTTTTTCAACCATGATCAGTCTTCCGATCTTCTTCCCCTTCACCGCAACTCTTCGCATAAAATCGTGTTCACCTTTAATATTTGCAGAGGCCCATCTTCTATCACTATCCACATCTCATCATGTAATGCTTTGATAGATGAGCTCAAGATACGAATTTTCCAATCATCAAATTCTTCAATAGTGAACATAGGAATGCGTGTTAAATTTGCTTCCATGATAATAATTTTTAATGATAGAAAAGAGTTTTGAAAGATAAGTACTAAAGCGGACTTTTGAAAAGATTGGAGATCTAGTTCAAGAACTTGATGGGGAGGGTTCAATGAACCAACCGCTCCGATACCACTTGTAGGTCCCAAGGGGTGTAAGTGTAAGGTTTAGAAGGGGGGTTGAATAAACCTTACCAAATTTTCGATTTAGGCCTTTTAAATCTATTAGAGAGTTCTACACACCGTGTCCTTGATGGACAAATCGAATTAGTCCCTCAAGAGTTAATCTCTCAAGACTCACCGAGTCATTAATAGAGTAACTCACCTTGGCTATAATTTGACTTCCGGTGGTTTTGTTTTTCAATGAAGACTTAACACCCTTAAGTCGATTAAGCAAGTTTTTACACTTGATTTAGTACTTATAGATTATCAAATGGATAGCAAATTTATCAAATAGATATAAGCAATTAAAAGTGCGAAAATTTAAATGCTTTGAAATGTAAATGACACAAGAAAGTTTTTATAGAGGTTCAAGATGGGGTAATTCTTCTACTCCTCTCTTCTCCAACTCCCGGAGGAATCCACTAAGTAATGATCGGTTTACAAAGTGGTAATGATCCCGGATACAAGTCTTGATCACAACAAATGACTTGATCCTTTGGGACTCGATCCTGAGACGCTTGATCACTCACCGCTTCTCGTGCGACTCGGCTTCTTCTTCACAGGGCAGGCACGCGCTTGCTACTCTGACTCACTTGCTCAAGCACTTTGGATTTGATCACGAAGCCCTCCAAAAGCTTAAGACTTGGTTCACCAACCTTTCTACAATCCTTCTTGGAATGTAGACCCTTGTTTTCGATATTTTCCTCTTCAACTCGATTGAAGTTCTCTTTCCTTCACGGGTAAGTGTTGGATTGATGTACTTGAGATGTAGGCTTGAGGATTGAGAATGTTTCGATTATTGATAAGCTTGTATATCTCACGTGTGTCATTCATCCACGCATCCTCCTTCTCAATCAAACTCCTCACCTTTTATAGTGAACTTTCAAAAATTTGCCCGTTGAAGAGATAGGCTCATTTTTGAAAATCACTTTGCGATCGTTGGTGTGCGATTCTTGGAATTGCCATTTCCTCGTATGAAATGTTTTATCACCTTTTCGAGTTCGACACGGTGTAGTGCTTCCCATTGGTTCATTTCTTTTGCACGCTTCCGGGACGAGCACTCCAAGAAAGGTAGTATGGAGATATTACTTGTTTAAGTAAATCTCTTGATTTCGTGAACGGTTCTTTTACGCTTATCTCGACTTGACCGCATTTCCTCGCTTTCCCCAGGTGACTTAGAGTCACCTTCCAATCATTGGATGACTCTTCCGTCACTTCACCTTGAGACTTGGCTTCTCTTGAGTTGACTTGATCGATGTTCCACTCACCGCATTTCACCGCTTCTTCATCGAGTTCCCCGTCACTCTTCTTCTTTGTTGTACTCACTGTCTCACAAAGAGTTTTCCTTCAAGCCTTCAATTGTCTTCTTGCAAGTTGGAGCGTAGGCCGACTTAACTCGCCTTGGCCACTCTAATTGTTACAATACATTTCAAAGCAAGAATTGGGAGCCAACTTTCTATTCTAAGTTTTACATGGCATTCATCAAAATCTAAACAATAGAATTCCTAACGCTTTGATATGCATGATTTTATTTAATTTCGACATTGTTTGACCCCATTGGACTATTGAATGATCACTCCATGTATAATTTCTATAGATAAATAAATGAGTCGAGGCATGCACATAAGGGATGGTGGAATTGTCGAACGATCTATTATTTAAAGTCTAAATAATTATCTACTATTGCACGACGATGAATTGTTTTGAATTTTATTTTTAAGTTTTGAGACATGCCTTCCTAGAAGTATTTTGAGATTTTGAAAAGTCATAATGTTAGTATTTCCTTGTTATTAAACATGACTTTATGCTTAGTTTGTTTTTTAGCACTTATAAAATCGTATATCATTTAAGTTTAAAATTTAGGATGTTACATTAGTGATATCAGAGTGTGCCTATCTTTCCTGTAAACTAGCTAAATTATTTTAAAAAAGGGTCTTGATTTCTTTATTTTTTAAACTAATTATCGTGTTTATTATATTTTAATATTTGGATTTTAAAATAATTGTGTGGATTGAATTAATTCTCGCTGCTGCTCGTTGACAGTAGATTTTTTTTTTTGAGACTTAGAATTTATTTTGCAAAATTGGTCCAACATGTATTAAATGTTCTTAGACTGAGAGCATTCTTTTAGCACGTTATATAATAAAAACACGTTATATTATATATCGTGTTATAATTGTTGGAAATTTGGTTTTGAGAAAGTGGCACCGACCCGACTTTGACCAAATTTTCGGTGGCTAAGAATTTAATTATGGAGGAATTGAATTGTAAATTGTTAATCTACGTTTCGAGTAGATGTTCGTAGTATTTTATATTTCTCAAAACCGAATTTCGGTGATGAGTGAGAAATTAATACACGAAGTTGGCCACGCGAATGGGCATAGTTTATCCTAGTATAAATTCTAGAAGGTGTTATTGGTTGGATATACTATAACGCAAGTGTATGATCACGATGGGCCTTGACCTGACCGACCCTTTGGGCTCGGGTTCGTGTTCGATTAGTTTTGTAACTTGAAAATGGGCTTGGCCCAAATTCAAGTTATTGGGCCTGATGAATCTGCAGACATTGGAGGTGTCCAGGTTCATGAGTGGATGAATCTAGACATTAGAGGTGTCTTCAGGTTCATGTGGCTTTTGGAGTTTGTAACTCCTCAAGTAGTGGTCATAAGTAGAGGCTTGTAACTCATGGGAGTTACATATGGTTAAATGCCCACTCTCTTATCTTTAATTCTCTCAAGTGTTGGAAATGATGGCTTTTATAAGCCTAGGGTGCATTGTTGCATGATAGAGAGTTTTGAAGAGGATGAGTACAAAGAGAAGTTAGAGAGGAAGTCGATTTTCACGTAAAATTCAGATGTTCATAATCTGTCCAGTAGGTGTTACTACCCAGTGTTACAACATCTCGTGTCAGCACTTCCTTTTTGCATTTTCTGTGTCAAGCAAACCAGTTCTCGCACCATTCTAGTTCGATGGGGCTTTTGTGTTAGTGGTGCTACTACACAAAAGACGTAAGCCGTTTTATCTTTGGGGACAATACGTCAAACCGTGAGCACTAGCCGGGACGTATTTGTCTTGCGGATAGAGTTCTACTCGACTCGGCTTTTGTTTTCCAAGTTTTGTCAGATTCATGCTTCTGAAGTTGGAGTCCTTTCAAGATTTGTAATAGTTAGGTTTTACTTTCTTGTAATTTTTTCTATTTCTGTTTTGTAAGCCATCTTGAAGGCTTTCCCGTTGTAACCATTGTAATATTTTCCAACAACCGCAAGACAATTATTGTACCTTCACGATGGCGAGGAGAAACATAGCCTTAGCTTGGAGATGAATCTGACAGAAGACCTTCCAGTTGTTGCTGGAATTGTTGTTGTTGCTAAAAATGCGTTGCGTTTGAAGCATGGGGCTATGATGGTGATTTTCTATGCCGTGACTTTGTCCTTAACGGACTTAGTGGTACACTTTTCTGTATGTATTGTGTGGTTTGAACTGAGGATGTTTTTCCAAAAGGTTCATGTTTTGAAAAGAAATACGAAATGAGGATGTGATTTCCAAGAGGTTCGTTATTTCTGATTTTTGCATTGAAAAATGGATGATTCCAATAATCCAAAAATGTGTTGAAACTAGTCTAAAAGTTTCAACTGATCCCGCATGATATTCGTGCTGAAGGGATGTGGTTTAAATGAAATATTCCAAATGGTTTGCATCGTTTAGATGTTGTTACCAGATTGGAAAATTTTCATGAATTCCTAAATGCAAAACTGGAAGGAAATTGGATTAGTGGCCTGATTGTTCGATTGAAAATCGAAGAAAGCAATTGAAGGTCTGAAGCTAAATCCATGAAAGTATTGGTAGAGACTCGAGAAACTATGTTGGAATACTTTTTAAGAATTCTAACGGATCCAGTGACTGTGGGGTTATAACCATACTTTCTGTCTCACTTTGGCTTTCGAGCTTTAGTTGCAGATTTAAGTGTTACAGAAAGTCTTTTCTGAGGTGTTGTAACACCTGAAACATACACTATACCACAGTTGTAGGAGGTGTTGTAACACCGTAAGCGGTACATCAGTATCATATTTGCGAAAGTGTTGCCAAAAGTGTTGTAACACCTAAGGCGCTTTGAACCAAGTGTGAGGTCCGGCGTGTTCTTTGAAGGTGTGACAACATCTAAGGTCACACTCACTGTAAATGGTTCGAACAAAATTGTTGGAACAAGGTTCTGAAATTTGTTTGAACGAGGTTCTAACAATATTGTTGGAACGAGGTTTCTAATGGTTTTAGAACAACGAAAATCATTCTAATGCTAATGAAACAACCATGAGTTGTGTAAGTTCTGGGGTAATCCGGAGTTGAACAAAGAAACTCGGAATATGTGGGGGGAAGCCGTTTTATCGGCATACGACATATTGAATAAAATCCACTTAGAGGGAAAGATAAGACTCCTTACAAATTGTGGAAAAATCGTAAGTATTCTTATAAATACCTTAAAGTGTGGGGTGTTTGGCTAAGGTTGCAATACGAACCAAAGCAAGTTAAAATTGGTCCTAAAACAAACGATTGTGTTGGTTATGTACTTCACAAGAGTGCATATCGTTTTATGGTACATAAGTCAGAAAATCCGGATATGACAGTTGGTACCATAATTGAGTCAAAGAATGCTATATTCTTTGAGAATATTTATCCTTGTAAAGAAAGGATAAATGGAAGTTTAAAGAACCAACTGTATTCAGATGTTTCTGGAGGTGTTGCTGGAGGTGTTACTTCTTGTGTTATAACATTTGGAACAAATGCAGGTGTTACTGCAGATGTTATTGAAGGTGCTGCTTCGGGTGTTATAACATCTGGAACAACACTTGGTACGACACTGTTAGACAAATGTTTTTATCATGATTTTGATGATTATGTTCGATTTTGTTCAAATGAGTTTTTAAACCAAAACTATGTCCCTAAATGTTGTCTAAATACTTCCGATCAACTTAAAATATTTTTACTATTTTTCGAGTATTTCTTGAGTTTATTTTCAATAAAAATTGGACAACACATTTGTTTCAGTTCGACCGGTCGCCTATAGGGCAACCCGTACCTGAGTTGAGTGAGAAACAAAATGGGGCGTAAGAAAAATAGGGCGGGGCAACCTGTCGACCAGGTGGTCGATCGGCCAGGTGCGACGTTGACGATCGGCCGTGACGACTATACCTAGGAGTTGGATTTTTGTTCCGCACTTCTCTGCTTCGTAAATTCTTCAAGGGCAACCGGTCACGATTAAGAAGCGACCGTCGCACCCCCTTCGACCGGTCCCCCCGTGTAAAAATTCGCAGAATTCAATTTCAATCTTATCTCTGCGCGATCGGTCGAACCCTTGTTTATCAAAGAACTATCCGCGTTTTTCGCTGACTTTTCCCTATTTTGTGGGATTGATTTCTAACAGCTATATTGATCATTTTAAATGGTTTCTTTTGCAGCAAGTCACTCCCAATGAGGAGCCAATGTCTGGAAATGAAAGCCATGTCCTCTCCCATAAATAGAGGCTTCATTCAAGCAACAAGATACAACACTTAATACAAGCAAAAAGAGCAAACAAAGCAAACACTTCTATATCTTGTTGTATTAGCCTAAGCACTTTCACTTGCACAAATTTGAGGTCTAGGCTTTCAATTCTTGATTACACTTGTACTCATATTGTTTCAATCTTTATTGAGTTGTAATCTTGCTTTTGGTCATCATTCAACACAAGACATCCTTGTGAGTATTCTTGTGGTAAGAATACACTTGGGTGATCTAGGTGATAGGTGTTTGAAGGTTGTGGTAATCTTCAAAGGTGTTGTAAGAGGGTTGTGGTAATCCTCAAGGTGGTGAAAGAGGGTTGTGGTAATCCTCAAGGTGGTGAAAGAGGGTTGTGGTAATCCTCAAGGTGTTGTATTAATTTTTGGTAAATTAATAAAATCTTTTTTTTTCTTTTTGAAATCCATCCCGGAGATATCTTTGGGGTGGTAGAGGATTAGACCCTAGGTGGGTTGAACCTCTTTAAATCAACGAGTGTTGTTTACTTCCCGCACCTTTATTATTGTCTTTGCGTATTTGTTTTGAAAAAGAGGGTGATTTGCAAAAAATCGGCATAATCTATTCACCCCCCTCTAGATTATCGTAGCCATTTGGACTTACAAGTGGTATCAAAGCCAAACTCTTTGGCTAGCTCGTTCCGAGTAAAGAGGAAAGATCCATGGCTACAAATGATGCTCATCTCACCACCGGCGCCTCCACCAATAAGCCACCACTATTCGACGCCAACAACTACGCATTTTGGAAAGACCGTATGGAGTTCTTCCTACAAGGCGGGTTGACATTTGGAATGTGGTCATTGAAGGAGTTGATCAACCAACAAAGAAATCGGAGGATGGCACCTTGGCTCCTAAACCTTTCAAGGAGTTTGATGAAAACGACAAAAAGGCTTTCTCTCTAAATGGTAAGGCCTTAAATATTTTGCATTGTTCTCTTACCGCAACCGAGTACAATCGCATAAGAGGCATAAGGTCGGCACATGAGGTTTGGGAAAAATTGGAGACAATCTATGAAGGGACTAAGAAAGTCAAGCAAGCAAGAAAGACCATGCTTGTTAAAGACTTCGAAAACTTTAACATGTATGATGACGAAAGCATCTCCAAGATGGTGGAAAGGCTTGACAATATTGTCAATCCTCTTGTGGCCCTCGGCAAAGTCATCTCCGAAGAAGACAAGGTGACCAAGGTATTGAATGCACTTTCCTCTCATGGTCCAAAAAAGTAACGGCAATCACGGAGGCACAAAATCATAAGACACTCAAGTTTGATGAGCTTATTGGAAATCTACTCATCTATGAAGTCTATCTCAAGGAGAGGAAAAATTCCAAACCATCCACAAATCAATCGGGTATGCAAATTATTCCTAAACGTCTTGCTTCTTCTTCTAATAATGCATACTATGATAATGATGATGATGAGGAGACGGCCGCACTTGTTCGAAAATTTGCAAAATTTGTGAATAAAAATAAAGCAAGAAAACGAAGAGATAATGCTTGCTTTAAATCGGAAAACCCGGCACTTCATTGCCGATTGCCCAAGCTCGATGAAGAGGAGCAAAAGAAAAGGAAGCCTTTCACAAAAAAGAAGGCTCTAAATGCGGAAGTCAAAACATGGGATGAACTACTCGAAACAACGGATGAGGAAGGGGAAACCGAACACGATCTCATGGCTATAGACGATGAAAACAATGAGGTACACTCAAATTCTTCTACTTCCTCCATAGTTGATGACTTGCAATGTGATTTTGATGAATTGCAAATTGAGTTTCAAAATTTAATCGTTAAATACAAAAATTTGAAAAAGGAGCATAAGGAGATTAAGGTTGAAAAGGAAAAATTATTTACCTCTTATGAATCTCTAGACAAAGCTCATGCGCTTACTCTTACTAGAATTCATTCTCTTGAAACCGAAAAGGAATTGCTCACAAAAGATATTGAATGTTTGAAAAATGATGTGCATCGTTTCAACATAAGTACGGATAAAGTCACAAAAATTTTAGATGCACAAAGAGGTGAGCATTCCAAATTGGGACTTGGTTATAAGCCATTTCAAAGTGTTTTTAAGAAAAATAACCAAGGTCCGACTTTTGTACGTGCTAATAATTATAATACTCCTACTTGTTTTTATTGTGGCAAAGTTGGACATTATGCTAATAATTGCAAATTGAGAAATAGCTCAAGACATATTTGGAGACCAAAAGGTCTCAAGACTAACCCCATGGACCCCAAAATTATAGGGTACCTAAAAGAAATTCTTTTGTAGGTAATAGGGGCTATAACAACAATGGAAGATTGAAAATGGCTCGTGGGCAGTGGATGTTCACGCCATATGACCGGAGGAGAGAACCTTTTACCAACATCAAGCTCCAAGAAGAGGGTATGGTCATGTTCGGCAATGGCAAAGGAAAAATTCTTGGAAACGGAGAAATTGGTAACTCTTCTTTCTCTCTTAGTAATGTTCTATTAGTTGAAGGGCTTAAGTTTAATTTGATAAGTGTTAGCCAACTTTGTGATTCAAAATATGATGTTTCCTTTAATAAAGAAAAATGCCTTATACTTAAAAATGGTGAAATTATTTGTGAAGCAAATAGAAAAGGCAATCTTTACAAAATTTGTACAAGTGATTTGGTTAGTCAAAATGTTTCTTGTTTAGTCGCCAATAATGATTTAACTAGTTTATGGCATAGGCGACTTGGACATGTTGGATACAAGAATTTGAAAAATATTTACAAAAACCAACATGTGAAAGGACTACCCAAATTGAATTTTGAAAATCTTGGCTTATGTGACACTTGTCAAAAGAACAAATTAGTTAAAAGTAGTTTCAAGCCCAAAAACGAAATTTCCACAACCAAACCCCTACAAATGCTTCACCTTGACTTGTATGGGGATATTTGTATGGCTAGTCTAAGTGGAAAACATTACACTTTTGTTATCGTCGATGATTTTTCTAGATATACTTGGGCTCTTTTTCTTACCAATAAAAGCGATGCCGTTAATGAGTTTGTTAAGTTGTGTAGACTTATTGAGAATGAAAAGGAAGATACTATCAAGTCTATTCGAAGCGATCGAGGTGGAGAATTTGACGGTGAATTTAGAGTATTTTGTGAAACCAAAGGATATGCTCATAATTTCTCGGCTCCAAGGACACCTCAACAAAATGGAGTAGCCGAACGGAAAAATCGGACATTACAAGAAATGAGTCGGTCCATGCTCAATGAATTCTCACTTCCAAAATATTTTTGGGCCGAAGCCGTAAGTACCGCTTGCTATGTCATTAATCGAGTTTATATTCGTCCTAAAATGAATAAAACTCCATATGAGCTTTGGAAAGGAAGAACTCCAAATATTAGTTACTTCAAGATATTTGGTTGTAAATGCTTTATTTTGAATACCAAGGATCAATTGGACAAACTGGATCCTAAGGCCGAGAAGGAATATTTATGGGATATTCAACAAAAAGCAAAGCATATCGAGTTTACAATAAGACTAGTGGAGTTGTTGAAGAATCCATCCATGTTAAATTCAATGAAGCTTGGAGTTGAAAGAATTCCTAATGATGATAGTGATGAAGAAGATATTATTGAACAAATTGTTCAAATTGATGATCAACCGTCTACATCAAATGATCAACCATCTACTTCAAATGGTCCTCAAGAAGATAGAGGTGATATCTCGGATCTTCCCGTTGCATTGAAATTTAAGGGAGATCACCCAAAAGATCTTATTATTGGTGATCCCCTTGACAAAGTGATGACCCGGAGAAAATTTGCCGAGAAAGCTCTTATTTCTCAAAAAGAGCCTAAAAATGCTAAGGAGGCTATTGAGGATGAGGATTGGTTTCTAGAGATGCAAGAGGAGTTGAATCAATTTGAAAGAAATGATGTATGGGAATTAGTACCTTGTCCTCCATCTCAAACTATTATTGGTACAAAATGGGTATTCCGAACAAACTTGATGATCAAGGCAACATTGTTCGAAATAAGGCAAGGTTAGTAGCTCAAGGGTATTGTCAAGAAGAAGGTATTGACTATGATGAAACTTTTGCACCCGTAGCACGTTTAGAAGCTATTCGTATTTTACTTGCCTATTCTTGTTTTAAAATTTTCAAACTTTACCAAATGGATGTTAAATCCGCTTTCTTAAATGGTATTATTCAAGAAGAAGTCTATGTAAAACAACCTCCTGGGGTTTGAAAATTTTTCTAGGCCAAATGATGTTTATAAACTTAAAAGGCCTTGTATGGTTTAAAACAAGCACCCGTGCATGGTATGATAGACTTAGCTCTTTTTTTCTTTTACAAAATGGTTTTATAAGAGGTAAAGTTGATACAACTCTCTTTGTTTTTGAAAAAGGGCAAGATTGTTTACTTGTGCAAATATATGTTGATGATATTATTTTTGGTGCTACTAATGATTCTTTGTGCAAGAAATTTTCTAAGTTAATGCAAGGAGAATTCGAGATGAGTATGATGGGGAGCTTAACTTCTTTCTTGGACTTCAAATTAAGCAATGTCAAGAAGGTATTTATATTTCGCAATCAAAGTATACAAAAGAACTTTTGAAAAAGTTCGGCATTGAAGAAGGAAGAACCGTCTCTACTCCTATGGCAACAAATGTCAAAATTGACAAAGATGAGAAAGGCAAGTCCGTGGATGAATCAAAGTATCGAGGTATGATTGGTAGTTTACTTTATTTAACCGCTAGTAGACCGACATTCTTCATGCCGTATGCCTATGTGCTCGTTTTCAAAGCAATCCCAAAGAATCTCACATGAGTGCCGTTAAAAGAATTTTTCGATATTTGAAAGGCACCATTCAATATGGTTTATTTTATCCAAAGAATGAAAATTTTTCTCTTAAAGGTTATAGTGATTCGGATTATGCGGGAAATATTGATGATCAGAAAAGTACTTCCGGATCATGTCAATTTTTGGGCGATTGCCTAGTTTCTTGGTTTTCAAAGAAGCAAAACTGTGTTTCTCTTTCAACGGCCGAAGCCGAATATATTTCCGCCGCATTTTGTTGTACTCAACTTCTTTGAATGAAACAAACCTTAGCGGATTACAAATGCTCTTTTGAAAATGTACCTATCTTTTGTGATAATATATCCGCTATAAATATTGCTCAAAACCCGGTTCATCATAACCGTACTAAACATATTGAAATTCGGCATCATTTTCTAAGGGATTGTGTTTCAAAACGTAAAATTGAGATTTCTTTTGTTCCATCTCAAGATCAATTAGCGGACATTTTTACAAAACCGCTATCTTCCGAGACTTTTTCATGAATACGAGCTCAATGAAGCTTACGTTTGCATTTTACACATTTTTAAAACTTAGGGGCGAAAAATCGGATTTTTTGTTGAAAATTCGGATTTTGGAAAAACTGACAGACATTGGGCTGAAGGGGTTGAGGGCAACCGGTCGCCCTCAACGTCGACCGGTCGCCCTAAGCTATGTTTTGGCTTTTAAACGTTACATGCCTTCTTGAAGATTCGCAAGTTTAACTTCTTTTGGCCATTTTTCATCCCCTTTGCCAAAATTTTTACATATATCATTCAAAAATGGTTTTCATGCATTTTTTTTCACACATGGACATTATATAGCATGATCATCATCATTATGGCTCATTCTTTCCGATCAAATGGTAAGAATTTCTCTTATTTTGCTCAAATTGGGTTGAACCCTTGAGTTTTTGAGTTACTTGAATACTCTTGATGTAATTTTCGTATGATCATGATGAGCTTGATTGTTATGTTGTAATGTATGTTGATTGACTTGAATTGATGTTGAAAATTTTTGGCTTAAATCATTTACAAGGGTTATATACAACCTCTTTTAATTTTTACGCCCACAAAGTGTTCGATAAAATGTCGCAATGATAATTTCAACTTCTACATGATTCTCTTTGTTTTCAAAAGTCTTCTATTATTATTGAGATCATGTTTTGGCAAACAAAACGAGCGTATGAACTCTTCATGTTACATTTCTCCCATTTTCCTTGATTTTAAGCACATATTGCTCAATGGTTGATAAACCGTCTCTTTTGCGCACTTTGATATGATTGTATGATGTTTTTATCTTCCTAACACTCTTTTTGATGATTCCAAAGGGGAGAAATGCAGGACATTGGCTTGTTAGCCAAAAGAAGCTATTAAAAGCTCGCAATAAAAGCTATAAGCGATGGCTTTCTAAAGCCAAGAATACCTAGTCCATGGCTTGGATTATGGACTCAATTGCAATTGATTATAAGTATTGTGACAGGGGGAGCTTCTTAGCTCATGATGCATCCTATATAAGCTTGTTATAGCTTGTGCTTCTTACTTATAATAATCGTTTGTTGATATGCTCATAAATAGGGGAGCTTTGTATGAAATACTTCTAACGGTATCGTTTACTCGTAAACCGGAAAATTTTATTTGGTTTTCAAATCGTCCTCAAGAAAATTGTTTTGGTTTGTAATCATCAAAAAGGGGGAGTTTGTTAGACAAATGTTTTTATCATGATTTTGATGATTATGTTCGATTTTGTTCAAATGAGTTTTTAAACCAAAACTATGTCCCTAAATGTTGTCTAAATACTTCCGATCAACTTAAAATGTTTTTACTATTTTTCGGAGTATTTCTTGGAGTTTATTTTCAATAAAAAATTGGACAACACATTTGTTTCAGGCTCGACCGGTCGCCCTATAGGGCAACCCGTACCTGAGTTGAGCTGAGAAACAGAAAATGGGGCGTAAGAAAAATAGGGCAGGGCGACCGGTTGACCAGGTGGTCGACCGCACCTGGGAGTTGGATTTTTGTTCCAGACTTCTCTGTTTCGTAAATTCTTCAAGGGCAACCGGTCACAGTTAAGGGCGACCGGTCGCACCCTCTTCGACCGGTCCCCCTGTGTAAAAATTCGCAGAATTCAATTTCAATCTTATCTCTCACGACCGGTCGAACCCTTGTTTATCAAAGAAACTATCCGCTGCGTTTTGCATGACTTTTCCCTATTTTGTGGGATTGATTTCTAACAGCTATATTGATCATTTTAAATGGTTTCTTTTGCAGCAAATCACTCCCCAAGGAGGAGCCAATGTCTGGAAATGAAAGCCATGTCCTCTCCTATAAATAGAGGCTTCATTCAAGCAACAAGATACAACACTTAATACAAGCAAAAAGAGCAAACAAAGCAAACACTTCTATATCTTGTTGTATTAGCCTAAGCACTTTCACTTGCACAAATTTGAGGTCTAGGCTTTCAATTCTTGATTAAACTTGTACTCATATTGTTTCAATCTTTATTGAGTTGTAATCTTGCTTTTGGTCATCATTCAACACAAGACATCCTTGTGAGTATTCTTGTGGTAAGAATACACTTGGGTGATCTAGGTGATAGGTGTTTGAAGGTTGTGGTAATCTTCAAAGGTGTTGTAAGAGGGTTGTGGTAATCCTCAAGGTGGTGAAAGAGGGTTGTGGTAATCCTCAAGGTGTTGTATTAATTTTTGGTAAATTAATAAAATCTTTTTTTTTTCTTTTTGAAATCCATCCCGGAGATACTGGGGTGGTAGAGGATTAGGCCCTAGGTGGGTTGAACCTCTTTAAATCAACGAGTGTTGTTTACTTCCCGCACCTTTATTATTGTCTTGGCGTATTTGTTTTGAAAAAGAGGGTGATTTGCAAAAAATTGGCATAATCTATTCACCCCCCCTCTAGATTATCGTACCCACTTGGACTTACAGACACATGCTGTCACACTTGACAGAACAGTTAGTTCAACACCAAGTGGTGAAGAACTGAGACGAAATAAGAGGCCTAAGGTGGATAAATCCTTTGGACCTGACTTCCTAACATTTATGTTAGATGGTGAGCCGAACTCGATTAAAGAGGCTTTAAGTAGTCCAGATGCTCTGCTCTGGCAAGAAGCAATCAATAGTGAAATTGAGTCCATTCTGCAAAATCATACGTGGGAGTTGGTTGATCTCCCTGATGGTCATAAACCTTTAGGATGTATGTGGATCCTAAAGAAGAAGTGTAAAGCAGATGGAACTATTGATAAGTATAAAGCATGGCTTGTAGCCAAAGGCTTTAAACAAAAAGAAGGGTATGACTTCTTTAACACTTATTCTCTAGTAACGAGGATTGCGTCTATTTAGGTGCTTCTCGCGATTGCTGCTTTGCACAATCTAGAGATTCATCAGATGGATGTCAAGACGACGTTTCTGAATGGAGAGATAGATGTTGAAATCTATATGGAACGGCCTGAAGGGTTTGTTTCACCCGGTCTATAAAAGAAGGTGTGCAAGTTGATAAGATCCTTGTATGGACTGAAACAAGCTCCAAAACAATGACATCTTAAGTTTGACAACACGATATTGTCAAATGGGTTTAAAATCAACGAATGTGATAAATGCGTATATGTCAAAGGGACATCGGAAGCATTTGTCATTGTTTGTCTATACGTAGACGATTTGTTAATCATGGGCAGTATTCATGATACTATCATGAACACGAAAAGAATGTTAAAGAGAAACTTTGACATGAAGGATATGGGAACTACTGATGTGATCCTGGGGATAAAAATCAGCAGAACTCGTGATGGAATTATCTTGTCCCAATCCCACTATGGGGAGAAAGTGCTCAAGAAATTCAATGCTTTTGACAGTTTACTGTAAAAGACGCCCATTGATTTAAGTGTAAATCTGGTTGCTAGTGAAGCAGAACCAGTGGCTTAGATGGAATACTCACGTATTATAGGCAGTCTAATGTACATTACAAATTGTACACGTTCAAACTTGGCCTACCCTGTAAATATGTTGAGTAGGTTCACGAGCAATCCAAGTCAAGAGAATTGGAAAGCGTAAACCAAGGAGTTAAAATACTTGAAGTATACCTTGGAATATGGGCTATACTACTCGAGATATCCGACTGTACTTGAAGGGTATAGTGATGCTAGTTGGATTTCGGATTCGAGAGATTCTTATTCCACTAGTGGATACATTTTCACCATTTGAGGTGGTGCGGTATCGTGGAAGTCCACGAAGCAAATGTGTATAGCTCGATTCACCATGGAATTTGAGCTTATAGCTTTGGACAAAGCTGGTGAAGAAGCAGAGTGGCTTCGAATTTTTTTTTGAAGATATTCCATGTTGGAGGAAGCCTGTGCTTTCTGTGATGATTCACTGTGATAGCCAAGCGGCTATAGGAAGGGCACAGAGCAATTTGTATAACGGTAAGTCTAGACATATTTGTCGGAGACACAATACCGTTAGACAATTGATCTCAAATGATGTGATGTTCAATTAACTACGTAAAGTCAAAAGACAATTTGGTAGATCCTTTGACGAAAGGACTGAATCGAGATCAATAGAGTAAATTGCTAGAGGGAATGGGCTTAAAGTCTACAAAGTAAAATAACTATCATAGTGGTAACCCAACCATGATGACTGGAGATCCCAAGAACTTGGTTTAATGGGAAAACTAAGCTATGAAGGTTATGTTGTAACACTTGGAAACAATGTGTCAACCCATCCTTGGAGAGCAATGCCAAGTGTTGAAACACCTGCAAGTTGTGGTGAGGTTAAGTCATTTGACTTTTAATGATTCCTACACCTCGTTGAGGTTGAGTATGGCAGGATACTCGGACAGGAGATCACCTATATAAGTGAGAAGTGAGGGCCGCTTCAAAGTAACACTTATGAATCCAAAGTGGTGTCCATGGCCGAAACGGACACAAAACGTGAGAACAGAAGGTGTTGAGACCTTACTGTGTTAATGCTATTGTCTCGGTATACACCGTGGAGGAATAGTTCAAGGCATTGCGTCCACTAGGCCGCCAGTGTACCCGATGGTATTAACTACGGAAGGTTCAAAGCCACAAGCTACCTTTCCGGATGCAATATTGTCTCTTGAGGACTGGTTTGCGTCTTTGCATTCATGCATGCATTAATTTCCACTCATGTGGGGGATTGTTGGAAATTTGGTTTTGAGAAAGTGGCGCCGACCCGACTTTGACCAAATTTTCGGTGGCTAAGAATTTAATTATGGAGGAATTGAATTGTAAATTATTAATCTACGTTTCGAGTAGATGTTCGTAGTATTTTATATTTCTCAAAACCGAATTTCGGTGATGAGTGAGAAATTAATACACGAAGTTGGCCACGCGAATGGGCATAGTTTATCCTAGTATAAATACTAGAAGGTGTTATTGGTTGGATATACTATAACGCAAGTGTATGATCACGAGATGGGCTCGACCGGACCGACCCTTTGGGCTCGGGTTCGTGTTCGATTAGTTTTGTAACTTGAAAATGGGCTTGGCCCAAATTCAAGTTACTGTTGGGCCTGATGAATCTAGACATTGGAGGTGTCTAGGTTCATGTGGCTTTTGGAGTTTGTAACTCCTCAAGTAGTGGTCATAAGTAGAGGCTTGTAACTCATGGGAGTTACATATGGTTAAATGCCCACTCTCTTATCTTTAATTCCCAAGTGTTGGAAATGATGGCTTTTATAAGCCTAGGGTGCATTGTTGCATGATAGAGAGTTTTGAAGAGGATGAGTACAGTGAGAAGTTAGAGAAGAAGTCAGATTTTCGCAGAAATTCGGATGTTCATAATCATCCAAAAGAGGTATTACTACCCAGTGTTACAACATCTCGTGTCAGCACTTCCTTTCTGCATTTTCTGTGTCAAGCAAACCAGTTCTCGCACCATTCTAGTTCGATGGGGCTTTTGTGTTAGTGGTGCTACTACACAAAAGACGTAAGCCGTTTTATCTTTGGGGACAATACGTCAAACCGTGAGCACTAGCCGGGATGTATTTGTCTTGCGGATAGAGTTCTACTCGACTCGGCTTTTGTTTTCCAAGTTTTGTCAGATTCATGCTTCTGGAGTTGGAGTCCTTTCAAGATTTGTAATAGTTAGGTTTTACTTTCTTGTAATTTTTTCTATTTCTGTTTTGTAAGCCATCTAGAAGGCTTTCCCGTTGTAACCATTGTAATATTTTCCAACAATAATATAACACGTTATACATTATAACGTGTTACAATATAACACGTTATATATTATAATACGTTATAATATATTATAACAAATTATATATTATAATACGTTATAATATATAACATGTTATAGTATAACACGTTATACTATACCGTGAAATAATTGAAGATGAACAACTGTCTCTTTGGTGGACAGTTCAATCAAATAGCCAAGAGGAGTTATTGAAGATGTCTTATTGAAGCTGTGCAGAAATGGCAACATTTTTTAAGGGTCCAAGATGAACAAGCTAAGTCACTTTCGACGTTTTCAAAGCCATGAAACATCCGTATTCGCTTGATAGTTAAATCCGAACGAGTAGATATTATTGATGGTTATATCAAATAAATTTTTCATGCTAAGTATCACATGGATCCTCTAGTGGTAAGCCTGATTGGAGATAAAACATTTGATGACGAGGAGAGTTCTGAGTGTTTGATAAGACTTGATGCATCACCACCTTTATTCATGAAGACGTTATTTGAAGAACTTTGGAAATCACCAACACGTTCAGTGCCCCCCATTGAGAAGCCACCTGCTCTAGAATTGAAACAATTGCCTAATCATTTGGGGTATGCATTTTTAGGTAATTCATCTACACTTCAAGTTATTGTTTTTGCTGCTTTAACCAAAGATTATGAAGAAAGGCTCATAGGGGTGTTAAGAGATCATAAGACTGCATTAGGATGGCCCATCATGGATATCAAAGGCATTAGCCCATCCGTTTTGTATGCATAAGATCTGGATGGATGATGACTACAAGCCATTTATTGAGCATCAACATCGTCTGAATCTAAATATGAATGAGGTAGTACAAGCTGAAGTGTTCACTACAAAAAAAAAGGATCTGTAACAACACAAATTTAGTGACTCTTCTAGAAAGTGTCATTAAAACTGTTATAATTTGTTGCCCCAAATTATTAAATAATACCAGCAACCTGAACAACTGATGTTGTAATTGATGTTACAACACCGTTTTTGACACCGGTATTTCTGCACAACGGAAAATAAAAAACACAACATATTAACGTGGTTCGGATTACATAATCCTACCCCACGAGGCCATGCCCAGAAAAAAATAATTTCACTAATAATAATGGTTCCAGAGTACAATAATTGGACTGAAACAATTTAAAGACTCTCTCTTTGAATCGTCGCCATTCTTGAACTCTCTTTACGTTCACTGAAATTATTCTTCCAATAATCCGCTTCGATGAACTCCCTTCACCATTGGACGCCTCCAAATCGCGAATCGTCTTCCTCCTGAAGGCTCACCTTCTTCCTCCCGAAGAATGTATTGCGTAACTTGAACACAAGAATGATTATTTGATCCTACTAGAACAACTCTCCAAAGAAAGACTCAAAGAACACACGTATGACTATGCTGGAGCACACAAAAGCTGATGCCTTTCAATTTTAATCTCTCTCGTCTGTATCGTTTCTCTCTTCAAGACATACCCAATATGTCATCTGTTGTCTTCTTTATACAGGCAAATGAAAATCACAAACCTATTCTTACTAGAATAGGAAAAAGGATTCCTAATATAATAAACGTAAAATACAAAGTACTCCTATTCATAATCTAACTCTTAATTGAACCAAGTTTCCACCTTGAATAAGAATTCCTTTCTACATTAACGAGTCATTACGTATATTAAGCTTCCAAAGAGGCCCAACAAACTTGTGTCTTGATTCACATGGAAATCTCCTCCACATATACATGTCCAAAACATTCCTATTGAGATAATGAAAACAATTAAAACCAATAATACTTTATTTTGACAAATAATGCTACATAAATAAGTCTAAAATTAGACTTAACAAAAACTAAGGTTATAACGATGCTTTTTAAAAAGCATTTTTAAGTAACGACACTTTTATGAAAGTGTCATTTTATTTTCCAATATGACGACGTTTTTCAAAAAGCATTTTTAAGTAATGACACTCTCAAAAGTGTAATTAAAACTAAGGCTGTAATGACGCTATTAAAAAAGTGTATTTAAGAAATGACACTTTACAAAAGTGTCAGCTTTTTTTACCAATATGATGACGCTTTTTAAAAATCGTATTTAAGTAATGACATTTTCACAACTGTGTCACCGTTTTCGTAAAAGTGGCAACACATACATAGTGACTTCTAAAAAGTATAATTAAAACTAAGGTTGTAACGACGCTTTTAAAAAAGCATATTTAAGTAATGACACTTTTAAAAATGTGTCAGTTTTTTTACCAATATAAAGAAGCTTTATAAAAGCGTATTTAAGTAATGACATTTTCACCAAAGTGTCGGTATTTTTACCAATATGCACAACACTTTTTAGAAAGCGTATTTAAGTAATGATGTTTTCACAAAAGTGTTGGCATTTTACCAATATGGACAACACTTTTTTAAAAAGCACAGTTAAGTAATGACATTTTCACAAAAGTGTTGGCATTTTTACCAGTATAAGCGACACTTTTTAGAAAGCGTATTTAAGCAATGACTTTATTCACAAAAGTGTCGACATTTTCATCAATATAAACAATGCCTTCATAAAGGCGTCAACAATTTAGTGACACTTTTATTAAAGTGACATTGAATGAATTAAAGTAATGACGTTTTCTTATAAGTGTCGTAATGTTTAAAAAAATTACTAACACTTATTTTTTGCGTCACTAAAATAGTGGCGTTTTCAAAAGCGTCATTAAATTAATGACATATTCTTATTAATATTGTAAGTTTAATAAATAACATTGTTTGATTTTTTTATCATGACACCAATTTAATGACGCCAAACAGTGTAATAGTAAAAAAACGATAATTTAGCGATGTTTTCTAAAATACTGTCTTTAAATTATATTAATTGACAACACATAAAAACTGTTATTATTATCGTTAATTTATAAAAAAATTATGAATATCTCATTATTATTTAAATAAAATCACTAATTTTAATAATTTTACTTGATATTAATTTGCCAGCAGACAATAAGCCAAGCATTGGCTGCTGCCCGCGAACATCTTACGAGATCTCTTCTCAAGTGACAGAATCTTGGATTAACCTCAAAGGAAAAATATACAGAAGAATTTGCCTAATCATTTTCTCATTTAAAGGGAATGTTGAAAAATTAAAACCCCGCGTCCAACAGATGATAAACCCGCAACCCAACCCCCTTATGTCTCCCGCTATCTCTGTTCTCTCTGTTCCCCTTCTTCACAACTCTTTTCTCCATCTACCGCTCAAAGTCCCCACCACTACTGGTATTTCAGTGTGTTGTTTGCTTCTTATTTAATAATATTTTTGAATTGGTTCTTTATTTGTTGTGGTTTTCATTCTATAAGCTGTAAAAATCAACAACGAAAGTTCATTGGAATGGATTATTCCTGTTTCTTCTCTGTTTTTTATAAATGATAAATTAACAATGAGGATCCTAATTTGATGTTGTTGGATTTTACTCCACCTACGAGTTGGTTTTTTTACACCGCCGAAGGACTCCTAATTGTACGGTAGAATAATTCTTTGTCTATTCACAAGTTACCCAATTTTAGGTTCGTGTGTTTTTCCCCTTTTATCGTCGAGATTTTCATCTCTCACAGAATTTACTTTTGATATATCATTAAATTTGATTTGTACTTCAAATTGTTATTTGGATTCAAGTGTTTTTTCTCCTTGGTTGTTACACATTGTGCAATATGTAGTACTTTTGTGATACTTTATTATGTCTGATTTTGTAATTTGATTTCAAATTTCGCCCAAGAAGCTTGAGTAATATATCATTGTCTTTATGGACTTATAATAAATCATGAGGTTATGCATTGTTATGAATATATGTGTTATTTGAATGGTGTTCTGCTACTGTAGAAAGGTAAGATTCTTATATAATAATAATCATTCATGTCCATTGTAGATAAATTAACATTCATGTATTCTTCTTAAATCCTAAACTGTCTGTCCTTGTGTTAACTGAATTACAGAAAGTACCAAATAAGGATAGATAAATGATAGCAATTGATTTGTAAATGTCCCAGTCATTCGGTAGTTGTAGACGAGAAAAAATTGTATTTTGTTATGTTTAACAGTTGATAATGTTCTAATTGTAGTAGTATCTTGTTTTTCTTCAAGGTAACAATGGATAAAAGTTGGATGCATGAGCCTAGATCAACCAAAGCATATACTGACGGGGTATCCGATTTCATCAAATATGTTGTCAAAAGATCTTCTGTAAATGGAGCAATTTACTGCCCATGTCGCAGATGTTTTAATAGGTTTACACATGATTCAGATATTGTTCATGAGCATTTGATATGGTATGGCTTTCAAGAAGGTTATAATTGTTGGGTGTTTCATGGCGAAAATATTTTTTCTTCATCAGAAGATCAATGTAGTCCTATTGAGCCAGTTACAAGAAATCTAGAAACAAATCTTGATGGAGAATATGAAATGAGGGGACTCCTCCAAGATGCACTTGGAGTTCCACTTGGACATAGCCTGGAAGATGCATCCAGAGTTGAGTCGTGTAATTTAAATTCACCAAATCAAAGTCACCATTTAGGTGATGAGGGGAAACCTATTGGTGTAGATTTCATCATGAACAATGAAAGGAGTACTTATCAGAATTTAGAGAAAGAAAGCGATGAAGAACTTTACCCGGGTTGTTCAAAATTCTCAAAAATATCATTCATACTACGATTATTCCACCTCAAATGTCTATATGGTTGGTCAAGTCCTTTAGTATGCTTCTCGAGTTATTAATAGATGCATTTCCGGTTGGAGTTTCTTAGCCGTCTTATTATGAATCCAAATGAATTATTAGGGAGTTGGGACTTGGATACCAAAAAATCGATTGTTGTCCTAATGATTGTATTTTTGTCTTTGGGGGATAATGTGAACCATGAAACTTGTAAGTGTGCTCATCATCAAGGTGGGTAATATAGAAAGATGATGGCAAAGAATAAATTTTGAAGAAGATAGGCAAAAAAGAAAAAGGCAACTAAAGTCTTACGGTACTTTCCTTTAATACCCAGACTAAAATGGTTGTACCTGCCTTCAAAAACAACATCATCCATGAGATGGCACATGTAAGGGCGTACTAAAGATGGAAAATTGAGACACCCAACAGATGGAAAAGCTTGGAAAAAGTTTGATGCCAGGTTCCCCGAATTTGCTTCTGATCCTCGTAGTGTAAGGCTAGCACTAGCTAGTGATGGATTTAACCCATTTTGAACAATGAGTACGACATATAGTACTTGTCCTATTTTATTGATTCCATATGACTTAGAGACTTGGGTTTGTATGAAACAATCTTCATTGATATTGTTAATGGTGATTCCAGGGGAAAAGGAGCCAGGCAATGATATTGATTTATTCTTACAACCGTTAATTAATGAGTTGAAGCAACTATGGGAGGGTGTGGATGCATTTGATGCATCAAGTGGTCAGAATTTCAATTTACGAGCAGCTCTCTACTATGGACCATTAATGATTTTCTAGCTTATGCTAATTTATCGTATGGAGCACTAATGGTCGTGTTGCTTGTCCTTCTTGTGGGGAATTAACTCATTCTCGATGGTTAACCCATGGAAAAGATTTTGCTATATGGGGCATCGTAGATGGTTAGATCGAATCACCAATTCTCTTCCAAAGAGACAAATTTGATGGCCCTGAAGAATTACAATCTCCTTCGCCCACTTTCTGCATCAAGTCTTAAGTCATTGCATGGGCTGAAATTCACTTATGGAAAATCTAAAAAAACTTCAAGAAAAAGGTCAAGGGAAACAGTAAATATACCTACAGGACATGACACTATTGAACAATCCATTAATGAAAAACAAGGGGCATTTGAAGTTGTGGATGATTACATTGGCGAAGCGAATGATTCTGAAACTTATGCTACTGGTCAGGGCTTAGCAGAACAAGCACTAGAAAGTGAGGCACACTGCATGTGGAAGAAAAGAAGTATATTTTTTTTATCTAAAATACTGGTAGTTTTATCTTTTACGTCATAATTTAGATGTGATGCATATAGAGAAGAATGTTTGTGATAACATTCTTAATACCTTGTGGAATATTGAAGGTAAGAGCAAAGACAACCATAATGCTCGACTTGATTTGGTGGAGTTAGGTATAAGGCATGAGCTTCATCCTATAATAGTACTAATAACAAGCCCCATTTTCCCAAGCATGCTACACTATGAAAACAAAAGAAAAGGACTTATTTTTAAATGTGTTGAAAAATTTGAAGGATCCCGATGGTACGCATCTAACATATCAAGATGCATAAATATGAAAGATTGTAAGCTTTCTACCCTTAAGAGCCATGATGTTCACATTTTGATGCAAGATATTCTTCCCATTACTTTACGAGCTTCAGTGCCTCCTTACTTAGTAGCTATTATCTCTGAATTATCATCATTCTTTAAATCATTGTATTCTAAAACCCTTGACTCAGAGGAGCTCGAAGAATTACAAGCAAATGTCACATTATGTCGCTTGGAGAAGACCTTTCCTCCCAGTTTTTTCACGATTATGGTTGACTTGATTATACATTTAGCTGAAGAGGCTATACTTGGTGGTCCTGTACATTATAGATGGATATATCCTATTGAGAGGTTAGTTCCAATATATTTTTCTTATTTAATTCTTAAATATACAAGGGTAAAAAATATTTCAAATTAGTAGGCACCATGAATTGTAATTAACATATCTTTGTGATATACAATTTGAAGGGGATTGGTGCTTTTGAAATCTCTTGTGCGTAATAGAGCTCAACCAGAGGGTTCCATTGCAGAAGGTTATATTGCGAATGAATTCTTAACTTTTTGTTCACGATACCTTCAAGATGTGGAGACAACTTTTACTCCTCCTCAAAGGAATAATGATCATGTCGACAACATAGATCATTTCCTTTTCTCAAGCAAATGGACGTATACTAGGGAAAGCGAAAAGTGTGGTTCTTGATGACATGGCTTTGGCTCAAGCCCATCGATATGCGCTACTTCATTACTTAACAAATATCTTATTATCGTAGGTAGATGGATAAGTTTATTTTCATAATCATTTACCTAGTTGTTAATTTAATGTTTTCAAATATCTAAGAAACTAATTGTTTGAATAAATATAGTGAATTTTGGCGGCGCAAAAAGAAGAGCTTATCGTCCACAACGAGCTATGCAAAAGATTGAACAAAAGTGGATTGTTGAAAAATTTCCATAATGGCTTTTAAACCAAGTCAATATGTTAATGAAACGTGTGCTTTAGTTTGAAAATCCTCTTAGTTGTATGTCAATAAATTGTTTTAAATAATTAAGATTAGTAATTTTTGTCAGGTGCCACTAATGATCAAGAACAATTGTTCGGATGAGTTAGTCGCTATTGCCAGAGGCCCGAACAATATTGCAAGATGATTCAGTGGATTTATTATAAATGGATTTAGATACCATACAAAAAGTCGTGACCAATTAAGAAAGACTCAAAATAACAGAGTGGTTGTTGAAGTTGATGGAAATCCGTATTATGGCATCCTTAATGATATAATTGAGTTAGACTATTATAGGAAGTTTAAGATTGTGATGTTTAGGTGTGATTGGGTTGATGTTACTACAACAAGGGGATTGAAAAAAGATGCATCCTGATAAATTTCTCTAGGCTAATACATACGGGAAATGCATTGCAAGATGATCCATTTGTATTATCATCGTAAGCAAAGCAAGTCTTCTACATGAAAGATCCAAAAAACAACAATTGGTCTCAAGTGATTTGCACAAAACCAAGAGACTTATATGATATGGGGTTTGGACCACAACACGAAGATGATGATATTTACACAGAGTGCATGCCTCACAATGTGAATGCATAAGATATCAATGATAATCAGACCAATTGGGCTAGACTGGATGTAGAAGAACAATCTGATAATCATTAAAGCAATTGCTTTAGTAATCTTATCTCATGAACAAGTGGTGTAGGAGTGGACTCTCTTTTAGATGTTATTCACTATGCACTGTCTTTATGTAAAAGAAAATAATAGCAGATAAGAGTATTTTTTTTGATGTCATGTATGAAACTATTAAAAGTCTACTAATTTACCATTTAGTCTGATATTTTGAATTGGTTGTTGGTTTGCTGTGGTTTTCATTCTATAAGCTGTAAAAATCAACAACGAAAGTTCTTTGGAATGGATTATTCCTGAATCTTCTCTTTTTTTATATAAATGATAAATTAATATTTTTTTATTTGTTGGGTACTTCAACAACTCTGAGTGAATTGGTATTGAGAGTTGAACAATGTTGTTTTGCAGCTGGATGATTGGAGTTATGATGGTTTCTCATGGCTTTTAAACTTAGTGAATATTGGTATTTTAGTATTTGTTTTTTCAGTTCTTAGTGCCTATCGGTACTTTTAGTAAGTGTATGCTCTAATTTGTTTTTTCTTTTCTTTTGGTTCAGTACCTTTTATTTTTGGTGTATTTTAAACTTCAGTGCTCTTTTTTGTTGGTTTATTTATTTATTATAAAATTGTTGGAATGGAAATTTTAAAGACTCTCAAAAAGCTAGGCTGCAATTGGATGTGAGCGAGAATGCATTTTCGTTCCGCTGGAGAATTGTTTTTGACCAAACATGCGATTGTTTATGAAAATTTTCAGAAAATATACTATTATCTCACTTTCACTTTTTCTCACTTTTTTCTTTCACCAATCACATCTACACATTTTTTCACAAAAAACTAATCATTATTACACATTATCCCACAAATTTCACTATTCATTCACTCACACATTTCTAATTATCAATCACATTGAATCATTATTTTACTTTATTCACATCAAATCAACTTTCATCATTACTTTTTCATCTCACATTCAATCACACTCTCTTCTCCCAAAATTTTTTTCACTACTATTCTCTAGCAAAATGGAAAATTTCAAAATAAAAGTATATCCAATCGCAGCCTTAGACTCTCACTCTCTCTTAGGGTTTTAACCTTTAAATCTCTCGTGTTATCTCAAATACCCGATACTGCTCCAGTAAAAAGTTGAGGGAGATGTTAATTGTAATTAAGCCGTACAGATGTTGACTTCTATGGCGGTACTAGTAGAGTTGTTGGATGGTGACTTTCTTATCAAATCTTCCTCCACGTCGCTCAATTGGAAGGTAATCTCACAGTACTCGATCCTGTTGTAAGATTAAACTTCTTTGTAAGAAGACAATGGGCTTTGAAATCACCTGGATACATATAAAGAAAAACAAAAAGAAAAACAAAAGCTTAATTACAAAATTTGTAGATGGGTGCCAATGATTGTGGATCAGAACAAGCCAATAGAATGAGTAATTTGCTTTTAGCTTTCATTAAGTAAGTCGCTTGGTGGAAGTAACTTCCTTTGTGATGTTTTGCTCTATTAGTTGAAATTACCTCAATTGTGATTTTTCGATCTACTTGTTGGTTTTTGATATTGATTCAATAGTAATAGTTTTGCTTCACTAGCTATCTGATTTTGCTTTGCTTAATTTGATATGTTAATTGATGAAATGGGTTCTTTAATTTTAATCTGATTTAACCAAGTAAAATCGACCCAAGGCTCTCTTCGGGTTGGACTTCGGTCAAGCTTGAGTTTTTATATATAGGTGACCTGAAACACGAACACACGTTAGGTAGTTGGGATGGCTCCCTAAGGCGCCTCCGATGCTTAAGTCAGTTCGGGTCGTGAGGTGATAAAGTAAGAATAGCAAAGTAATTAATGTGAAAAGTAAAAAGTTACCTTTTGGAATGTGTGCCGGACTATTTATAATATTCCTGATTAGTACTTGCATTACTTTACACGTGGCATCATAGGGGAGGCCTGGCGTCAGAGATCAATGGTGTTCAAATATTTGGGTCGCGGTTTGGATTGGGTCCGGGTAAACCGACCCGGATGAACAAATCTGTGGATCCTGGCGAATTTAGTCGCTTTTTGGATTTTTGAAGGGTAAAGTGATAAAATCACTTTATTGGTTTATCATTACTCCCCCAACTTCTTTTATTTTCTAAGTAAAAGAAGTTTTGATCTGGTTCGTTGAGATTGAAAGGCTTCGAATCCGAGCCGTTGATATGTTGACTGTTGGGTTCTCCAAGGGAGATAAATACTAACAAGGGGGTAAGTTTTCATTTACTTTACCTCAGTAAAAAAAAGGTTGGTTCATCTGGTAGAGTTCCTTCGGCATTTTTTATCGCGGTTGTCTGCTAGGGTTTCTTTCGTTTGGCGCCTCGCATCGTCTAATAGGGTCACTGTTCTTCACACATCGTCTGTTGGGGCTTTTTGTTCAGCATCGCACGTCGGGTTCATCTGCTAGGGTTTTCTTTTCGAGATTGGGTTCATCCTCCTCCGCAATTCCGTGGTAGCTAATTTTCTCTCTTCTAATGTCTTTTTCTAGTTCTTCCGGATCGGATTTGGGGTCAGCGTCGTCCTCTAGCTCCTACCCTTCCAATCGCGATAGTGAGACAAATCTCAATGCCCCTTGGGCTCTTATAAGGTCTTCCGTAGAGTGACATGAAATACCCTCTCATCATAGAATTGTTTTTTATTCCAGATGATTATGAGATTGTGATTCCTGGTCCTGAAGATAGGATGGATAAACCTCATGCCCAATGCCTTGCTTTTCACGTGGCTAGCTTAGAGGCAGGGCTCAGGTTTTCCCTTTCGGATGATGTGGATAAATATTTTGGTGGGTTTAGATGTTTGCCCTGCTCAGCTGGTACCCAATTCCTTTAAGGTTCATCGTTATTATGCGATTCTTTAATGTGGATCCTTTTTTCGTACATTTTTGGTCTCTTTACTCTATGAGTTCCTCTACCAAGAAGGGTGAGGTTGGCTTTTTTTATCTAACTCCTAAGCCTCATTGTAACCTACTCGACAAGCCTCCTTCCTCTTTTGGGAGTTGGAAAGACTATTTTGCGTATGTTCAACCTCAAACTCGAACCCCCCAGGCCCCTGCAAATGTGTTCCTGCTCCCCCTTTTTCAGAAGAAGCGGATCCATCTACGTGCATTATCAAAGTGGCCTTGGGTTCTTCTTTTTCCTCTACTCCCTGCATGCAGATGTTTTCGTTGACAAAATCTGCCAACACCTGAGCTTTCATTGATGTTCTAGATTGATACTTAATATCAAATTCTCCCAACTCTACGGACCACTTCACCAACCTTCCTAATACCTCAGACCGACCCAAGATCTGCCTAAGAGGGTGGTTTGTTAAAACCACTATCTCGTGAGATTGGAAGTAGGGTCTTAGCCTCCTGGCTGACACCACCAATGCCAAGGCTAATTTTTCCACCTCCAAATATCTTTCTTCCGCTCCCCCCGCAAAGATCCTACTTACATAGTACACGGGCGCACTACCTTCTTCCTTAACTAAACCGAATCGATCGCTTTTGGCGACACCGCCAGGTACAAGTACAATAGCTCACCTGGTTCAGGCTTGGCTAATAGTGGTGCTGTCATCAGGTAGGTTTTTAGTTCCTCAAAAGCTTTATCACACTCTCCATCCCATTGAAAAATTTCATGTTCCTTAGAATTCTCGAAAAAGGCAAGCTTCTCTTGGCCGATCGACCTTGAGATGAACCTATTCAATGACGCTATTTTTCCCACAATTTGTACATCTTTCACGCTTTCCTGGGTGGTCCTAGGCTGGAGGATAGCATCTATTTTTTCTGGTTTCTCTTCAATACTCTCTCGTACTATGAACCCTAAGAATTTTCCTCCCCTCACCCCAAAAGTGCACTTTGCGGGTTCAACTTCATGCCGTAAGATCTCATGATCGCGAACGCGCTCTCCACATCCTTCAAATGATCTGCCTCCTTAGCACTCTTGACTAACATGTCGTCAACATAGACCTCCATGGTCTTGCCTATGCAATCTTTGAGCATCAAATTTACTAATCTCTAGTAGGTGGCTCCTGCGTTCTTCAAACTGAAGGGCATTACTCGGTAACAATAAAATCCCTGCTCCATGATGAAAGAAGTTTTCATCTGATCCTGCTCAGCCATAAATATCTGATGGTATCCTTGATAAGCATCCATCATGCTTAACACTGCGTTTCCTGCTGTGGAGTCTACCAGAGTATCGATTCAGGGTAAGGGGTATGGGTCCTTTGGGCATGTCTGGTTTAGATTAGTGAAATCAGTGCACATTCTCCACTTCCTATGAGGCTTCGCTACTAAGACCACGTTCAACAACCAGTCCGTGTATTGGACCTCTACCACATGTCCCGCATCCAAGAGGTTATCTATTTCTTCCTTTATAATTATATTCTTTTCTTCTCCAAAATTTCTTTTTCTTTGCTTAATAGGCTTGGCATCGGGTCGTTCAATTGGTGAACCATCACCCTTGGGTCGATCCCACAAATTTGACGGTTTCCATGCAAATACATCCACATTCTCCCTAAGGAACTCAATTAGCAATACCTCCGTCGTTGGGTCCATTTGTGATCCTATTTTCGTCGTCTTGCTTGAATTCCCTGGTTCTAATTCAATGATCTTATATTCTTCGGAAGGTTTCACCCTATACTCTTCTCGCTTTGCCTCTTACTTCGGCTTCTTTTTGGATGCTTCTTCCACTTCTTGCATCATCGTTCCCCTCTGCCTGGGGGTTATCTTTTCCGGTTCTCTCTTATTCAGAGAGAGGTTATAACATTCCCTTGCACTTTTTTGATCCCCTCTAACCTCTCCTATCTCATACTTGGTGGGAAATTTCACTTTCAGGTGGTAGGTAGATACGACCGCTTTAAATTGATTTAATCCCGGATGCCCTAGTATCACGTTGTATGCGAATGGCGCATCAGCCACTAGGTACTTCATCATGACCGTTTTTCTACAAGGATCTTGCCTCAAGGATGTAGGTAAGTCTATTGTTCCCAACGGGACAATCTCACTTCCTCCAAATCCCGTCAGCGGAGTGTTCACCGGTTTGATGGTAGACACGTCTAGCTCCATTTTTCTTAATACGTTCAAAAATATCACATCTACCGAACTTTCACTATCGACCAGGACCTTCTGCACGGTGAAATTTGCTATATCCAGGTTGATTACTACTGGGTCATTGTGTCCCATCTCCACTTCTCTTAGGTCGAGGTCATTGAACGTGATGGACTCTGCCTCTTGCATGTTTGTTCAATTGGTTTTATATCATTGATTTGGGCTTCCGACACTAGAGTTTTGTGTTGTTTTTGAGTATTTTGAGTCGTTTTTGTTATATCTCATAGGTTAGGCATTAATTTCTATTGTTTCGAGTCATTTGAGTGGCCAAGCCATGTTAAGGGTCAATTATATTGAGTCTAGAGTCAATTTAATGAGTCGTGTGTCAAAAGAAGCAAGGATGATCAATCAACGAAAGATTGATATGAAGAAATGTCCAAACGCTGTCGGAATTTCTAAGATCGGCAGGGTTTTTAGTATTTTGGTCATAACTCTCTTCAAAATTGAGATTGCGCTGATTCAAGTGGCTATGGAAAGCTAAGAGAGAGGGCTACAATCTTATGAAGACATCCAAAACAAATTCGGACGTTTGGATGGCTCTACAGCGCAAAAACGAGGAGCTGCATCGCAATGTTAGGTGGCAAACGGGGTCGAAAATGGGGGAGTTTTGTTTTGTGTTTTGGCGCTGTAGTGCCTGTTTTCGAGCGCTGCAGTGCCCGTGGGCGGACAAAACAATAAAACTCTGATTTTTGGATCTAAAAGGAGGGTACTATAAATAGATCCATGGGAGGCTTGATCTAGGGCATGGAGGACACTTGGGGATGAAAACCAACACCACCAAGACACAAGGAAAGAGTTGGGGAAGAAGATTGAAGACATTTATCATCTAGAAATAGATAAGATTCTTTTTTAATCTCTTTAATTCCTTCTTTGTTGTTTTTTGTATATCATTTGAGATGCATTCTCATTTGATTATGGATATTTGTATTTTCATCATGAGCTAAACTCTATAATTCTAGAGGGTTGATATAATCTATGTTTGAACTTATGTTTTGAGATTGTGGTTTGTCAATCTAGATTTCTCAATTTATTTGTGCTATTTGGATCTATTGCTTCTAAATTACTTGATCAATAATTTAGATTGTTTGGTGTATTTGATTTGACTCTTGAGAAAGGTAATTGAATACATGACCTTGAAATAACATAACCTAGGATTTCATAGAATTGATAGATTTATGAATCCTTTGAAGTCATTTATTAAGATTCATAGTGTTTATTGAGATTTCAATTGGTGATTTTTATAGAGATATTGATTTCTAATTGAAATCTACAATCATTTGCACTCGAGAGAGAAATGATTATTGTAGAAATCTTGACTTATAAATTGGTAATTTGTGATTGATAAACCATATTGATAATATAAGGGAAAACTAGATTAATCACATCTCTAGAATTCATTCTCCCATAGATTTAGATGTTTATATTTTGATTAGTTACATCTAGTTGTTTTATTTATAAATTGAGATATCCACCTATTATTGATCTGTCAAATATAGCATAGGTAATTTATACTTGGTACTTATACACGCATTCCATGTGGATACGACAACCCTACTCATCTTGACACCGTAGACTTGCGGTTAGAAAAATCTCTAACAAGTTTTTGGCGCCATTGCCGGGGAATGTGTTTTGTGTAATATCAAGGTTGATTGCCTAGTTTTAATTTGACAATTTTTTTGTTTTCTTTCTTTCTTTTATTGTTTTAATTTTGTGTAATTTTTTTTAGGCACATCGTTGGATGGAATTATAATATATGCATATATATTGCCAACCGATGATGCTACTGCGATTATTGGAAGTCAAAGTGTGAACAATTTTGTTCCTTATTATCCACCTCAAGAAAATATATGGGCCCAAAATATTGCAAATCATGAAACACTTCATCGACCACAAGAACAGTTGTCTAGCTTCGAAGAAATATTTTATCAATTTCTAGACGAATGTGAGGCAAGAAGACAACAAGATGAGATAAAACTTCGGGTCCAAGTTGGAAGAAACTCTTGTTGAGTTTATCGAAGAGTATACGATAAGAAATCGAAAAATTGATGATAGAATACTTCAAACTGAGGCAAGAGTTCAACAAATTGAGATTAGATGTCAAAATATGTCAAAGTCACTCCAACAAATAATTGACCAACTTAATAATGAAGAGTCGTCATCATTCTTGGGACCTGGTGAAGTAGAAAATCATGAACATGAATTGCCCAGTATGAAAAAGGTGGACATCCTTCAAAATTTGGAGGAGACTTTTGAAGAGTGCAATCCAATCTTACAAGAGGAGCTACGTCAAATTAACTCAGGGAGTATTTCTATCTCTCACTCAATTGAAAATCCTCATATTGACAAAAATGTGTGCACTCTAGATGTGAGCTTCAATACAAATGTATCAAATTTTAAGAAGCATACACTTGAAGGAATAATGTTTGAAAATGGTGATCAATTCACATGTTCTACAAATTTCATGATATTTAATGTGAGTAAAGATAGAAATATATTTACTATGATTGATAAACCATTTTTCATCATTAGGAACACATTTGATTTCCAAAACACCATCAACATTGTGATCCTTAATCATCCACGTCTTACATACATTGAAGGATCGCCTATATTGTTGTAAAATACAAAGGCGTGGCATGATCGACACTTATTTTGGATCCCGGTTGAGTAAAACTAAAGTCTGGCTAAAGACTTTAAATTTAGCGCTTCTTGGGAGGCAACCCAAGCCCATTTTACTTGCTTTCATAGTTTGATTAGTTAGAATGTTTGCGTTTTATTAGTAGTAGTCATGTTGCATCTCACCCCTATCCCTCTTGCATGCTCATTACGTGATTCTGGTGAAATTATGTGCAAAAGGGTAATTATTGTGATAGAATTTGGATCGGTATTGAAATTTCGGGCATACTTGGTTATATAAATTACATCCACATTCTTATTCTCTATCTATGCCCACCATGTGTTTGATAAAATGCCTCAATGAGAGTGTGAGCAGGGAACAATAGAAATCCCTGCCTGGTAAACAAACAAAAAGTAGAGTAAAGCGAAGGACCTCTAGCAACTCGACTACCGCCTTTCCTACCAAAAAGCTAACCCAACCGAAGGTGTTTATTGTTTGGAGGAGTTCACATGTCGATCACAATTATATATCATTGATGTGTCTCCCATGGTCTTCACATGATATTGTGGTATTTTACCCCATTGCTCGTTTCCACATGTTTGGTCTTGTTTGACAAGTTGGTATCGTGCCTCCTAAATCATAGAAAGGCAAGAAAAAAGCCATCGGCCCTATGGAGTGCTACCAATGGGCCCTGTTGCTTCTCTTTCACCCCACAATTCCGATGAGGAGTTTCACCTCTTCCATTGAGAACAATGGTTATATTAAGTTTGGGGGAGTGGTAATACCTTTTTCTGTTTGTGATCCTACTTTCTTCGTGTTTTTTTAGTTGTTAAAAAAAATATTGTTGAGTCTCTATATATTTGCTTTGAGTTGAGTCGAGTCGAGTCGTTTACTATGAGTTGAGTCGAGTCGAGTCGTTTGTTGAACTGTAGAACTGCATGCCTAAGTGAATTTGTTGAATATGAGTTAAACGGTCAAGAAAGCATGTGTTTGAATTGTGATCTATTCTTCTTTCCATTAATTCCATCTATGTGCTTAACTTCGTTGATTTATTTGAGGATGATTTTTACAGTTGAGTATTTCTTGTATGATCCCACCTGATTCTAGAACTTGTTTGATCACTAGTCGAGGCGAAATCTTAGGTGAAGTAACACTAAGGAAATGATTTAGGCCATCTTTGAGCAAGCTAGAGCCAAAAATGCCTACCTTTCTATTATATACTTTCACTAGTGTCCCCTTTGAGCCTGCTAAATCTGTTCTTTGGCAACAAATCTTTTACCTTGAGCCTACATGTGAAAATCTTAATTATCCATCACTCATACACACAAAGTATAGAAGAATATTGAAGGTTGAGGAGGGTATGATAAGTAGGGTATATGTTATTTGCATGGAGTTGCCCGAAAAAAAAAATATATGAAACCCCATGTGTTAAAATATGCAAAAGAATAAGTTTGGGGATTTCGAAAAAAATAATAATAATAATAAAATCGAGGCTCATAAAGGGACAACAATCAAAAATTCAACAAAAGTGAAGGTAGCTATTTTGTTTGGCTATTGGTGATTTGAAGTGATAATTGTGTGTTTGGGTGAGTTGAACCAATATATTTTCCTACTTTACCCTATACCCACATTACAAGCTTTGAAAGTCCTATTGATCCTTGTGTTACATTAGTCTATATTAGTAGAGATTGAATATTTATTTTTATATAATAAAATTCAAAATATATTATATATCTGCATTAAATACAATGTCAATACTCATCATTAAACATCCCAAAATACATAAATGACAATCCAAAATTGACATAAATTTTCATTCTTAAAAAAAATGAGGGGGGCCAAATGGAAATTATACCAAATTTTACCTGTAAAAAACAAAAAAAAAATATACTGGGAGGGGGCCAGGGCCCCCTCCCCTAATATGTAGGTCCGTCCCTGGGTATAGGAGTGATGATGCGATAATGGAGGGAGGGAAGGAGAGACCAGTGGTCTCGATTCTCGGTGCAAAAAATTGGGAATTAGGTACGTGCATAATCTTTTCCTCTTTTTTCCATATTTACCCTTAAATTCTCATTGTTTTAAAAACTACCGATGCCTATTATTGAGATGGGTTTGGGTTTGGATATAGGGCTCCGTCTCACGGATTAATACCCGTAAGACGGTCTCATATAAGTTTTGGGGAGCGCTATTAACACCCCTAAAACTTATTAATACACCCCTTCCTCTTAATACACCCCACCCTTTTTTTAAAACAAACTTATGTACTTAATACACCCCTAATAATTCCTAATTTACCCTTTTCCCAATTAAACCCAAAATCTTTCCCAAAAACAGACAATGCTGGTGCAGAGAGAATTAGGTTTGATTAGCTTCATCAAAATAGTGAATCATTGACATATTATTTTGGACCATAATCAAGAACAACTTCGTTAGAATTCTATTTCATCAGTTAGCTACTTTGGGGCTTGGGCTCATCGTCTGTCAACTTTGAGTCTTAACAAAAACAATAAATATTTTATTAACATTTCTTTTCGGTTTGCCCTTTGGATGTTGGGCAATGGAAACATTATTTATGAAAGCGAAACTTGCAAGTTTACATTTAGCCAACCCACGAGAATAAATGTATCTTCAAACTTCTACACACGCTTATTAATACCTAGCGAACTAGAAAAAGAAGTAAAATAAATTCACACAGGCTTATTAACACATGACTGCTGCAAAAAGATTATAATGCTTAAAAAAGATTGGTGTATTTACAGATTTGATAGGTGTATTTATAAATTTGGTAGGACACCAAGGATATTTTAGTCTTTTTAATAATTGGTATATTTATAATTTAAAATAGGGGTGTATTGATAGATTTTGGGGGTGTTAATAGCGTTACCCATAAGTTTTTGCCTTAAGTAATTACCTTCGGATTTTACCGTGTCCATTGTCATCCCACCATTAAACAAACCAGTGACCTAAGTGAACGAAATAAGAAAAAAATTGACTAATCAAAATTGAATGACACAAGCCACTAAATCAGAAAAATCAACCTTCATCAAATTAGTAAGATTTTGTATTGAACGTTAATTTAACGAACAAGTTTTCATTACATGAAATTATAAAATGAACAAATTCAGAACGAATTTATAAATATGAATATGTTGAGTTCCACTCCACAGTACGCACCAAGTTTTGGAAATCAACATTAAACGAACCTCATGTGAGTCTTATTTTTAAATCACATGAAAAATAAATTAAAAAATTATATCAAACAGTGTTTAACTTCCTTAACTTAGGAATCAAAAGCAATGGCTTTTCCTTCTTGAGGGTTGTAAAATACTTCTCGTTTGTGTCGATAGTAGTTGGGTCTACACCATTCGGAAGGCTCCAATCAAAATAATGCAATAAAGATCCGACGAGCATCCGAATATTTTTGAAAGCTACACCACCCTCGGACACATTCTTAATCCTGTTCCAAAAGGTAAATATTCGAAATGGGTACCCATGTATCCTATTTTTGAGTCCAAAACCTCACGGGTTTGAAGCTTGCAAAGATCTTCCCAATAGTTGGAATCTCGCGAATTGCCCAAGCATTCACCAATACCATGCTATCTTCCGGGATTACGTAATTACTCACCTTGCACGCCTCGATTGCACGATGAGGCACCAACATTGAGCCGAACATGAAGTCTCAATGTTTCCTTTATACAAGCTTGAAAATAGTGGCATTGGGATAAAAGTGTTTCATGAGTTCATCTCCTTCGACAGCTTGTGCTATTTCATCACGAACTTTGGTTAACATTTCTTGATTTCTCATCAATTCTACGATCAGCCACACCGTGGTTATGGTGGTCGAATCTGTGGCACCAATCTATAATTCCTACATGAAACATGTAAAGATAAGTTCTCTATAAATTTATGTATAAATATACTTGGACCAATAAAGTACTCATGCATGATATTTGATTATAGCAGTTAGAAATATTTGAAAGGGCTAATTAAAAACAAGAAATATATTGAGTATTAATCAATAGTGTAGTCCATATATGAGTTAAGGAAAAAGGTTCTCACAATCAACGCATTGCCAATCTGATCTTTTGAAAAAGTATTGTCAGCTAGGACGATGTCCAAAAAATCTGGAGTTGAACTGAGGTTTTCACGTCCCATTGATTTTCTTTCGTCGATGATACCACCCCAAGTTTGTTGTATTTTCTGGTACATATCCATGGCCTTCTTTTTACTCCAAAAGTCTATCCCTTTCAAAATTGGCAAGAAATCGACCAAACCAAGAGTTGTAGTCTTTTCAATCACCTCGTTCACTAAAGCCATCAAATCCTTATATTCATTATTTTCTTGTCCGTGAATGTCAAACAGGTTTCTTGAAGTTAGAGCAGTAGAGATGATATTGGCTAGTGTTGCGAACATCATGTCTTCAAGATTTGCGACTTTGCCTTCATTAGTTCGCAAATGACTTACCAAGTCCATGACCTTCGCCTTTCTTATCCAGGCATTTGATTCCATAGCCTTGGAAGAAAATACACAATTTTGGCCGATAGAACGTAAGAGTTTCCACGACTTGCTACAATCAGGTGACAACACAATAGATGAATTCATTATCCCTGGAAGGTTGTGATATACTGATGGCAAGTGCCTGCCTGAAAATATACGATCGTGGGTTTTGCAGAATTCTTTTGCAATATCAGGTGATGATGCAACCACCATGAGTTGGTCCCAAGCTGGAAAGACATTAGAGGACCATAGATTTGGAAAAGCTTTTGGAGTGCCCTATGAGGTTTGTATATTAATTTTGAAAGGTAAGTCAAAACATACAATGAATTAGGGTCTGGTGGGAGCTGTCGGGATCCAAATAGGAAATGCTTTAGAAAAAGAAAGATAATTGGTACCAAAACAAGCAACGCTAATGCCATACTAATGGAGCTAGATTAATTATGTTTTTGTTAATTGGGAATCTCTGGAACTGAAGTATATATATGTTAAGAAATGAATGAAGAAAAGAAAGAATGGGTTTCTAATAAATTACTCTTTTAGAGTTCTAAGAATGCTACACTTAGCTGATTATGGGAAAAGAAAATGAAGCAGCTTCATATTTATAATGGAGAGGTATGGGCGTAACTACTTTTCAATTGCGTTCAGTATACAACAGTCGTATATCCTTGAACGACTTGGATATTAATAAAATATAATATAATATAATAAAATATACTACAGTCGTAATAAAATATGTTATGGATTGTTGGGGAAAAAAACTGTAGCAGTATTAACAATTTGTAGTATCAAAAGATTACTGGGTCATCTATTTGATTGAGACTGTATGTTGATGTCAAACGTCAATATTGCTGAACGATTTTGTATTCAGTTACTTTGTTTGAAAAGTTCATTGGTTCAAAGATAGCTTACGCCACATCAGTAATAGTTAAATTAGTCCTTAATTTAAATTCCTTTCACATAATATTATAATTCAAACATATATATCATTTTATGGAAATTTGTATTAACATTATTCTATTTTGATATACTTTCAAATTTATATTTTCATCCGTGGGTTTGAAAATTTAAGTATACTATCTACTACAAAAAAAAAAAAAAAAACCTTCCAGTTCACAAACAGAATTTACCGACATAAATGATATTGTCACTAAATTTTACATAATACTAACAAGATAAAATGTATTGTTTTCCCCCAAATTATACTGACCAATTACCGAAAATTAGCAATATTTTTAAATTTATCGACATACATATTATAGGTATTTATCAACAAATAGCGTTGGTCAAAATTGGATGTTCCTAAATTATTTTTAATTATAGGTATATAGGTATTTTTAATTATTTTACTTATTATTTAATTCTAAATTAATTATCCAATATTATTAATCATTATTGGAAGCATATATAATTATCCGTCTCACGCGACCCACTTTATCCTACAAGGCCTGTGCGGCCTATTAACCATTATATAAAAAAGGTTCATCCTCATTATTTGTAAGTAAACTGAATTATTCGCTCTTAACTATTCATGTCATTTGCTCTGCAATTCTCTTATTACCAGTACTGATATGAGCGTCGGAGAGGCCTCCCTGCACAGCTCCATAGCCCGTTTAACGGTAGCTGATTGTCGCAGACAAGTACCCATCCGAATAATTACCAGCTCCGAAGAAGTTGGACTTTTATCTTTTTTTTTGACAGCAAGTTGGAATTTTATCAGAAACCTTAACTTGAAGTGATTTGTCGATTTTAAGTAGCATCAAACGGTTTTAGATTTTGTTGGTCAATATTTACCTATATTTTCACTTATTTTAATTTTTGCCTACATATTTTCCTGTAGGTAAATATTTGTTGTAATAGTAGAACTTGACTGGAAATTAATACGTGGTCAAAATAAAAATTTTGAAATAAAAAGAAAAATATTGCCTAAATGGAATCAAATACAAATTATTCTAGTAAATATAAATCATAAGGACCAATGTCTAATGTATTTGAATATTTTCTTGTTTTGTTTTAATTATACACAATAACAATCCTATATATACAATATTCCAATTCTAAATAAGCACACTACTAAAATTTTAATGTAATACACTTTGTTCATACTAAATATGCAAATTTGGAACACTATATGTGCAGAACATAAATATGCACTATGCATGGTATAAATCATAAGGACCAATGACTAATGTATTTCAATATTTTCTTGTTTTGTTCTGAGTATACATAATAACAAAACTATATATGCAATATTCCTATTCTAAATAAGCACACTATTAAAATTTAATGCAACACACTTTGTTCATACTAAATATGCAAATTTGGAACAACATATATGCAGAACATAAGTATGAAGTATGCAGGGTATAAATTATGCATTATGTTGAATGAGGAGAGAGGATGGTTGACACAGTGATTGAAGGAATATGATCAATAACGCATCACGCCTCCTAATTTGTAGGAGGAAAATGAGGGTGGTTATTTTTGGTATGTTTTTCTATTCCTATTTTGCCCCTACACGTGGTCAATTGCTGCATTTATTAGGTGTATCTTGGCCATCCATTTTTTTTCATGGTGTGATCTATCTCTACGGTCTTATCTAGGAGGGTGGTCTCACAGATCTCCCCACACACACACACATATATATATAATTCATGTGAATTTTGTAATACAATTTAAGTTTCCATTTCCAATGATATTCATTTTCAATTGATAATAATATGTAATAAGCATTAAAAGTGTAGGAGCTTATAAGATTTTTTAAATAAGTTTAGCTTAACAACCTCAAAATAATGGAAATTAATCTCCGAGTTTTAACCTTGTTTATGAAAATAACTAAATCCTAGGCAACCTCAAAGTCCCATTTTATTGTATATGTATCTTGCTATATTTATTTGATTTCTGATTCATGTCAGTGGTAGTTTGTTTGACTAACAATTCCATAATGCTCTATTTGTTCAAATTATACGATTTACAATTTCATTTTATATTTAAAAATGATATTATTTCCACAATTATACTCTCAGTTTAGGTAAATCTTACAAAGCATCACTGATTCCCAGTCAGAATATTTGAGAATATATAAAGATGTATAATCCTTTTTTCGTGGCTTATTGCAAATTTAGTCATGTATTTTTTAAAAGGGTTAGTTGGCGATTTTAGTCCCATAACTTCTCGATATCACGCTTTCGATCATTGACAATTTTATCTTCAAAAAAATAGCAATTTCACATATCCCGAACATATTTAACAATCATATGTATTTGGGTACTTCGACTAATTTGACTAAAGCGCAAGAGTATTGTGACAATAAATTAAATATTGAAACATCCTGTATGTGACCAAAATCGCACAAAACTAGAAGTTACGTTGTAGAACCAAACTTGCACAAATTAACTTATGTGATGTGATCGAGAATGACAAAATCAAAATCTTACAAATAAAATTGTTGCCTCAAATATTTACGGGACCAAAATTGCTAGCCCATGTTATAGTTACAAGACCAATTTTGCAATTAAACTTTTTATTTTTATACTTTTTCACCTTTCTCTATAATTTATTAAAATGAAATTTTTTAGTTTTCTTTAGAGTATACCTTTATTTTATCCATTTAAATATTGTTTAAATGAATACAAATCATTCATTAAATATACAATGATTCAAGAGACATGTGGTCCAATCAGCCGCAGTTGCAAATTCTGTCAACACAAATTTGCAAGACCAATCCTAATCTCTAAGGAAATAGTAAGACAAATACGACAATTGGGATATGCTGTACTTGGACAAGTTGAGTCATGCTTCATTGGTCCTAAATTGAATAAATACAACCTTTATTTAAAGTTTAAAAGGTAAAAACTTTGACTGCAAAATTTAAAAATGTAATACACATTTTTTAAAAATATGAAGTCCACTTGACTTAGAATTGTGCATGGTTCCATGAATGAAGTAAGAAGGGTCACAGAAATTCCCAACCAACAACCAATATCTTAATTTGTTGTTATAAAGCAAGAATGCTTGTTTTTTTTATACGACGTAGATGACCATTTGTTGCTCTTTTGAAGTAGTGAATTTAAGTAATATAATTGGACTAATTTGTAAAAAATATTAGACTGAGATTTGAGGATATAATTGAGTTTTGAATTTCAATTTTGGCAAATTCCCATGTTATTAAAGTCCATAAATGGGTATGGGCACATGGCTAATTCAATATCAGCCCATATTACACGAGTAAAAAATAATATACTTTAATTGACCGCCAAATATAAAGTGGAATAATGGAACGAATTCAAATTAAAAGTAACCAACTCGGATGTTTCATACATCCTTCTCTTCTTTTAAATTTTTATATGTCGATGGACTTTAATTTAAGACTCGAGTTTTGGATAAGAATTGAAAAATTAAAAGTTCTATGTATAATTTAAGTAAAAATATATACGGAGAAAAAGTATTACTTTAGAAAATAAAATACTTTTACTTTAATCACTAAGTTTCTCTTGGTGTATGGCTAAACATTTTTTATTTACTTTAATTAAAAGATTGTATTATATCCATATTAATGGTATTATTCGTGCTACACCAAATAAATATGGATCATGAAGTAGAAAGGCCTTATTTTATAAAAACAAAAATGGGTCACAATGTGATGGATATGTACAGTAGGTGTACCATCAACATTACCTTATATCATTACAACATAAATGATATTAGGTAACACCCAAAATATATTACATAAGTCCATAAATGTTACTATAGACAAATGATAAAGACTTTTATGGTGATGCACTTGTCCTGCATCTACCTATAGTCTAAAGTATCACTTTTATTAGCTTTTAGTGACACTTTTTCTAAGTGTTATATTAAGTTCTCTATTGGTAACACTTTGAAGCAATATTCACATAAAGTATCACTTTTATTAGCTTTTAGTGACACTTTTCAAAGTGTTATATTAAGTTCTCTATTGGTAACACTTTGAAGCAATATTCACATGTAACACTTTTATAAAAATACTTATACACCATATATATGAATCTTATGTAACACTTTTTGTAGACTTCATAGAAATACTATTTTTGCCACCAAGTAGATTCAAACCCACGACCAATTATGTGTGGAAGTGACAATTTGCCACTAAGCTAAGTTGATTTTTATTACAACTTTTGTTTTGTTTTATATATACACATACACATATATATTTTAAAATTGTATAAAAATATATTATATATATATAATATATTATATATGTCACGCCCTGCATTTTGGAAGCGGCTTACGATCCACAACTTAAACAAAATAATTCAACAATGCAGAAAATGATAAAATATAATCCCAAGTGAAACAAAGTCAAGTAGCAAAATGAAATAAAATACAAGTATGGATTACATCTTAAAGTCTAACAAATATCCGAAAATAACCCAACAAAATATCCAAATTAAACTTACAGTCCAAAACTAATGAACATAAAGTCCAACAACAAACAAGTATGCATCTCATCACAAGCTTAAGTGTCAAATGGTCCTACGCCTTAAGATCGCATCCAAAATGAAAAATGGAATAAAAGATAGTCCAACATCAAAAAAAGTGAAAGGTACAAGTCCAACAATAACAATAAAATGAAGTAAGTCCAACAAAGTGAGCACGGAAATTAGTCCGTGGTAGGATCAACATCTTCACAGACTCCTCATCTAGCCGTTAGAAAACAGGAGGGGATGAGACAAAAATCTCATGGATGGGGTGATCGTGGTGCAAGTGTGGTGATATATATAGTTAATGCAACAAAACTCATTGTATGAAAATTGTGTGAGTTATGATGCATGGTTTCACACACAGTTCACAAGCATCGTGATATATATACTCAAAATAGATACTTATACGCTTTTGATGAAAACAGTTTCGTTCATACAAGCACTATGTGATTCAAGCAAGACAGTAGATTGCGCATGCAATGTAACGCCAATCCATGCAAGACAAATAGTGGTTGAGTACGGATTTGTAGCGCCAACCAATGCAATACAAGTAGCGAGCGTATGGATTTGTAGCGCTAACCAAACGGGTCCGATTAACTCTTAATCGTGTGGATCGGGATAAAGATTTTTCCTTCGTTCTTCCTTGTAACTCCCCGAGCAAGATGGTCCAAGACACATGCACCTTATCGCTCCATAGGCAAAGACAAATCCATAGTAGAGCTAGCTCGGCCCGAATTGTCATAATCATGATTATACCAAGTACTACGACCCGCATCCTCGGACAAACTCCGTCCCGGTTGCATGGGATTAGGACGATGGGGCAGAGTGGAATAGCAAACAGCGGCTCGGCCCCATCCCCCGACGTATCCATTCCAACCGTGAGCTCGACACACCAAGTTGACTTAGGCAAAAATAATTACAAGTACAGGATGTCAACCAGCAATGAGTATATTGATTTAGGGGAAAGCAGTCGTGAAAAGTTTTCAAATTTGCGTGTGGCATTTAGGTGTTGGTGGAGTAATTTGATGAAAATAATTATCGAGAAGATAAGTAATCTTCTATGTCTTTAAGAATTAGGTGGGACATAGGTTCCGTTATAGATTCTAACCGCGAGACGAGGAAGTCACCCCGCGATCGCGTATTAACCTGGTCCAAGATGATCCGATAAGTCAAGGGGTTTTAAGAAATTAAAATATTTTAAATAATTATTATAAGTCGAGGGTCCAGGTTGCTTTTAAAAGAAAAATAATTTGAGTTAGGTCCTTGTTAAAAAGAAAATTTACAATTAGCCCTGTTTTGTTAAAACCAATACTTTTGGGGTTAAAATTGAATAATTAAATGTCCCGACCTTGAAAAATTATGAGGTTAGTTACTAAATTCTCTAAATTATTCAGAGATTCATGTTTTTATAGTTTTGAGGTCAATTTTAATATAAAATTCTCACATTGGCCCTTAAATTTGTTAAAATTATCATTTTTGGCCCTAAGTTTAAAATAATTGGATCTCACAAATCGGAAGGGCTTTTAATGTGATTCCAGTTGTAAAGTGTCACTAAGGTCAGTGGGATATTGGGACAAAAATAGTTTTAAAAAGAAATAAGTATAGGTCCCTTAACTTTTGAAAATCTTATTGTTGTCCCATTTTAAAAGAATTGCCTTTAAGGCTTTTAGGGTCCAATTGTTATGAAATTTGAACCTTGGTTCAAGCTATCATTAAGTTATAGTTAAATTAGTATTTCCAGGTACATGGATTGTATAAGTCCTGAAATTTCATTGGTCCTCAAGTTTAATCTTTTACAATTTGGTCCCTCAATTTTTATAAAATTACTCTTCAAGCTCTAAACACTTGGATTTTTGGAATACTCTTAAAATATGTTATTTTCAGTCTCTTCTTGAGTTAAAATTTCAAATTTTAAAATAGGGTCCTGCATATCCTTGTGCTTTTAAGGGTTATTTTTATTTATCTCAAAACTCTTAAAACTTTATTAAAATGTCTAAACATCATTTTTGAATCTGAGTACAGTCCCAAAATTTGAAAATTACAGAGGATCCCTTAAGTTTTATTTTCTTGCAATTAAGTCCCCCAATTTGCCATTTTTGCATTTTAAGTCCAAAATTCAAATTTTATCAATTATGCTCGACTTGTCCAGGTTATAAGTTATATCAAACATGGATTTCAAGGATCATAAATATGCATGTCCAATTCATACAACAATTCATCAAATACAACATTAAAGTGTACATGCATGCACCTAAATTTCAATAAATAGCACTTCTGAGGAACACTTGAGAATTTTTACAACTTGATACATGATATCAACATGCAATACATAATATATATATATATATATATATATATATATATCTCAAGTGCTCAAGAATAAAATACTACATGCATTTAAGGAAAAACTCCTACAAGTTGAAATGATTTTTTCACCCACCTTAAAATTGGATTGTTGTGAAATAAAATGTTATATTTCACAACTTGAATATGAACTTACTTAGGACAGCCCCTAAGTCAAAATACCAAAAAAAAAAAAGAGTTAGAAAAATGAGGTAAAAATCAAAAAAATCGAGAAGAAGGTGAAGAGGAGGGCATAACTACATTTACCTTGTGTAGTAGGCAAAATATACTAAGTAGAAGTTTCAGAAAAAATGGTCTCTTGATCACCCTCAAGGAATTACTTAAGGTCAGCCCCTATTTCTCAAAAATAAAAAAGGGGTGTTAAAATTTGAAGAAAAATAGAAGGAATGAGAGAAAAGGCACTAGAGTCTAATATCTTACCTTATAGTCCAATTCTTCACAATTTCTTCAAGTCTTTCTAAGATGATCACAATGCTTGCATGTCTCCAAGTAGTCTTCTAAGTATACCTCAAAATCAAAATCCAAACTTAAATTAATAAGTTAAAGGAGATAGCTAGATGATATCAAGATAAGATGAGGAACAAAATTCTTACCTTGTTGAAGGGAGTGTTCGAATTTTTTTTGTTGAAGTAGAAGAGGGAGTTCTTGAAATTTTGGTTAAGTGTTTGAAGATATGAAGAAGAAGATAAACATATGCTTAGAGAGATGTTGGAGGATTTTAGAGAAAGGGAGAGGATTTTGCTTGAAGAGATGAATGTGTTGGTGAATTTTTGAAAGATTTTTGTGCAAAAATGGAGGGAGAGAGGATTTTTTTCTTTGGTCAAGTCTTGCAAGTTGTCTCTTGCATGGAGACAATTAGACTAGTCAAAGTATGGGCAAAGAATGAGTTTGAATGGAATATTGAGAGGAATGAGGGGAATGTTGGAGATAGTGGGGAATGTTGGGAGATTTAATGATATAAAATTGAGGTATAAGATAATGTGTATAAGGTTTGTATTAATGGTATAATTATACACAAGATGAATACATAAGGTGTATGTGTATAAGGGTTGGATGGTATTTCTACGCCAAAATACCCCTCTTGGTCTTCCACTATGGTATGAAATGTGGTATCCATATATATATATATATTTTTTTGTCCCAAAATTGATAATAATAGATGAATAATATCAATCTCCAAAATAAATAGTGATTTCCTTGATCACTTATAAGTCTCATGATCACTTATTCTAAATCAACTTCTTAATTCTATAAAGTATAAGTCTCTAAATTAAATAGTCTCTTAAAATTCTAAAGTGACCAATAAATGCACAAATAATAATAATGATCAATCAAGTGATCATTAATGAGAAATAAAATTAATAAAGGATCATGATCACAAGTAATAAATAAAATGAAATTAAATGTTAAATATATTTATTGTTAATATTTACCCATCAAAGTGACGCGTAAAATAGTCAAAATAGTACATAAACGATATGTGCAACAAATATGTGCTCGAAAAATCCAGGGCTTCACATCCTCCCTCCTTAAAAGAATTTGGTCCCCAAATTTTCTTCGAGAATAGATCCGGATATTGATTCCTCATGTCTTCTTCCATCTCCTACGTTGTGTCTTCGCCCGGTTGTGGTTCGCCACACCACTTTAACCATCGTAATCTCTCTCTTACGCAATCGACGATTCGTGGCTTGGCCAATAATCCGGATCGGCTTCTCGAGTGTAGGATAGATTCTCCATCGTGAGGAGGAGTATCATGAGTGATGATATGCTCGGGATCCGGTCGATACTTCTTCAACCTCGAGACGTGGAATACATCGTGTATTCCCGTATACTATCCGGTAACTTGAGCCTGGTAGGCTAACTCCCGATCCTCCGCAAAATCTTGTAAGGTCCAACATATCTCGGACTAACTTGTCTCCTTTCTTCGGATTGATCAATCCTTTCCGCAACGAGAGTCCGAAAAATACTTCATCTCCGACTTCAAATTCCAAATCCTTTCTCCTCTTGTCCGCGTAACTCTTTTGGCGGCTGAGTCATGCGGATCCGCTCCTTGATTAGTTTGACCTTCTCTATGGCCTCCCGAACTAGGTCAACTTTTGGAATCGAGGAGGCTTTCATTTCCCTTTGGAGTCCATTGGTCATCAATCTTCCAAAGTGTAGTGGGGATCTACACTTTCGCCCATATAGTGCTTCGTAGGGTGCCATCCCAATCGTGGCCTCGATAATCAAGTATTATAGGCGAACCCGGCCAATGGTAGGTGTGAATCCCAACTTCCTTGGAAGTCCAATGTGCAGGCTCGTAGCATATCTTCCAGGGTTTGAATCGCTCGCCGATCGTCCATCGCTTGTGAGTGTATCTTGTTGTCTTTGAAACTTAGCGAGATACCCACCCTCGTGCAAGCACTTCCAAATCTGAGACAAACCTTGATCTCTATCTCGATACTATGTTGACGCACTCCATGCAAATAATGATCTCTGATATAAATTTGCGCGAGTTTTACGCAAGATGTCACTTTCTTGATGGGTAAGAAGGGTGCGATTTCGTGAGTTGATCTATGACTACCCATATAACATCATGGCCTCCTCTCGGTCCTTGGTAGGTCCGTCACGAAGTCCATCGTTATGTGTTCCCATTTCCACTCTGAATCCTCAACGGCTATATTAAACCGGATGGTCGTTGGTGTTCTACTTTTACTCATTTACAAGTCAAACATCTCGCAACGAACTCCGCTATCTGGTTCTTCATGTTTACCCACCAGTAATTTCGTTTCAAGTCTTTATACATCTTGTTTCCTCTAGGATGTATAGTGTACTTCGAGCGGTGTGCCTCTGCTAGGATTCTATTTCTGATATGCTCGTCATTCGGTACACAAACTTGATTTTGGAATCTAATAATCCCATCTTCGGGTACCGAAAGTTCTGGTCTCTCTCCTTTAAGTATCTTCTCTTCCAGCTTTTGAAGATGCACATCTGTCTCCTGTGCTGCCTTGATCTCATCCAAAGATCGGGTTTAACCAAAATGTTAGCACATGTAATCTAAGTATTGGTTCTCATCGGGTTCCAGTTGCTCAGCTCTTCTAATGATTTCCACTCTCGAATCATTATTCTGGCTAAACTCGCCGCTCAAGGCGTCAGCTACTATGTTAGCCTTCCCGGGATGGTATTGAATATCAAAGTGATAGTCCTCAATTAACTCCATCCATCTCCGTTGCCTCGCATTGAGGTCTTTCTCGAGAGAATAGATACTTCGTGCTCTTGTGATCTGTGAAAACCATAAATGTTGCTCAGAGATAGTGCCTCCATTTCTTTAATACGAATACTATCGCTACCAATTCCAAGTCATGCGTTGAGTAATTAGCCTCGTACGGTTTGAGCTTTCGTGATGCATAAGCAATGATATTTCCTTCGTGCATGAGCACTGCTCCTAGTCCTTCCTTCGATGCATCACTATAAATGACAAAGCATTCTATTCCCTTCTAAGGGCTAAGATCAAGATGTAGTAAGTCATTTCTTCGCTTCTGGAAACTAGCCTCGCACTTGTCATTCCACTCGAACTTGACTTGCTTCTGGGTTAGTCGAGTGAGTGGTCCGTCTATCTTGGAGAAATCCTTGATAAATCTTCGATAATATCCAGCCAATCCTAAGAAACTCCTGATTTCGATACTAACTCGGTTGTTTCCATTCAACCATTGTTTGTACCTTCGATGAATCTATCATGGTCCCATTGCCGAATAATATGTGTCCCAAGAATGCGACTTCGCTAAGCCAAAATTCACACTTGCTGAACTTGGCATATAGCGTATGCTCGTAGTGTCTCTAAGATGATTTTCGATGACGTTCGTGCTCTTTCTATACACTTAGAGTCCACGAGTAACTCATCAATGAATATCACTACAAACGATCCAAATACGGTCGAAAGACTCAATGAATCAAATCCATAAATGTTGTTGGTGTGTTCGCTGGACCAAAAGACATCACTACAAACTCGTAGTGTCCATATCTGGTTTGGAATGCAATTTTGGAAACGTCTTCCTCACGGATCTTTAGTTGGTAATATCCTTGTTGTAAATCAAACTTTGAGTACATTGTCGCTCCTTGAATTTGATCAAATAGTTCGCCTATCCCTGGAGGGGATATTTGTTCTTGATGGTCACACTATTAAGACCGCGATAATCTATACATAGTCTTAATGTGCCATCCTTCTTCTTGACAAACAGTACCGGTGCTCCCCATGGAGACGTACTCAGTCGGATAAATCCTACATCTATCAACTTCTGCAATTGAGTCTTCAACTCTTGCAACTCAATAGGAGCCATTCTATACAGTGTTCTAGTAATCGGGGTGGTTCCCGGTAATACCTCAATGGTGAACTCGACTTCCCTATCTGGAGGGACGGTGGTGAGTTCTTGTGGAAATACATCCGTATTCCGATACTATAGGTACTTGGTGAATTTGTGTCTCAACCTCAAGTTGGTTAATTACAAACGCCAAGTACCCTTGTGCCCCTCTAGCGATTGCCTTTCCTCGCTTTCATTGTTGAAATGACTGGGGCAATCTTAACTCGTGCCCTTCCCAAAATTTCCACTTCTAAGCTTCCCCGGTTCGCATAGCTTAATGGACTTGCGATGGTATTCCATCTCAGGCAATGTGTAGATAACCAGCTTCATTCCCAAAAGAGCACATCGTATTCATATATAGGTAATAAGATCAGATCGGCAAGAAAATTTATCTCATCAATCTTAACTTCGCATGCATTATAGATAATATATGTTATCTGGCTTGCGCCTATACGGGTTGATACTTCTAGACATATAGGCATATGTTCCATGCATGCACGCAACTTGTGTACAAAATACGGTACGACAAATGAATGTGATGATCCAGGGTCAAACAATATTTTACCATAGTGGTCCGATACTAGAAACGTAACTTCCACCACGCTTGTTGCCTCCGAGCCTCATGCCCTTCACTAGTGCAAACGCCGAGCGGGCATCCTTGCCGATTACCCTGGCCATTGCTCGGCCTCTGCGATCCGCACCTTTTTTGGTTCGGATCTTCACAACTATCCTTTAAGGGCAATCCTTCACCTACTCGGTGCCTAATGCTTAGTCCCGTTAGAGCGCTTTACCGCGGGCCGACGGTGGTCAGAAGCATCTTTCCCGCTTGCGCTTGTACATCTTATCCTCATTGGCGATGCCCTGGTTTCTCGCAATGTGCGACACCTATCATGGCTTTCCCCTCAACCGGAATCCCTTTTCCTTTATCCTGCTCGTAATTGGTCCTTTCGAGACTTAGCAGTCGCCTAGATGGCTGTCCCACAACTATCCTTTTAAGATCGCTTGATGGCCTACTCCGCTTGGATGCCGCCTAATGCGGTTAGTCCCGACTAATGCAGACATGTGCGCTTTACCGCTACCGAGTAGGTGGTCGCCAAAAGTCAAAAGTTGTTTTCGGTTCCCCTAGTTCCGCCCCCTAGTGAACTTGTACATCTTATCCTCTTCTCGTGTTGATCGTCCATCAATAGAGCGTCATTGGGACAACCGATGGAATTCGGACTACATCGGGCGATCGACATGTTTTCTTGTCTCAATCGATGGAATTCATCCCCACAACTTAAATGACTCCTTTACTACTGGGAATGTACGCTTTAAAGTCTATTGAATACAACCCAACATTAGAAATTCTCCCAAGTTCAACATAAAGTCCAACAAGAGAAACCTAGTCCCACTTCCTCTCAACGGCTCTCTACCAATCCCTAACAATAAAAGGAAGTAAGTCCAATTCCAAATAAAATACTATGAGTTTCACCTTCATCTCGCTCATCCGAGTATTGAAGAGCGTTAAAGATGTTCTCCGCCAACCTGCCGCCTTTCGGCCTTCAAATCATCCGGCTCTCCTAAGAAAGTCGGTCGGTCGAACCGTAAGAAATGCTCTAAGACGTGATCATTCGTCTCTCTGGGCCGGTTCGGGATACGCTGATTAGGCTCGCTTGTTGCCTCATGAAAACTAGGATATGTTGCAAGGGCATGTGCGCTTAATGAATAATCTCTCCTCAAAATTGACAAAAAAAATATATGGAATTACGGAGGAGGTGGTGGTAATTCCGTGAAGGTACCCGCTCCCTTAAATACATCGGCGTTTTACGGGAATTCTTGACAAATTACAAGATCTTTGATCAATGTCCCCTATGTTCTATTTTTGCCACTCCTTTCCTGGTCAAAACACAAATTAAAAAAATGATTAGATCAAGGAAAGTAAATGGAAAGATAAGGAAGAAATAAGAAAAGTCATAATGGACCAAGAATCAACTAAGTCAAGACAAGTATGACTATGGAATCTCCAAATATAAATTCTTAACTTAGTCTAAACATCAATAATACTCCTTAATTTTTCTCTTTTTTCTCTATGTCATTATGAAATCGATTTCACACTTCATTAGTCAAGTCAAGGTACTACCCAATTTATTGACAACTATGCATCGAGGTCCTATCACAGATCAAACACATACCTGTAAGTTTCCATCTTACTAGCCGAGATCCGATACCACTTAAACCAAGTCGTACATTTGCCTTAAAAATGCAAAAATGACGGGACGCGAAATTTTGGGACTTTTCCTATCCACAACTTAAATAGAAATAATTCAAGATTTTTTGGACTAGACAAATGATAAAATATAACCCCAAGTGAAACATTTTCTTGAAATTTTTACTTTTCCTTAGTCAAGTAGCAGGGGCTGGAAATAAAATACAAGTACGGATTACATCTTAAAGTCTAACAAATATCCGAATACAACCTAACATAAATATTCAAATTAAACTTACAAGAGTTGCCAAAACTATTCAACATAAAGTCCAACAAGAGAAACATGTACTCATCGCATCACAAGCTTTAAAAATGTCAAAGGGTCCTATGCCCTTTGGGAAGTATAGTCCAAAATGAAAAATGGAATAAAAGAAAGTCCAACATCAAATTATTTTCTTTAAAAGGGACAAGTCCAACAATAACAATAAAAGGAAGTAAGTCCAAAATCTTTCAAGATATCGGTTAGGGCCTTGATAATCATTTTACTCCAAATGCCATAATGGAAAATCAAACTTGGTAGGATCAAAGATCTTCAACGTTTCCTCATCTAACCGTTAGAAAATGTAAGGGGTTAGGGCTTGGATGAGACAAAAATCTCAACCGAGTTGATAATGGATGGGGTGATTGTGTGCAAGTTTTGTGGCGATATATATAGTTAATGTAAGAAAATTGTTGTATGAAAATGCGTGAGTTATGATGCGTGGTTTCACACACACGCTTCACAAGCATCGTGATATATATACTCAAAATAGTATACTTATACAATTTTGATGAAACAACCAGATTCATACAAGCACTATGTGATTCAAGCAAGACATGTAGATTGCGCATTTAATGTAATGCCAATCCATGTAAGACAAATAGTAGTTACGCACGGATTTGTAGCGCCAACCAATGCAATATAAGTAGCGGTTGTGTATTTGATTTGTAAATTCGCGCCAACCAAACGGGTCCGATTAACTCCCGATTAATCGTGTGGATCGGGACAAAGATTCCTTCGTTCTTCCTTGTAACTACCCGAGCAAGATGGTCCAAGACCTGGATTGTCATAATCATGATTATAGCTCAAGTACTACGACCCGCTTCTCCTTGACAAACTCCGCTCCTAAGTGGGGATTAGGGACGATGGGGCCGTAGAGTGGAATAGTAGCCGAGCTACCTGGTTCCATCCCCAAACAGATCCATTCCGACTGCGAGCTCGATACACCAAGTTTACTCAAAGTAAAATAATTACAAGTACAGATGTCAACCAGATAAACGAGTATATTGATTTAGGGAAGCTTTTTAGGAAAAGTTTTCAAATTCGCATGTGGCATTTAGGTGTTGGTGGAGTAATTTGGATGAAAATAATTATCGAGAGGATAAGTAATCTTAGGTGTTTTGAAGAATTAGGTGGGACATAGGTCCCGTTATAGATTCGAATCGCAAGACGAGGAAGTCGTCCCGCGATTAGCGTATTAATCGGCCAAGACGATCCCATAAGTCAAGGGGTTTAGATAAATTAAAATATTTTAAATAATTATTATAATTCGTAGGGTCCAGGGTCGCTTTTAAAAGAAAAATAATTTGAGTTAGGTTCTTGTTAAAAAGAAAATTTACAATTAGCCCCGAAAATTTTTTTAAAACCAATACTTTTAGAGTTAAAAATTGAATAATTAAATGTCCCGACCTTGAACAATTATGAGGCCAGTTTCTAAATCCTCTAAATTATTCATAGATTCAGATTTTTAAAGTTTTTAGGTTGATTTTTTTATAAAATTCTCACATTGGCCCTTAAATTTGTTAAAATTGTCATTTTGGGCTCTAAGTTTAAAATAATTGGATCCTACAAACCGAAGGGATTTTAATGTGATTCCAGTTGTAAAATATCACTAAGGTCAAGTGGGATATTGGAACAAAAACAGTTTTAAAAAGAAATAAGTATAGGTTCCTTAACTTTTGAAAATCTTATTTTTGTCCTATTTTAAAATAATTGTCTTTAAGGCTTTTAGGGGTCCAATTGTTATGAAATTTGAACCTTGGGTTCAAGATATCATTAAGTTATAACTAAATTAGTATTTACAGTACATGGACTGTATAAGTCCTGAAATTTTATTTGGGTCCTTATTTTAATCTTTTACAATTTGGTCCCTCAATTTTTATAAAATTACTTTACAAGCTCTAAACACTTGGATTTTTAGAATACTCTTAAAATATGTTATTTCCAGTCCCTTAAGAGTTAAAATTTCATATTTTAAAATAGAGGCCTGGCACGCTTTCGAAAATTGCATTATAACCCTTAAACTTCTAAATCGGGCTTTTGGGGTTGATTTCATTTATCTCAAAACTCTTAAAATTTTATTAAAATGTCCAAACATCATTTTTAAACCTGAGTAGAGTCCCGAAATTCAAATTACAGAGGGGTCCCTTAAGTTTTATTTTATTGCAATTAAGTCCACCAATTTACCATATTTGCATTTTAAGTCCAAAAATTCAAATTTTATCAATTATGCTCGACTTTTCCAGGTTATAAGTCATATAAAACATGGATTTCAAGGATCATAAATATGCATGTCCAATTTATACAATAATTCATCAAATATAACAATAAGATGTACATGCATGCACCTAAATTTCAACAAATAGCACTTTTGAGTAACACTTGAAAAATTTTACAACTTGATACATGAAATCAACATACAATACATAATATATATATATATATATATATATCTCAAGTGCTCAAGAATAAAATACTACATGCATTTAAGGAAAAACACCTAGAAGTTAAAAGGATTTTTCCACCCACCTTAAAATTGGATTGTTGTTGTGAAATAAAATGTTATATTTCACAACTTGAATATGAACTTACTTTGGACAACCCCTAAGTCAAAATACCCCAAAAAAAAAAAATAAGAGTTAGAAAAATGAGTTAGAAATCAAGAAGAAAAAGAAGAAGGTGAAGAGGAGGGCATAACTACAATTACCTTGTGTAGTAGGCAAAATGTACTAAGTAGAAGCTTCAAAAAAAAAATGGTCTCATGATCACCCTCAAGAAATCACTTAAGGTCAGCCCCTATTTCTAAAAATGAATAAGGGGTGTTAAAATCAAGAAAATAGAAGGAAGGAGGAAAAAGGCACTAGAGTCCAATATCTTACCTTATAGTCTAATTCTTCTTCGAATTTCTTCAAGTTTTTCTAAGATGATCACAATGCTTGCATGTCTCCAAGTAGTCTTCTAAGTATACCTCAAAATCAAAATCCAAACTTAAATTAATAAGTGAAAGGAGATAGCTAAATGATATCAAGATAAGATGAGGAACAAAATTCTTACCTTGTTGAAGGTGGTGTTTGAATTTTTTTTTTTTTGTTGAAGTTGAAGAGGAGTTCTTGAAATATTGGTTAAGTGTTTGAAGATATGAAGAAGAAGATGAACATATGCTTAGAGAGATGTTGGAGGATTTTAGAGAGAATGGAGAGGATTTTGATTGAAGAGATGAATGTGTTGGTGAATTTTTGAAAGATTTTTGTGCAAAAATGGCCTAATGGTCGTGGTACTACACAAGGGAGGGAGAGAGGATTTTTGTTTTATGTCAAGACTTGTAAATTGTCTCTTGCATGGAGACAATTAGACTAGTCAAAGTATGGGCAAATAATGAGTTTGAATGGAATATTGAGAGAAATGAGGGGAATGTTGGAGATAGTGGGAATGTTGGGAGATTTAATGATATAAAATTGAGGTATAAGATAATGTATATAAGGTTTGTATTAATGGTGTAATTATACACAAGATGAATACATAAGGTGTATGTGTATAAGAGTTGGATGGTATTTCTATACCAAAATACCCCTCTTGGCCGTTCACTATGGTATGAAATGTGGTATCCATATATTTTTTTGTCCCAAAATTGATGATAATAAATGAATAACATCAATCTCCAAAATAAATAGTGATTTCCTTGATCACTTATAAGTCTGATCACTTATTCTAAATCAAATTCTTAATTTTATAAGGTATAAGTCTCTAAAATAAATAGTCTTTTAAAATTCTAAAGTGACCAATAAATGCACAAATAATAATAATGATCAATCAAGTGATCATTAATGAGAAATAAAATTAATAAAGGATCATGATCACAAGTAATAAATAAAATGAAATTAAATGTGAAATATATTTATTATTAATATTACCCATCAAAGTGGCGCGGTTAAATAGTCAAAATAGTACATAGACGATACGTACAAAATATGTGCTCGATAAATCGAGGGCTTCACATTATATAATAAAGATTATATTATATAATATATGTATTAAATTATATTATACACTGTGTTTATCAAATATTATATTACATAGTATATAGTTTGAAAATCATATTATGTTATATATTAAAGGACACAAAAATTAAAAATATCAAAATATATAAAATGAATTTATCGACCGATCAATATTCAATCGGAAAATAAAACATATATAACTATAAATTAATTCACCAACATGATAAAAAAAATTCTAACAAAGATAAAAGTTAAATAATAAATAAATAAAAAAAAATAATTTACCAACGGAAAAATTCCTAAGTAATTACTGACAACATCAATTTTTCATTGGTAATTTTTTAAAAAAGTAAAAAAAAAAAATAAAATTAACGATGAAATTGGTCTCCTTAGTAAAAATTAAAAATAAATAGAAATTATTAATAAAATAATACGATGAGAATTAATTACCTCCGTAAAAATAAAAAATAAAAAAGCAAAACTAAAATACTTTATAAAATGAAAACAAAAATTAAGCAAAAAACAGAGTACATGAAGTCTATAATTTTTAGGTTTGGTGATTTATTTTTGTCTTTATCTATTTTGTAACATCAGCTAATTAAATAAATTGCTGAAATGATTTAATGATAGTTATAATTTTGTGTTACTAAAATATAGCCTAAAAAGTGGTACAATTAATAAAATATAGTGTTACCAAGAGTGCTTCTTAAATAAAGTGATACCTATTTGCATTACAAAAGAAATAACAAAAAAAAAGTGATACTTAAAAAGTGTTACTTATTTAAAAGTGTTACATATAAGCGTTACATATTGATAAAGTGTACAAAAGTGTTACATAAAAATCATAATGTAAAAGTGTTACAAACACGTGTTACATATGTACCTTATGTAAAAAGTGCTACAAAATTTGTGTTACCTAATGTCATTTATATTGTAGTGTATTAATGTAAAGTCCGAGGATGAGTCGACGTTTTGTATTACAATACCAAACTATTTTTGTTTTAACATTGTTGGAAAATTAAAGGAAATTGCACATCTTTGAATGCGATTTTCTAGGGACCTTGTTTGTCTAATAACAAAAATTAAAGTGGTTGTTTTACTTTGGGAGAACATTGAAATCATATATTTGTATTTGGTATATCTATCTACTTTGATTGAACGAATAGTTACAAACCAAAAGCACAAATATAACATTACAACAAAGTTCCTGAAGGGTAAGGTTTAAAGAGTACAAACCAAACATCAATAAAAAAAATAATGAATCAAGGAATAAATGATATAATAACTTTTTTTTTTAACCAAAAGGAAATATTCATTAATTAAGCATATCAAACTGCAAATCTTTACAGATAAAGAGAGGAGATATATCTCTCCGCTCTAAGACATCAGACATGGAATTTGCTGTTCTAACAAACACATGTGTAATAATATACGCTGATTTCCTAACAAATACACAATTTGCTTTATGCAACAATAAAAGAAGCCTACTACATTCAAATATTATATCAAAGAAAATATGAAACATCATAGATTTTATCCTCAAAGCCTTAATTACTCACAATGAACCAGTTTCTAATATAATTGGTGATTGACCCCATCCATTCTTCAACCACTTAGACCTCCCATATAGCAATTGCTTCTCGCTACCTCCTACCATAGGCCTTTCAAACTACCCCCGAATTGCAGCCATAAATTTACCCTCTGAATCTTGAAGTACACCTTTATATCCTATCCTTCCTGAGTCCGCAAAGAGTGCAACATCAATGTTGCATTTAATCCAACCTTGATCTGGCTTTCGCCATTTAATAGCCCCATCACACATATTGATATACCAGTCCCCATATCCACCACTTCTGCAAGCAAATTTCCTCCCATCAAGATACATAGAATTAGCAAAGTTCAAAACCTCGTGAAGGGGTTTTATACTTTTTATTCCATATTATGTCATTTCGATTTTTCCATATTGACCACAAAAGTATTGCCACCCGCACTTTTTGTGTGTTAGAATTATTCTCCCGCATCAAATGTAGATAGGACAAAAACGATACCGCATCAATCGAGTAAGGAATATCTAACAAAGAAATTCCAACATTTTTTTGCAAACGAGCAAAGAAGAAAACGTGAGACAAGGTCTCATTTCCAAGATTATAAACAGGGCATAGTGCGGATACCGACACGCTTGGATATAAGTCATTCCTTAGTAGGCAACGATTATGGATTGCTCTCCAAATCAAAATTTTCACCTTCGGGTATTTTTAATCGCCACAAACTTTTCCAATCAAAGAGTTGGGGAAAAATTTGTTAGCAAATGAAAATCACTTAAAAGTCGATATCCCGACTTGACCGAGTAAATACCATTTTTGCATCCTGCTCCAAAACCATTTATCTCCATCATGGCTTTCACTCGGGGATACTTAAAATGAGATTTTGATCTCTTAAGTTGAATAAATTCTTGATAATATCCTCATCCCATTGCAAACAATCAGCTCTCATGAGATTGTTAGCCGATATAGGCCCCGATTTAAAGGAGAGAAGAAATAAACGCATTTTTATCCGGTAATCACCCCAATTATGTTTACCATCTCCCACCTTCATCCCGTTGTCTCGTAATCACCAATTCTTTAGCATCTAGGATGCTCCTCCAAACATAGCTAGGATTCGAACCAATGGAGGCATTACTTAATTCATTGAAGGAAAATATTTATCTTTAAAAAGCTTAACCTCCAATGAATCTTGATTAGATAACAATCCCCACACCGCTTACCTAGCAATGCTAAATTGAAGTCATGAAGCCTTTGAAACTCAAAACCCTTGACATTTGTGAATACACAATTTGTCCCAAGATAACCAATTAATCCCTTTTGAAGAATTTTCTCCTTTTTCTCACCAAAAAGAGTTCATCATCCTCTCCAAATCAACACATAATTCACTAGTAAAATAAAAATGCTCATTGCATAAATGAGCATACGCTTGTGCAATCGCTTTTAAAAGTATTTTCTTACCGTCCGCGAAAGAACTTTTCTTTTCCATCGTTGCAATCGCTCCAAATTTTCTCTTTAATAAAAGCAAAATTTTCTTTTTTATTTCGCCCGATCAAAGTTGGAAGGCCTAAGTACGATCCATGATTTTCAATCATTGAAACATCGAGCGTATATCATATGCCCTATATTTCTCCACCGTGTTCTTACCGAATGAAATAGTCGACTTTTGGAAATTAATGATTTGGCCGCTCGAACATACAAATCTAAGCAAGTCTTAACTCTAAACATTCCTCTTGATTAGCTCAAGAAGAAGAAGCTATTGTCCGCAAAAATAAATGAGATATACTAGGCGCATTTCTTGCACTGACAAACCTATGAATCCAAATCTTCTTGTAAAATTCGGATAATATCCGACAACCCCTCCGCACAAAGGTAAACAGTGGTGATAAGGGATCACCTTGTCGAAGACCGACCTCGGGAGTGAACACTTCGACTCAAATTCCCCATGAGTAATTTTATATCTCACCGTCAAAACACACCGCATCATGAGATCAACCCACCTTGAATGAAACCCAAGTTCCAACAACATTTCCATAAGATAATTCCATTCGATGCGATCATACGCCTTACTCATGTCTATTTTTAAAGCCTCTACTCCGTTTTTCCCCTCGTATTTTACGCTTGAGAAAATGATTAATCTCAAAAGCGATCATGATATTATCCGAGATTAGCCGCTAGGCACAAATCCACTTTAATAACCTGAAATAACTCCCGGGAGAACTTTTTTCGACGATTAGCTAAAGCCTTTGAGATAATTTTATGCAACATCGCACAAAGCAATAGGCCTTAAATCGACACAACCTCAAGATTGTTCTTTTGGGGATAAGAATAATATTAGTATCATTAAGACCAAAAAAATGAACAAGAATTAATAAACGAGAGACAAGATGATACAACTTGAGTCTAGTGACATCTCAAAACTTCAAAGAAAGCCGGGTTCATTCCATCCTGACCTAATGATTTATCCTGGTCCATAGAAAATAAAGCCTCTTTAATATCCAAATCCATAAACAAAGCTAGAAGGTCCGAGTTTTGAGCCATTGAAACTCCGGGTGCAACACACTCCATAATGGGGTCATATGCACAACTGCGTAAGTAAATATGTCCACAAAATGACTTATTATATACTCGACCTAGCATGTCCTCCCAATTGAGCCACAAACCATTTCCATCCTTAAGCTATTTTATGGTATTATGTCTCTTTCTCGAAGATGCCATCGTATGAAAATATTTAGTGTTCGATCACCTCTTTTTAGCCAAAATATTTTGGCTTGTTGCTTCTAAAAATCTTCTTTGTTGGGTGAGCAATAGATTATACTGTTCCTAGCTCTTTCAAATTCCTCAACAGATCGAGGATCTCTCCCACCCCGAAATTCACTCATTTTCTTTTTAGTATCCTTGATTCTAGTATGAAATAAATTCCTCAAAATATCTCCCCAATTAAATAATTCAGCTTGTAAACCTTTGTTCCATCCATTCACCACAATTTCTTTACAATCTTTTTCTTTAAGCCATACGTTTCGAACCGAAATTTTCCACTCTTCAATGTGAAACTGTTTTTACCCAATTCTAAGAAAATGGGGAGTGGTGCGACATTGTAGATTTGAGATTCCAAACCTTTCCAATAGGGAAATTAGCTAACCATGAGTGATTAGCAAGTCCCCTATCCAGTCTTTTTTCCACCCAATGATCAAGATTTCTCCCTCTTTCCCATGCAAATTGATAACCCATCATCCCCAAGTCTACAAGCCCACAATCACCAATTGTCATTCGAAAATCTGTATGAAGACAAGAAGGATGATCCACATTACCTCTTTTTTCCAAGGGTGATAGAAGATCATTAAAATCGCCTAAACAACACCAAGGAAGCATGGACCGAGATGCTAATTGATGAAAAAGATCCCACGATTGTCTTCTTTTTGTCCTTTCGAAAGCCATAGAAACTTGTGAGTCAAAATACCGGGAGGTTGTCGATATGCACCACAACGCCTATATGATTAGATGAGAAACTAAGGAGTTCACCTATATGCTGCTTCCTCCAAAACAGAGCAAGTCCTCCACTGTGTCCTTCACTTCTAATCGCCAACAACCCTTCATAGCCTAACTTAATTTGTATATTATCTAGTTTATTTTTATGAATCATCATTTCCATGAGAAAAATAAAAGTCGGCTTTTTCAATTGGACTAACAACAAAACTTAAATTGTTTGTGGATTGTCAAGTCCACGACAGTTCCAGCTTAAGGTACTCAAAATTCTCGGTGGGCCTGCAAACCAGAGCCCACTGCTTTCAAGTTTTTTGGTCCTTGTGTGCTGCCTCAATTACCTCCGATGGACCACACAGGTTAGCCCATTCTCCAATCCATATTCATTGGTGATAGTAATTCCTGTAAGTCCAAGCGGCTACGATAATCTAGAGGGGGTGAATAGATTATCTCCATCTTTTCGATTATGCCCTCTTTTTCGAATCAAATACGCCAAGACAATTATAAAGGTGCGGGAAGTAAACAACATGCGCCGATTTATAGAGGTTCAACCCACCTAGGGCCTAATCCTCTACCACCCCAAAGATATCCGGATGGATTTCAAAAAGAAAAAGATTTTATTAATTACCAAAATTAATACAACACCTTACAACATCACCTTGAAGAGCACCACACTCTTCTTCGACACCACCTTTGAGATTACCACAATCTCTCTTGAAGATTACCACAATCTCCAACGGCACCTTGTGAAGATTACCACAATCTTCAACACCTCAATGAGAAGATCACCACAATATTCTTGCACCTATCACCTAGATCATCCAAGTGTATTCTTACCACAGGAACACTCACAAGGATATCTTGTGTTGAATGATAACCCAAAATCAAGATTACAACTCGATAATGAATATTACAATTATGAGTGCAAGTGTAATCAAGAAATAAGCCTAGACCTCAAGATGTGAAAGTGAAAGACCTTAGGCTATTACAACAAGAATAATAACAATGAAGAACAAATATGTTTGCTTGAGTGTATCTTGTTGTGTTGTAGTATTCTCTCTTTTGTGTTACTTTAATTCTTCATATATTTATAGAAGATGGCTTGACATGATAGGCTCCTCCTAGGATATTGAAATCAGAAACAATTGCAAGACAAATGAAGAATATAGCTATTAGAAATCAATCTCACAAATTAGGGAAAAGTTGTCTTCTGCACAACGGTTAGAATTTTGCTGTCAAACATGAAACATGAATTTGTCGCAAGACCGATAAGAGAAAAAGAAGGAACACAAAGAAAACTACAAGGGGCGACTGACCCGGGGGTCTTCGACCGGGTCGACCCCTACAAGGACCGGTCCCCCTTGATGTTTTTCAAAGATAACAAGGTTCTATTTCAAAAGCAACACACCAGGTACCGGTCGACCTGGTCAAAAATCTTTCCATCTCATTTTTGTTCCAAAAATCATCTTCAGGTACGAGTTGCTTTATATGATGCACGGCCAGAATTCGACCTCGAGACAGAAATGTTGTCCAATTTTTGTCAAAAATAAACCTCAAGAAATACTCCAAAAATTTAGTAAAAACATTTTAAACCGATCGGGAGTATTTAGACAACATTTAGGAACCTTGTTTAGATGTAAAAATATATTAACATAAAATCATTAAAAGTGTTGTCCAATAAAACTTGAAGGAATACTCCGAAAAATATTAAAACCATATTAAATCATTTAGGAGTATTTGGACAACAATTAAAAACATTGTTTTGGTGTAAAAATAAAATCATCAAAACTAAGATAAAAACATGTATCAAACAATCTCCCCTTTTTATGATTACAATCCAAAACAATTTTTAGAAATATTAGAGGACAATTTTTAAAATGATTTTCCTGTAAAAACATCTAACCGTTTAGAAGCGACTAAAATATCCAAAATACATAAGCAACCAAATAAGGGAGTGAATATATTCAAGAATAAAGCACAAGCTCCCCATCAACAAGCACATCAAGAGTAATGTTCAAATAATCAACCACAAGCTAAAAGCTTAGCTTTTACAAGTTGTTCTTAAGTACAAGAGCTTATAAGCTCCCCCTGTCAACAAAACATCATTAGACAAGTATATTAGACCATCATACAACTATTGAACTAAGTATAGTCCACAACTTATGGCTTTAAGAAGCCATAGCTTATAGCTTTTATATCGAGCTTTTATTAGCTTCTTTGAGCTAACGAGCCAATTTCCTGTTTCTCCCCATTTGGAATCATCAAAAAGAATGTTAGGAAGATAAAAACATCATACAAGTATATCAAAGTGCGCCAAAGATACGATTTATCAACCATAGAAAAAATTAGGCTTGGAATCCGAAGAAATGGGAGAAACGTATCATAAGAGAATTCATAAGCTCGTTTTGTTTGCCAAGACATGATCTCAATAAGTATTTAAGACATTTGAGAATGAGAGAATCATGTAGGTGATGAATTTTTCATTGAAACATATTATCGAACACTTGGCGGGCGTCAAAAATTGAAGAAGATATATATAGCCCTTGTAAATGTAATCAAGCCAAGTTTTTCATCACCAAAAGCAATTTTACAAATATCATTCATCAACAATCATCATGCTCAACACAAATATATAAGAATTGCATCAAGAAATATACATATAGGACAAGTTCTCAAGGTTCAACCCAATTGAGATAAAGAAGTGGAATTCTTACCATTTAATCGGTGAAGACGAGCAATCGTGATGATAATCGAGCTAGATAATCCCCAAAATATGAAATTTATGCAACAAAACTCATTTGGAGTGAATTGTGTGTGCAAATGACAAAGGGGTCGAAAAAAAGAGGAAAAACAGTAGAATGCCAAAATGGCTAAGTCACGAAACAGAATGCATTATATCTGAAAATTCAGCATGGGCGACCCTATCAAGGGGGTCACGATCGGTCGGAGGTGAGGTCGACTGGTTGACCTCACTCGCTTTTGATCATCGAAAGCATTGCTCGAATAATCCGAAGTTTGATCCAAAAATCCGATTTTACGCCCCTAAGTTTTAAAAACATGCAAAATGCAAACGTAGACCTCATTCAATATATCTTATGTCATAATCAAGCTCGAAATGAGGTAAAAGACTCATGTTAACGATTAAAAACTCCCCAGTAATCCTTGAGACGGAATTAAACGCATCTCAATTTTTCGTTTTAGAAACGCAATCCCTTAGAAAAAGATATCGAATCTCAATATGTTTAGTTTGATTGTAACGAACCATATTTTGAAAAATTGTAATCACCGGACTTGTTATCCCGAAAAGATATGAACATTTTAAAATTTTGGATATACAACCATAAGAAGAAGTGTCTTTTAAATATTTGAAAATTTCTTTTAACGGCACTTTAATGAGATTCGTTGGGATTGTTTTTGAGCTCGAGCATATAGACACAAGGCATATGGAATGTCGAGTCTATGGGAGTAATAAAAGTAAATGAACATACCTCGAATATGTTTGTCGACCGATATGCCTTCCTCAACCTTTGTCAATCTTTACATGGTAGTCATAGAGGTTGAGATGGTTCTTTCTTATTCAATGTCTCACTTCTTCTTTTGTATACTTTGAGTGTGGAATATAACCACCTTATTGGCATTGTTGAACTTGAATTCCAATGAAGAAATTGAGCTCCCCATCATGCTCATTTCAAATTCACCTTGCATCAACTTAGAAAATTTCTTGCACAAGGATTCATTAGTAGCACCAAAAATAGTATCATCAACATAAATTTGCACAAGTAAACAATCTTGCCCTTTTAAAAACAAAGAGAGTAGTATAATCTTTACCTCTTGTAAAATCATTTTGCAAAAGAAAATCTCTAAGTCTATCAAACCATACACGGGGTGCATGTTTTAAACCAAACAAGGCCTTTTATAAAAATCATTTTGCTTAAAAATATTCAAATCCCGGTTGTTTTCATAGACTTCTACTTGAATAAAACCATTTTAGAAAATTGGATTTACATCCATTTGGTAAATCTTGAAATTTTCTTGAAACAAGAATGGGCAAGTAAAATGCGAATAGCTACAAAAACATGCTATGGGTGCAAATGTATCATCAAAATCAATACCTTTTTCTTGGCATTACCTATGAGCTATTAACCTTCCCTTGGTCATCAAGCTTGTTCAAAATACCAAAAATTTCTGCAAAATCTTAGCAAGATATCTTTGCACAAGAGCATAGTAACATCGAATAATAGAGACATTGCAACAAGTAACACATACTATGCTTTCAAACAAATCATCAAGAGTTCAATAAGACATGTAAGTTCAAATATGCTTATAGAAAGCTATATAAGGTCTCTTTTGAAATTTGAAAATCCGAGAGCATATAGTTGAGACCTCATTTAAAAGAAGCATTTGAACGAGTTTTGACAAGAATGAATATGAGCAATCAAATACATAATTTTGAGAAGATGATAAAAATTCAAATGTTTTATCAAAACAAATATGATCCTTTACAAGTCTCGGATAAAACAAGCTTTCGAGAATAGTGCCTTTCAAAAATCAAAAATCCTCTTAATGGCACTTATATGAAATACTATGAAATAACTTGAAAGACAAGCACATAGGCATATGACAAAAATATATCGAGTCTATAGGATGAATACCAATGATGAGCGTACCTCGATAGTTTAATCATCTCTTGAAGAGGATGAGGAAATATATATCCTACACATATCTTAAAGAAGTATAGCACAAAACGAATATGATACAAGTGTAGGCTAAAATAATAAAAGATATCATAAGTAAGCTCATGCCATAAAAATCCATAAGAGATTATAAAACAATTAAGTCTAACCAAACACACAAGAGTTTAAAATAAGCATCATACAAGGTCTCCTTTTTTAAAAAATTTAAAACCACAAATATATATTGAATACCTTAATTTTAAAATTATGAAAACTCATTTTGCAATTTAGACACAAATAAAAACATGCAAAAAAATAAAATGCATATTAAATAGGGAGATACAGTTTACCAATTTCGCCATTTCCATGGGTTGTGTCGTTCCCATTGTTGATGACATCTTCCCCTTTGAAAATCATCTTGTTGATGATAGCTTTTCCGATTGTTCCATTTCCAAGGATTATGTATTTCCCATTGTTGATAATTTATTTCTCTTGGAAATTCATTGTGGTGATATCTTCTCCTTTGATTAAACGAGATGGTCATTTGATGTCTCCTTGGCGGTATGAATTTTCTTTGATTATTATTTCGCCGGGTACCTAATATAACATTGTTTTGTGGTACCCTCAAGTGCTTGGGTCCTTTGGGATTAGTCTTGAGACTTTTAGGTCTCCAACAATAATTAGGTATTTCTAGCCCGACAATTATTTACCGTATGACCCTTTTTACCGCAATAGAAGCATGTAATAATTCTAGAAGTGTAATGACCAACATGCTTAGAGACTTGACTATTTTTCATATGATTAACAACATTAGGCTTATCATGTGCCAAGAAAAGCGCAGTGGCATGCACTGTATATCATATTTGGACTGCTCGTAATAGGCGGCTATTCGAAGGGGCGGTAGTTACTTCCGACGGCATAACTTGTGAAATCAAAACACAGGTATACAAGATCATGTTTTCTTCGTATCCTCATGTTTTGGTTCAATATGAAAACCTTGCTTTGGGGCATTAGTTCTTGGGCATTTTCGGTTTGTTGTGTAAATGGCATGCATTAGCCAACAAGCTGCTTTTAGGGACATTTAGTCCCATTGTGTTGTAATTATCTGGGCTTGCCCAGAATATTTTATACATTTGCGATGATATATATTATTCACATTTCATCCAAAAAAAAAAACAACATTAGGCTTATGGTCGAGTCTTTGTTTCAATTTATCACAACTATGAATATCAACAATATCGGTCATTTTATCGGTACTCAAGTTGGATTTTGATAAATCCTTTTTCATGCAATTAATATCCTCAATAAGAGTACTATTTTCTTTTTCAAGGTTTCTAACATTATCAAGTGTGGTGGTGTGAGCACATGATAGTGATTCATAGGAAGTAAATAGACTATCCTTTTCATTTTTCAAACCATTGAATTCCTTTTTCAAATTTTTGCCCATAATCATTTTGAAGGTCCTTTGGAATTCATTTTGAAGGTCATCAAAATCATTTTGCAAATCACTATAATCATTTTGTATAACAATATCATAGGAAGTAGAGGGTTTAAGACATACCTCGTTTTCTTCTTCGATGCCCATAAAACATTGTTCGACTACTTCATAGTTGGAAGTTGTGAAAGGCTTGTTCCTTAGATTTGACTTTGTATCCCTTTGAGAAGTAGAGGCTTTTGAGTTGCTCCTATCATTTGCATATACTTCATGAATGGCTTCTAATTTTTGCCATACTTCATGAGCCGATCGAATTCCTACAATAAGATCATATTCTAGATTGGTAAGTGAACAATACAAAATATTGAGAGCTTTACCATTTAAGGAGATGATTTTCTTTTCTTCATCATTGAGCTCTTTGAAAGCTTTGGAGGTGTATTGTGTGTCTTTCATCGGAATGGATTCTCCATTGATGACGATGTTCCAAATATCGAACCCGCAACCTTGTAAATAACATTCCATTCTTTCTTTCCAAAATGTAAAATTTTTGGAATCAAATCGAGGTGGCTTGGTGGTGGAGGTGCAGAAAGGTGAGCTTCATTCGTAGCCGACGATCGTTCCTCTTCACTCGCTATGTGAAACGAGCTTGCCAAAGAGTTTGTCTTTGATACCACTTGTAAATCAAGCGGCTACAATAATCTGAGGGGGAGTGAATAGATTATCTCCATCTTTTCGATTATGCCCTCTTTTTGAATCAAATACGCCAAGACAATAATAAAGGTGCGGGAAGTAAACAACACGCGTCGATTTATAGAGGTTCAACCCACCTAGGGCCTAATCCTCTACCACCCCAAGATATCCAGGGATGGATTTCAAAAAGAAAAAGATTTTATTAATTACCAAAATTAATACAACACCTTACAACATCACCTTGAAGAGCACCACACTCTTCTTCAACACCACCTTTGAGATTACCACAATCTCTCTTGAAGATTACCACAATCTCCAACGGCACCTTGTGAAGATTACCACATCTTCAACCTTGAAGAATACCAAATTCTTCAACACCTCAATGAGAGGATCACCACAATCTTCTTGCACCTATCACCTAGATCACCCAAGTGTGTTCTTACCACAAGAACACTCACAAGGATATCTTGTGTTGAATGATAACCCAAAATCAAGATTACAACTCGATAATGAATATTACAATTATGAGTGAAATGTAATCAAGAAATAAGCCTAGACCTCAAGATGTGAAAGTGAAAGACCTTAGGCTATTACAACAAGAATAATAACAATGAAGAACAAATATGTTTGCTTGAGTGTATCTTGTTGTGTTGTAGTATTCTCTCTTGTTGTGTTACTTCAATTCTTCATCTATTTATAGAAGATGGCTTGGACATGATAGGCTCCTCCTAGGAGATTGAAATCTGTAAAAAATTGCAAGACAAATGAAGAATATAACTATTAGAAATCAATCCCACAAATTAGGGAAAAGCTGTCTGCTGCACAACAGTTAGAATTTTGCTGTCAAACTTGAGGGCGACCGGTCGCGCACTGATAAGAGAAAAAGAAGGAACACAGCAAAACTACAAGGAGGAGCGACCAGGGGTCTTTGACCGTCGACCCTACAAGGACCGTTCCCCCTTGATGTTTTTCAAAGATAACAAGGTTCTATTTCAAAAGCAACACACCAGGTACCGGTCGACACCCTGGTCGATCGGTCGACCGTCAAAAATCTTTCCATCTCATTTTTGTTCCAAAAATCATCTTCAGGTACGGGTTGCCTTATATGGCCACCGGTCGACCTCGAGACAGAAATGTTGTCCAATTTTTGTCAAAAATAAACCTCAAGAAATACTCCAAAATTTAGTAAAAACATTTTAAACCGATCGACGATTTTAGACAACATTTAGGAACCTTGTTTAGATGTAAAAATATATTAACATAAAATCATTAAAAGTGTTGTCCAATAAAACTTGAAGGAATACTCCGAAAAATATTAAAACTATTTTAAATCATTTATGAGTATTTGGACAACAATTAAAAACATTGTTTTGGTTTAAAAATAAAATCATCAAAACTAAGATAAAAACATGTATCAAACAATTCCTTCAATCCTCTTACGTTTATTATCCGGTTTAATCATCTCCTTACCCTTTCCCCATGAAATCAAAGTCAAATCGGAAGGTAGATTAGTGGATAAAACCAAATCTTGACCATTAGAACCGTTTCTCCACCATCCAAAATATTCTCTCCCATAATCGCTCCATAACCTCCATGCCCCTCCATGATATTTGGATTAAGCCCCATAGAAATTGGACCATGATTAGCAGTTGAGTCTTCCAAAAAATAACCGTCTTTGCCTCCTTGTGGAACACCAGAATTTTTGACCGGAAAGGAAGAGCGCAACCACTACGAACCGGCCAGATTTTGATTTTTTTGGGAACGCGCCCGAAGCCAAGAACCATAAGCGCGATCCTCATTGTGAAGGATCGTTGAACAAAAACTTTTCCGAGTGGCCCGTAAAATCCACGTAAAAAATAAAAAGTCGGAGTCTTTTGTATTTAAAATTTACCCATAACCATTCACCATCGAGCTTCTTGAGTCTCATACGCCTCGTAATAGGGCCCCTGACGTCAAAAGCTACTCAATTCTCATATAGTTTTGCCGACCCCATTAAAACTATATTGATCCACCTCCAAAAAGATCCCAATAAAATTACCAATACTCTTATCGACCTTCTCTCATCAAAAACCAAATGGCAAGTCATAAACCTGGACCCATAATTATGTATGAAATAGTTGTGCTCGAGAAGGTTGTTCACACACTTTCAACCTTTTTGTTAGCAGTAAAGAATTATCGAACGTCCACAGACCATTAGTTTGAACACGTGAAATGTCCAATTCATGAAATAATTGAAATATGAAGAGGTTAGGACCTAACTCTTTTATAAAAACTCCTTTCACCGGGCACGCCAAATTGAAGCCGAGTATTCTTCATAGCCGGGAAGTTTACTTGGCGTCCGTTAAGAATCAACCGACTAAGCACCACCGTAAATCTTGAGTTTGTCTGCATCATCTAAATCTTTAATGCACACACCTCCTTCCTCCTCCTTTTGTAGTTGCATGCGGCCGCACAACTCGTCAATGGATGTTTAGTTATCTAACATACTCAACAAACTTAAAACAGGATACAAATTAAAAAAGAAAGAGACGACAAAAAGACACATTTCCTTGTTAAAAGTAACAAGACATATTCACACTCATCAGATGACAAGACATACAACCATACAAAAATTATCAAAATCAAACAAAAGTCTCGAGTTCTATTTATGCATGATATTCTCACTGATGTAAATGATATAATAACTTAGGACAAAAGACCTTAAAACTTTAGATCTAACGGAATCGGTTGAGGCATCGATCCCCAAAATATGTCACAAAGGACCAAAACCGTAACCACGAAGGTTGCCATAGAAACAAGCCCGAATCGAGCCAAGGATACCACAAAGTTTCCACCCAAGAAAACCCTAGAGAATCTCTCAAATCTCAAACCTCTCAAACCCCAAAACCCCGACCCACTAAAACCTTCAATTCATACACAAAGATTGTGACGTAGTTTGTATATATCTAACAAATACCTGTGGTCGACCCATGAAACACAGTGCCCTAAGCGGGATTATCAAAATGGGCCCTTATACGACCAATTGTTTCTCTTAAAATATTACTATAAATCAAGGGTCGAAAAATCAATTGTAATACTAATCCCAAAAACATTCTAACAACAACAAAGATAAAATTTCATTGCACAAATTACTATGTCACCCCAAGTTAATCTAATACTCGTAAATAATAAACAAATAAATAAAATTATTGCTCGGATCATAAATCACGCTGCTAACTAAACCAATTAAATGAAATGGCAAAATTGAGCCAAAGCTAAAAAAAACTAAACAAGATGAAGAGCATTAACACAATGAAACAAATAAAAATATTAAATCAGAATCTGTAAGAAGAATATTCCTAAAAATTGTCATTGTTTATAAGGATTTATGAAAGTATTTAGAAGGATCTAATGCTCATTATCAACTAAAATTGTCAGCCATTTTCGAAAAATGTTCTGAGTTAGAGTTTATATGTACCTCACATTCGAGTGAAATGTTTCTCTTTTTTCACAATGTTAGGCTTCATGTTAAAGTTCCGTTTTTTTTTTTTTTTTTTTTTTGGTGTTGTGTGTGTTAAGGGTATGGTTTATATACTTAACCATTTAAAAAAATTGGGGCCCATAAAACCTTAAGGTTTAATTGTGCATTAAATTTAAGGGGTGATTGTAATGTTTTCATAAACTATCGTAGGGGAGATTTTGAAATATTTTTGCATATGAATGAGGAAAATATAAGACGATAAAACCTAAAGATTTTTTTATAATTTCCAAAAATCTCTTGGTTCTTTTGTAATTAGTCCGAACCTTAGGGCTTTATTCTAATTATTCCTTAAACAAGAAAAAATGGGGCCCCAAATTTTTGGGGCCCTAGGCACCGGTTTGTTGGGCATGAGCTCAGAGTACGAGCCAACAAATACCCATCTTGATGGTGCAATTTGTAAATTAGAAAAAAATTATTGCTTGTCACTTTGTAAATTCAAAGAGAAAAGGGGCTTAGGGGTTCAAGATGTGGGAAAATTTACGCTTATTTTTACAAAAGAAGAACTCATTATATATACGGAATATATATGGAAGATGGGGAATGTAAATAGAGATGGTGATGGGGAAGGGTATTATTTCAATGGGAAAAAGAAATGGTGGATTCATGGGTAAATTGTAATTTTAGTCATGTATCTTTTGGACAGTTGCAATTTTAGTCCTCTAACTTTTAATAGTTGTAGTTTTGGTCCTGTATAATTTTGTCTAGCTAAATAGCATTTTTTATCATATATCTTTCAAAATTTAGCAATTATAGTCCTATATCTTCTAAGAATTAGCAATTCTAATCCAACACAGTATAGGTAATTTATCAAAATAGTCTCATATTTAATAGAGTATGAGAACCCTCATTTTCTGTTATCTATTTTGTTTTGTGGCATTGTTACACCTACTTAGATTTTAGGGGTGGGCATCGGGTCAGGTTTTGGTGGATACATCGAATTTTTCTGGTGGCAAATATTACTACCCGTCACCGAATTCGATAATATCGGATACCCGACTTTTCGAGTCACGAACAACCGGACCGGACCGATCGGGTTTTGGGTATAAATTTTTACTTTCTCCATCCTTGTAACTTGTAAGGCCTTGGGCCCAAAAAACAAATATGATTGTCGGCTTTACAGCACATGGGTTTGGGTACATTGATCAATTTATATATTAGAATAGGCCAATAGAATACAAACTAGGTGGTAAAAAGGCGAGGCTACCAGCTTTTTCAAACTTTAGCTACCAACTTTTTCAAACTTTATCTAAAGAAAATAACCCAACTTGCAACTACAAGCCTACCACACAACTACAAAATCTATACGTTGCCACTGAGAGAGAGAGGAAGAAATTGAGAGTTAAAGAAGAAAGGGGCTTACCTTATGTAGTGTAGTCGGACTCGCTGCCGCCGTGCCGTGAAGTGGAGTGAAATCAGATATTCTGAAGAGTGCAGAACATAAGTAAAATGGCTAGTCACATAAGTAATTTCAATTTTTTGAATTTATTTTTTAAAAAACGACGGGTACCCGATCGGGTATACGGTTCCACTTAAGGAACCCGATCCCGATCCAAATTTTAAAGTCGGGTATCGGGGTACCCGATACCCGAATTTTTTTTAAAATACCCAACCCGATCGGGTAATTTCCGATCGGGTCGGTCGGGTACCCAAAAACCCGATCCCGAATGCCCACCCCTATTAGATTTAATCTCTATTTGGAGATCTTAAGAGATCATGTCAGGTTTCCAGTCGATAAATTTATAGGGCATACTTCTGCAAAGGTCTCACAAATCTAAGTTGTCTGATTTCAAACTAAGTCTTTCATAAATACGGTTATAGTCCATCACGACCATATCAGTCTTAACATGCTTCCGTAAAATTAAATTATCCCTTAAATTTGATGTCTTTCTTTGATCGAAAATGCACCGGTGAGATGGTTTCAAAGCCACAAGTTGATAAATCATTGCCCTGACCATTTGATGACGCGTCACCATCCAACCTCACTAATAGGGAAGATGGTCTACAAGTTAACCGACTCATTCAAAGAATGGCTCAACACAGCCTTGGTTCATTTCCTACTCCAGGCGTATAAAATAATTCTTCAATGGAATAAATTAATAAGACATTATGAACATATGTTGAAGCTAAAAGCCTTTTTTTATTAAGAACTTTGAAAAAATATTTATTACATTAGTAATCTCTTTTTGGGAGGAGAATACTGGCTTAGCCTCTCATATATGAGGTTTGCACTCGTGAACACATAAACTAAAAACTAAAATGCTCAACTATTACAGTTTTTTGTACTCAAAAATTTTATTTTTAGAAAACTAAGGGGAATGCTCAGTGTCCATAGCTTCCTCAAACCTTCGTTATTTATAGAGATAAGTCCAGACTTGAAAGGTGCACTCCAATCTTGTTTGAAACATAACACGTTACTGCTTACGTCTTTTACTCGAATTATTGGCCTTTGATAATTGTGGCAGAGGCATCTTTCTTGTGGACCGACTATCACATGGCTCTTGTTGGGTAATCTTCAAAAGTTTGGTTTGCGTGGTTTACGAGGAAAATGCGTCTTGTGAGCTGGATCTTTGTCTTTTCCACTTTGTATTCTTGTTGGTCGGGTTTGGATTGGAATCCTTTGACAAACTTGAGTTCTTTTTGTTCGGACATGCCCGATGATACGATCAATCCATTGGGCGACATGCACCATGTTGAAAAATTTCCAGTAGGTTTCTTTACTTTTCAGAATTTTGTTCTCCCAGAGAGTTCTCCTCTTTATTTTGAAAAGTTCCTCTGCGAATCCTGTAGTTGATCGTGTCATTGAATTCTGAAGGAAAGATTCATTTCTTTGAATTTGATCTACAAAAACTTGAATTGGTACTTTACTTTGTCCATTTCTATTAGACAAACCCAAAGTCCCCATGTTCGTCTTATAGAAGCTTCATCTTCGAGATATTGCTTCTACTAGTAATGATGTTTCTTCCGGTGAAGTTGCCTTAATATATGTAAGGGCATTTCCATCTGTTCTTCTTTGTTTGATGAAATAAAAGCTTCATTGAAACATTTCTTTGCTGGTTCTAAAGTTGCACTGATGAAATACAATTCCAAAATATCTCCTCTAGTTTAATGTGGATTATTGGCCCAAGTCGCGCAAACTGCTTTCACTATCCATTTCGGTAATATTGAGATTTTCGGGAATCCTGGTGCAATAGCATAGATCGAAGCTGGAGCTCCAAAAGTATACCTGATTATGAACGGATAACCCGACATGAGACGAAATAACTATATAATTTAAAATTGACACGAAAAAAAAAAAAAAAGGGATAAAAAGCTAAAATTATAAATAAAAAAATACATTAAATTATTAGAAACACATTTAATAATTTGTCCAACATAATACAACCAACTAAAGCATCACACAATATGAAAATAACATGTCACTATACAATTACATGGGTTAAATAGGTCAATCATGTTGATACGTGGTTGACATGGCCTGGTCTATTTTTTCCATGTTGACCGTATTCGACCTGAATTTGACTCGAATCGTGAATGGTTAATGCACATATACCTGGTAAATTTGTGTTAGGTTAGGTGTCGAGGTTATCGTGTCATGTCACAAATTGATGCTAATTATGTGCGGTAATTCGGTTTTTGTACTATTTGTTTTTACACTTCATGGACCGACAACAACCCTGGGAGAAATTTCCATGCACGTCTTCTCACCAATTGATCACTATATATATATATTCTATATATATCTATATCTTCTATACTCTATACTACTATTAAAAGTGTGAATAGGTGGGATGGTTTCTTAAAACTTTTAATTGGACAAAAATATCCCTTAACATAGTTAATTTTAGGGACAATTAAGCAATTTGGTATTTATTTTAGCTTTTGTTTAGTTATAAGACAAATGAGTGGCCTTTTATATCCCAAATTCTTCTTATGTTTTCTTTCCTTTGTAACTTTAAAATATTTTTGAATTATTAAATAATATCAGTTTTACATTATACTACATTCTAAAAGCTTTTCAACTAGATGTTATAAGAATATACAGAAGACTTCGTATGAGAGAATTTTAGCAGTTTAAATTTGAGTATTATGCAAAGTTTTATATTTATGTCTCTTTTGTATTTTTAAACAATTTAAACTAACCACATTTATAACCATTCTAGAGGAAAAAGAAATATGACATTACAGATGAAACAAAAAGAAAAAATTTAAAATTCTAATCCTAGGTTTTTGTTAAATAAAAAAGAGGGCAAAATAAACGAACTAATAAATCTTTATCTAAGTTTCTAATGGATATACCCCTTAACATTTTAAATCTTAATTTTGACTCAAATAGTCAATTATATATTTTATAGTTTTGATGATATTTTTAATAAGAAATCCAATTATTATCATAATAAATTTTAGAACAAACATATTTAAAACAATATAAATATCTCACGCACAAATAAAAAATTAAGAAATAAACTAAACCTTGATGATAGCAATATTTCTAATGTAGAAGTATAACAAAGAGTGAATAAAATAATAGTATTTTTGGTTTTATTCTAATTGTATTCTTGTAGCTTTCTGTTTTTATAGCACGAAATAGGAGGAGAGTACAAAACAAATATTAAGAAAAAGATCAACAATTTTTTTTTGCAGCCAAATATATTAAATATAATATAAAAATCTCCAACTCAAATAAAAAAAAATTAAACCTGGATGATAGCAATATTTTCTAACCTAACGAGATAAATTTTTAGTTTTTAATGTGGATCGGAGGTACAAGAAAGAGTGATCTTTGTCTTATTTTAGTTATTTTCTATGCGTTTTTTTTCATGGAGTACCAAAGTATAGGACGTAAGTAGCAAAAAAATTAACAAAGAAAAGGAAGAAATACTAGTGTTGTAAAAATCGACCTAGGCGGCCGCCTAGGCGCCGACTAGGCGCCCCTAGACTGATTCGATTTTCTTCAAATCGGCTGAAGAAATCGGCCAGACCAAAAATCGGCCTAGGCGCCCGCCTAGGCGGCCAAAAAATCGGCCAAAAATCGGGTCTAGGCGGGCATCTAGGCGGTCTAAGCGGTCTAGGCGGAATAAATCGGCCAAAAATTAGCTAAAATGCAAAAAAATGAAAGAAAAAAAAAGAAAAAGAAAAACATGATGTTTCTAGGCGGCCTAGCGGTTGCGCCACCGCCCGACTAGCTCCTAGCGATTTCTGCAACCTTGAGAAATACATAACAAAGTTTTTGCAGCAAAATATTTGTGTGTTTAGAATCTAAATAAGGATAAAAATATGATTTTTAACAAAATAATATTTTATCTCACATCATAAACTTTACTCTCAAAATTATTGTTCTTTATTAAAATATATTGTGCTGGAATACAAAACAAAGTTTTTGCAGCAAAATAAATGTCCTTTTAGATTCTAAATAAGGATAAAAATATGATTTTTACAAAATAATACTTTATATCACATCATAAACGTTAGTTACAAAATTATTGTTCTTTATTGAAATACATTGTGGTTTCAATCTATATTATCAATAGAAGAAGTACTATGATTTAATACCAAAAAACATGCATATTTAAATAAAAATTAAAAGAAAACTAAGTGTGTTAGGAGATATTTAATACATATGAATTTGAGTTCTCAGTAACTCTTGATTGTCAATTAAAGTTATAAAAACTCATAAAAGTTGAAAATCAATACGATACTTATGGTAAAATTCATGAATCAAACAAATAATTTAAACATTTTTTTCCATCCGAATCTGTAGCTATACCAAAATATTTATACTATACTTTATTTTCTTTTTCTATATCTATCGATCTATACTGATATTGGAAGTATGTGTCACGCCCCAGACGGGGACGCAACGACTATCCAAAACATAAAAGAAATAAATCAAGCGATGCGGACAAATGATAACATAACCACAAACGAAAAACAGTCGTAGCAAATGAAATAAAATACAAGTACGAATTACAACTTACGGTCAACAAGTATCCAAAACAACCCAACGAAATATCCAAAATTAACCTTACGGTCCAAAAACTAACCAATTCAACGTATAGTCGAAGAAAAAGAAATAAAGTACGCATCACGTCACAAACTTAAGTGTCAAAGGGTCCTACGCCCTTAAGTTACATCAAAATGGAAAAGAGAAGTAGAATAAAAGGAAGTCAAACATCACCAAGCACAAGAAACAAGTACAATCAACAATAAAAAGGGAGCAAGCCCAACCAGACGGAGCACGGAAAATCGACCCATGGCGGGTTCGGATCTTCAACGTATTCCTCATCTAGCCGTTAGAAAACAGGATGGGATGAGACAAAAATCTCGATAGATGGGGTGATCGTGTGCAAGTGTGGCGATATATATAGTTAATGCGGAAAATTGTTGTATGAAAAATGCGTGAGTTATGATGCGTGATTTCACACAGATTCACAAGCATCGTGATATATAGACTTAAAATAATATACTTATACAGTTTGATAAAAGAGTTCATGATCATGCGAGGCTATGTGATTCAAGCATGATAGGTAGGATTGCGTCATGAAGGTAACGCCAATACATGCAAGACAAGTAGTGGTTGCGTGCGGTTTGTAATGCCAACCAATGCAATACAAGTAGCGGTTGCGTCACGGTTTGTAGCGCCAATCAAATGGGTCCGATTAACTCTGAATCGTGTAGATCGATGTGATGATTCCTTCGTTCTTCCTTGTAACTCTCCGAGTGAGATGGTTCAAGACATGTCACCTTATCGCTCCATAGGCAAAGGCAAATCCGCAGTGAGCTAGCTAGCTGGCCATTATCATAATCATGATTATACCTCAAGTCTATGACCCGCTTCCCTTGGACAAACTCCATTCCTCGATTGCGAGATTAGGGCGATGGGGCCGGAGAGTGGAATAGCGATCGAGCTTCCCGTTCCATCCCCAATGTATCCATTCCGAGTGTGAGCTTGACACACCAAGTTGACTCGAGCGGAAAATAATTATAAGTATAGGATGTCAACGAGACAGTCGAGTATATTGATTCAGGGAAGCAGTTCAGGAAAGTTTTAGAAATCGCGTGTGGCATTTAGGTGTTAGTGGAGTAATTTGGATGAAGATAATTATCGAGGGAATAAGTAATCTTTGATGTCTTGAAGAATTAGGTGGGACATAGGTCCGTTATAGATTCGAAACCGCAAGACGAGGAAGTCGCCCGGATCGCGTGTCGGTCAAGACGATCCGATAAGTCAAGGGATTTTTAAGAAATTAAAATATTTTGAATAATTATAATAATTCAGAGTGTCCAGGGCTATTCTTAAAAGAAAATAATTTCAGTTAGGTCCGTGTTAAAAAAAATTACAATTAGCCTCGTTTTGTAAAAACCAATATTTTTGGGGTTAAAAATTGAATAATTAAATGTCCCGACCTTGAAAGATTATGAGGTCAGTTCCTAAATTTTCTGAATTTTCAGAGATTCAGGTTTTTAAAGTGTTGAGGTTGAGTTTTTATAAAAATCTCACATTGGCCCTTAATTTGTTAAAATTGTCATTTTGGGCCCTATGTTTAAAATAATTGGAACACACAAACCGTAAGAGATTTTAATGTGATTCCAGTTGTGAAATGTCACTAAGGTCAGTGGGATATTGGGACAAAAACAGTTATAAAAAAAATAAGTATAGGTCCCTTAACTTTTGAAGATCTCATTTTTGTCCCATTTTAAAATAATTGCCTTTAAGGCTTTTAGGGGTCCAATTGTTATGAAATTTGAACATTGGGTTCAAAATATTATTAAGTTATAGTTAAATTAGTATTTCCAGGTATATGGACTGTATAAGTCCTGGAAATTTCATTTGGGTCCTCAAGTTTAATCTTTTGCAATTTGGTCCCTCAATTTTTATAAAATTACTTTCCAAGCTCTAAACACTTGGATTTTTGGAATAATCTTAAAAATATGTTATTTTTAGTCCCTTAGGAGTTATAATTTCAAATTTTAATATAGGGGCCTGGTACAGTTTTGAAATTTGCAATTTAGCCCTTGGGCTTTTAGAGGTTGATTTTATTTATCTCAAAACTCTTAAAACTTTATTAAAATATCCAAACATCATTTTTAAACCTGAGTACAGTCCCAAAATTTGAAAATTACAGAGGGGTCCTTTAAATTTTATTTTCTTGCAATTAAATCCACCAACTTACCATTTTTGCATTTTAAGTCCAAAAATTTAAGTTTAATCAATTATGCTCGACTTGTCCAGGTTATAAGTCAGATAAAACATGGATTTCATTGATCATAAACATGCATGTCCAATTCATACAATGATTCATCAAATACAGCATTAAAATGTACATGCATGCACCTAAATTTCAATAAATAGCATTTTTGAGCAACACTTGAGGATTTTTGCAACTTGATACATGAAATCAACATGCAATACATAATATATATATATCACAAGTGCTCAAGAACAAAATATTACATGCATTTAAGGAAAAAACACCTAGAAGTTGGAAAGATTTTTCCACCCACCTTAAAATTGGTAGTTGTGAAATAAAAGGTTAAATTTTACAACTTGATTGAAACTCACCTAGGTCAGCCCCTAAGTCAAGAAATACCAAAAATTAAGAGTTAGAAAATGAGGTTAAAAATTAAGGAGAAGAAGAAAGAGGTGAAAAAATTGGTACAAACTACAGTTATCTTGTGTAGTAGGCAATATGTACTAAGTAGAAGCTTCAAAAAAAGGTCTCTTGATCACCCTTAAGGAATCACTTAAGGTCAGCCCCTATTTCTCAAAAATGAAAAAGGGGTGTTAAAATTTGAATAAAATAGAAAGAATGAGGAAAAAGGCACTAGAGTCCAATATCTTACCTTATAGTCTAATTCTTCACAATTCTTCAAAGTCTTTCTAAGATGATCGCAATGCTTGCATGTCTCCAAGTAGTCTTCTAAGTGTACCTCCAAAAATCAAAGTTGAACTTAAGTTAAGAAGAAAAGATGATGAGCTAGAGGATATCAAGATAAATTGAAGAACAACATTTCTTAGTTTGTGTAAAGGGGTGTTCGAATTTTTTTTTTTTTTTTTGTAAATAGAAGAGGAATTCATGAAATTTTGGTTAAGTGTTTCAAGATATGAAGAAGATGATGAACATATGCTTAGAGAGATGTTGGAGGATTTCAGAGAGAAGGGAGATGATTTTGCTTGAAGAGATGAATGTGTTGGTGAATTTTTGAAATGTTTTTGAATAATTTGGCCTTGTGGCCGTTTACCATGAGAGAGAGGGGGAGAGGAATTTTTGTTTTGGTGTCAAGTCTTTTAAATTATCTCTTGCATGGAGACAATTAGACTAGTCAAAGTATGGGCAAATGATGAGTTTGAATGGAATTTGAGAGGAATGAGGGGAATGTTGGAGATAGTGGGGAATGTTGGGAGATTTAATATTATAAAATTGTGGTATAAGACAATGTGTATAAGGTTTGTATTAATGGTGTAATTATACACAAGATGAATATATAAGGTGTATGTGTATAAGAGTTGGATGTTATTTCTACTCCAAAATTATCATCATGGTCGTCCACTAGGGGCATTTGTGGCATTCACATTTTTTTTGTCCCAAAATTGATGATAATAGATGAATAATATCAATCTCCAAAATAAATAGTGATTTCCTTGATCACTTATAAGTCTCATGATCACTTATTCTAAATCAAATTCTTAATTCTATAAGGTATAAGTCTCTAAAATAAATTAGTCTCTTAAAATTCTAAGGTGACTAATAAATGCACAAATAATAATAATGATCAATCAAGTGATCATTAATGTGAAATAAAATTAATAAATGATCATAATCACAAGAAATAAATTAAATTAAATTAAATGCGAAATATATATTATTAATATTTACCCGTCAAAGTGACGCGGTAAAATAGTCAAAATAGTACATAAATGATACGTGAAATAAATACACGCTCGAAAAATCGGGGCTTATGCATAGATCATATGATTTTTTTAAACTTTTGATTCAAAAAATAAATATCGTTTTGACATATGCATTGGCAAAATTATTTCTCTTTTTCAAATTTTATTATCTACTAATCACTTCTATTCAGTTAGAAACATTTCCCTACTTGTGGGATACTTTTCAAATTTTCAAATTTTGTTATATATGAATAGATAGTTTCGAGTTTAACTAAATGAACATATAAGAAGTTGAAAGATTAAAAGTTAAGAGTTAAAATGGTATACGTGTCATAGCCAGAAATTGCTGGAAAAAAATTAAAACACATTTATATAAAATATATAATATGATAAAAAAAATGATTGACTTAAAAAGCACAATTACAAAACAATAATTATTACAAAACAATAATTATTACAAAATCTAGGTATAAAATATCTTAAATTTTACAAAATGAAGTATAAGAGAAAAATTGAGACGAAAATCAGGAACGAAAAGTGTCTAAATAAATATATATAAAATTTTGATAAAAAAATAAATAAAAAATAATTTAATATGAAACAATTTGATATATGTGTCAAATTTTGATATTTCCTAAATAACATATTAATGTAGGTACCAATATAGTATTCATAATGCTATTTATGTATCAAATTTACCGTATTAAACCATATATACTATACTGGAGAGAGGTGACCAAGTTTGGTGTCAAGTTATAAGAATTTTCTGGACCTAACGAGGTACAAGAGGATAGCTAAGGGATTATTTATTTATTTACAACTTGAAATCTAAATTTTTGACAAGTAAGTTTTCTTATTTGATCAAAAGATCAATAAAAAATTTAAATAAGAGTTGAAGTGCTAAATCCATTAAATTATGAAGTGGATGGTTGATTATATTTTACAATAAATAATGTTACTTAGGAAATAAATTATTAGATCAATTTTCCATTTTACGGTCTCATTAGCAAACTAAAGCTAATTATAATTTGTATAGCTATATGGTTCGAAAATTTACAACTATATTAACAAATGAATATAGTCAAATTCAATTGCGACACTTTCTTTAATAGTATAATATATATTTCTAAAAGTAATTGAGTTAGTGTTTCTTTTAAAAAAACACAAGTTTTTGCAAAGTAACTTTCAAATGTAAAAGTTGATTAAAATTATATTTAATTATTGAAATTTGACTCAATATAAAAATTGATAAGATGTTTTTTCTTTTCTTAAGTTTATCTTTGGTTTCATTATTTGTTAAGTGAATATATTTTGTATGAAATTGGATAGAGTTGCAAAATTTATATTTCAAGTTATCGCTTTTTTATAGTTTAATTTAAAGCACGACTCTTGATGACCAAGGACAGAGCCCGCCCGCCCCCCTCCCCTCAACATTGAATTTTTTATGATTAATATAAACTTTGTATATAAACTTATTAAATTATAAAATTTCCCCCTCCAAAAAATAAAAATACCACTTTACTTATTAGTTTTAAGAAAAAATAAATTTGCCCATGTAAACCTCATTTTCTGGCTCCGTCCCTGTTGATGACAATAATGGATTAATTTTCATATATATATATATATATATATATATATATTGGGTTAAGGTTTATTATTTTGAATACGATTCTCAAAATAGATGGATTTTAATAACTTTAAATTTAAGTATAAAAATATTCACGTTAGTATTAGAATTAAGATTCTATATGAAATCTGCTTTTCTTTTTTACCATATATTTTATAGTTTAATATTTATTTTGAGTTTCGTTTCTTTAATCGAAGAAGTACTTAGAGAGAATGAAATAAGTAAGCATACGATTGTGCCATGATACTATATTAATATTAACCCTATTTTATATGTTTTTCAATAATTAAGATTATGCTTTATTTTGGTGAATAAGTAATTAAATAAATTCTAAACTTTTGATTAAATGTGATAATTTGTGATTTATCATCTACCTTTATATAGCTCATGAATTACCCAATAGTCATACATAACACATCTACTGTTAAAAGAATGAAATTAATTAAAAAGACTTTCTTAGCTATTAATATATAACAAAAGATGAATTAATATGATTGTAAGCTAATATAAGAATTTATTTTGTTGTTATATTAATTTTAATATTTTTGTTGGATTGAGTTTTTTTAAAAGATTTACCTAATCATTCATATCAATTTATACTTACGGTAAATAAAATATATATTTAAATACTTTGAAATTTTTCAATTTCAATAATTTGAGTATTTAATTAATATATATTTATTTGTAAAGCACTTTAAACTATTTCAATACTCATCAAAAAATTATTTAATAATATAATTATTTTAATAAAGTTATATGGATCACGTGCGACGCGCGTGTTTCTTACTAGTATATACTATCTTAAAAGTGAGAATGTTTCTTGGAATTTTTGATTTGACAAAAATATTCATTTGACATGGTAAAATTTAGGGGCAACTAAGTAATTGGATATTTATTTGGCTTCTATTTGTTCAATTACAAGAGAAGTGACCTTTTATATTCTACCCATCAAAAGTATTTGTCACGCCCCAAGCGGGACGCGACGAACGATTCACAACTTAAATACAAACGGACTAACATTCCAGACAATACCAATGAGAACCCAATAAGACAGTCTAAATAGCGTGAAATAAATAACGGATACAAGTTATCACTTAAAGTCTACAATCCAACATCCAAATTACAACCCGAATTTCAACAAGGTAGTAACTTAAAGTCAAGGATCATACGCCCCTCAATTACAAACCCGAATTGATTAGGATACAAAAGTCCAACAACAACATAATAAGAAAAGAGTCCGATCAACAACAAGATACGGTAATCCAACAAGCGTAGTACAAGGTCTCAATCCGAGCGGTCGGCATCCCCAAATAAATCCTCATCTAAGGTTAGAAAACAAAGGATGAGACAAAAATCTCGGTGGATGAGGTGATCGGTAATGCGAGTGTGGCGTAATATAGTTAATGTGAGAAAGCGATTATCTGGCAACGTGAGTATGATGCATGGTTTCACACACGATTCTAAGCGTCGTGATAAAATATTTAAATAATATACTTATACGATTTAAGAAAAGCATTCATGGTCACACAGCACTATGTGATACTGATCGAAGACAGTAGGATTGCGTGCACGGAATTGTAACGCCAATCCTATGCAAGGCAATTAATGGTTGCGTCACGGACTTGGCGCCAACCAATGCAAAAAGGTGGCGGTTGCGTGCGGGAATGTAACGTCAACCAAAAGCGGGGCGATAACTCGAATCGTGTGGATCGGACAGCGATTCCTTCGTTCTACCTTGTAACTCCCGGTCGATGGTCCAAGACCGCCGTACCTTATCTCTCCGTAGGCAAAGACAAAATCCCGAGAGTCCGGGGAGGCTCGGATCTGTCATAATCATGATTATACCTCGACTACGACCCGCTTCCCTTGGACAAACTCCGTCCCTGATTTGCGGGATTAGGGCGATGGGGAAGAGTGGAATAGCGGCCAGAAGCCAGTTCCATCCCCCGACGTATCCATTCCGGGATCGTGAGCTCGACACACCAAGTTGACTCGGGCGAAAGTAATTACAATTACGGGTAGTCAACCAGGCGATCAGTATTATTGATTTGGGAAGCGTTTAGGAAACTTTTTGGAAAACGCGAGTGGCAATTATGGCGTTGGTGGAGTTTTGGATGAAGATGATTATCGGAAGGATAAGCAACCTTCGATGTCTTGAAAGATTGGGTGGAACATAAGTCCCGTTATAGAATCAATTAGCAAGGCGAGGAAGTCGCTCCAAGCGATCGGGTATTAATCGGTCAAATTGATCCGATAAGTTAGGGTTTTTGGGAAGGTAAAATATTTAAATTAAATCTCAATTTCAGAGAGTCCAGGGCTATTTTAGTAAAAGAAAAATAATTTGAGTTAGGTCCTTTATAAAAGAACAATTGTAATTTAGCCCCGTTTTGTAAAAACCAACACTTTTGGGGTTAAAAATTGAATAATTAAATATCCCGACCTTGAAAAATTATGAGGTCAGTTCCTAAATTCTCCAAATTGTCCAGAGATTCAGGTTTTAAAGTTTTATGGTCGAGTTTTTATAAAAATCTCATATTGGCCCCAAATTTGTAAAAATTGTCAATTCGGACCTTAAGTTTTAAAAAATTCGGAACTCACAAACCGGAAGGGCTTTTAATGTGATTCCAGTTGGAAAATGTCACTAAGGTTGGTAGGATATTGGGACAAAAGCAGGTTTTAAAAGCAATATGTGTAGGTCCTTCAACTTTAGAAAATATCATTTTTGTCCCATTTTAAAATAATTGCCTTTAAGGCTTTTAGGGGTCCAATTGTTATGAAATTTGAACCTTGGGCCCAAAATACAATTAAGTTGTAGTTAAGTTAGTATTTCCAGGTGCATGGGCTGCATAAGTCCTGGAAATTTCATTTGGGTCCTCAAGTTTAATATTTTCACATTAGTCCCTCATTTTTAGTAAAATTGTTTTCCAAGCCCTAACCACTTGGATTTTTGGAATACTTTTAAAATATGGGATTCCCAGTAACTTAAAAGTAAAAATTTCAATTTATAAAGTTTAGGTCTGGTACAGTTTTCAAAATTGCAAAGTAGCCCTTAAACTTTCAAAATTTTACAATCTAGTCCTTGGGCTTTTAAAGGTTGATTTTATTTATCTTAAAACTCTTAAAACATTATTAAAATGTCCAAAAGTCATTTTTGAACCTGAGTACAGTCCCAAATTTCGAAATTTGCAGAGGAGTCCTTTAACTTTTATTTTCTTGCAATTTAGTCCACCAACTTTCCATTTTTGCATTTTTAAGTCCAAAACTGAAATTTAATCAATTATGCTCGACTTTTCCAGGTTATAAGTCATCCAAAACATAGATTTTAAAGATCATAAACATGCATGTCCAATACATACAATAATTCATCAATTAAAGCATTAAAGTGTACATGCATGCACCTAAAATTCAATAAATAGCAAATTTGAGCAACTCTTGAGAATTTTCATGACTTGATATATGAAATTGACATGCAATACATAGATTATATATATCTCAAGGCTCGTGATCAAATTTTCTACATGCATTTTAATAAAACACCTAAAAGTTGGAAAAATAATTTTCCACCCACCTTAATTTTGGAAATTGTGAAATAAAAGGATAATTTCACAATTTTTGGATGAGGCTTCTTAGGTCAGCCCTAAGTCAAGAAAATATCAAAATTTGGAGTTAGAAAAATGAGAGAAAAATTAAAGATAAAAAGAAGGAATTAAGAAAATGAAAAGGACTACACTTTACCTTGTGTAGTAGATGTTTGGAGATTAGTTGAAGCTCAAAAATTGGAAATTTGGCTCAACTCCAAAAATCTCCTAAGGTCAGCCCTATTTCTCAAAAATGAAAAGGGGTGTTAAAATTTTGAAAAAAATAGGAAGAGTAGGAAAGAAGGGTCTAGTACACAATTCTTACCTTGTAGTCAAATTTTCTCTACTATTTTCTTCTTCAAGCTTGAGGTCCTTCTTCAAAATATTGTCAAGCTCTAACCTTCAAAGTCTTCTAAATGTACCTCCAAAACCAAATTTAAACTTAAGTTAAGAAGGTGGAAGAGATGAACAATGTGATATCCAAAAATGGATTGAAACTAAAATTTCTTACCTTGTAGTATAGTGGTTCGATTGTTTTGATGTAGGAGGAGGAAAATGTTGAATTTTTCTAAGTATGGAAGAAGAAAGTAAGAAGAGGAGTAGAGAGATGTTGGGAGTTTTTAGAGAGAAGGAGGAGAAGGCTTTGAGTATTAGAATGTGTTGATGAGAATGAAATGAAAATTTTGTGCAAAAATTGCCATAATGGCCGTGTAGTATGAGAGAGAGGGAGAGGAAATTTTGATCAAATTGTGTCTTGTAATTTGTCTCTTGCATGGAGACAAAAATGCAAGTCAAAGTGTGGGTCAATTTGAATTTGAGAGGAATAAGAAGAATGTTTGTTAAGTGGGAATAAGTTGGGGAAAATAGTAATAAAGAATTGGTGTATAAGATGATGTGTATAATGTTTGAATTAATGATATAATTATACACAAGATGACTAATATATGGTGTATGTGTACAAGAGTTGGATGATATTTTTATCCCAAAATCTCCACAATGGCCGTCCATCATGAGGGTAAAATGGTAATTCCATATATTTTTTTTTTGTCCCAATTTTGATGATAATAGATGAAATATATCAATCTCCAAAATAATTAGTGATTCCCTTGATCACTTGTAAGTCTCATGATCACTTAATCTAAATCAACATCTTAATTCTATAAGGTAAAGTCTCTAAAATAAATAGTCTCTTAAAATTCTAAGGTGACTAATAAATACAAAAATAGTAATAATGATCAATCAAGTGATCATAAATGAGGAATAGAATTAATGATGATCATGATCACAAGTAATAAAATAAAATGAAATAAAATACAAAATGTATATATTATTAATAATTACCCGTCAAAATGACGCGGTAAAATAGTCGATCAAAAGTATAAACAACAATAAGGTTCAACTAATAGCTTCGGAAAAATCGGGGCTTCACATCCTCCCCTCCTTAAAAGAATTTGGTCCCCAAATTCCTTCAGAATAGTTCGGGATATTGATTCCTTATGTCATCTTCCATTTCCCACGTTGCGTCTTCGTCTCGGTTGTGGTTTTGCCACACCACTTTAACCATCGGAATTTCTCTCTTACGCAATTGTCGTATCTGCTGGTCGATGATCCTGATTGGCCTCTCGGTGTAGGATAGATTTTCCATTAGAGGAGGAGTATCTCGAGTGATGATATGCTCGGGATCTGGTTGATACTTCTTGATCTCGACACGTGGAATACATCGTGCATTCCTACATATGGTCTTTGTAACTCGAGTCCGTAGGCTAACTTCTCGATCCTCCAGTAAAATCTTGTAAGGTCCAACATATCTCGGACTCAATTTGCCTCCTTTCTTCTGGATTGATCAATCCTTTCCGTGGTGAGAGTCTAAGAAATACTTCATCACCGACTTCAAATTCCAAATCCTTTCTTCTCTTGTCCGCGTAACTCTTTTGGCGACTACGAGGCATGCGAATCCGCTCCTTGATCGCTTGACCTTCTCCATGGCCTCACGAACTAAGTCGACCTTTGGAATCGAGGCGACTTTCGTTTCTCTTTCGAGTCCATTGGTCATCAATCTCCCAATGTAGTGGGGATCTACATTTTCGCCCATACAATGCCTCATAGGTGCCATCCCAATCGTGGCTTGATAAGCTGTTATTGTAGGCGAACTCGGCTAATGGTAAGTGCGAATCCCAACTTCCTTGAAAGTCCAAGTGCGGGCTCGCAACATATCTTCAAGGGTTTGAATTGTTCGCTCGGACTGTCCATCGGTTTGTGGATGTGCTGCTGTGCTGAAACTTAGTGAGGTACCTAATTCCTCGTGTAAGCACTTCCAAAATCTGGAGACAAACCTCGGGTCTCTGTCGGATACTATATCGACCGGTACTCCATGCGGTCGAATGATTTCTCGGATATAAATGCATGCAAGTTTACGCAAGCTATCGGTTTTCTTGATGGGTAAAAAGTGTGCGATTTCGTGAGTCGGTCTACAACTACCCGGATAGCGTCCTGGCCTCTTCTTACGTCCTTGGTAGATCCGTCACGAAGTCCATTGTTATATGTTCCCATTTCCACTCGGGAATTCTCAACGATTGTAGTAAACCGGATGGTCATTGGTGTTCTGCTTTTACTCGTTGACAAGTCAAACATCTCGCAAACGAACTCCGCTACCTGGTTCTTCGGTTTACCCACCAATAACCGTTTCAAATCTTTATACATCTTGTTTCCTCCAGGATGTATAGTGTATTTTGAACGGTGTGCCTCTGTTAGGATTTTATTCCTAATATGTTCGTCATTTGGTACACACACTCGATTCGGAACCCGATAACTCCATCTTCGGTCACCGAGAATTCGATCTTTCTCCTTTAAGTATCTTCTCCTTGATTCTTGAAGGTGTGCATCTTTTCTTGTGCTTCTTTGATCTCACTCGAAAATTGGGTATAACCGAAATGTTAGCACATGAAATCGAGTATTGGTTCTCGTCGATTCCAATTGCTCGGCTCCTTTAATGATTCCCACTCTCGAATCATAAGTCCGCTAAGCTCGCCTTTTCGCTTGGAGCGTCGCTCACGACGTTAGCTTTTCCGGGATGGTATTGAATATCAAAGTGATAGTCCTCAATCAACTACATCCATCTCCGTTGCCTCGGGTTGAGATCTTTGCCGGGAGAATAGATACTTCAAGCTCTTATGATCCGTGAAAACCGTAAATGTTGCTCCGTAGAGATAGTGTCTCCATTTCTTCAATGTGAAAACTATCGCTGCCAATTCCAGTCATGCGTTGGGTAATTGGCCTCATACGGCTTGAGCTTTAAGTGATGCATAAGCGATAACATTTCCTTCCCCGCATGAGTCTTGCTCCTAGTCCTTCTTTTGATGCATCACTTTGTAGACGACAAAGTTTTGTCCCCTTTGGAAGGGCTAAGACTGAGTCGTAGTAAGTCGTTTCTTCAGCTCTTGAAACTCGTCTCGCACTTGTCGTTCCACTCAAACTTGACTTGCTTGCAGGTTAGTCGAGTGAGTGGTCCTACTATCTTAGAGAAGTCCTGGATAAATCTTCGATAATATCCGGCTAGTCTAGAAACTTCGATTTCCGTTCTGACTCGGTTGTTTCCATTCAACCACCTGTGCGTACCTTCAAGGATCTACTTTGCAATCCCGGTCTTAGGATACTATATGTCCCAAGAATGCGACTTCACTAAGCCAAAATTCGCACTTGCTTGAATTTAGCATACACTTATGCTCGTAGTGTCTCTAAAACGATTTTCGGTGGCGTTCGTGCTCTTCTCTGACTTAGAGTATACAAGTATGTCATCAATGAATATCACTACGAATTGGTCCAAATAAGGTTGGAAGACTCGATGCATCGAGTCCATAAATGCTTCGCTGGTGCATTCGTCGGACCGAAGGCATTACTACAAACTCGTAGTGTCCATATCGGGTTTGAAATGCGCTTTTGGAAATGTCTCCTTCAGCGGATTTTTCAGTTGGTAATATCCTTGTTGTAAATTAAACTTGAGTACACCGTTGCTCCTGAAGTTGATCAAATAGTTCGCCTATCCCGGGAGAGGATATTTGTTCTTGATGGTCACACTATTAAGTCCACGATAATCTATACATAGTCTTAATGTGCCATCCTTCTTTTTGACGAACAAAGACACGCAGTGCTCCCCACGAGACGCGTGCTGGTCGAATAAATCCCACATCCATCGCTTTTTGTAATTGCGTTTTCAACTCTTGTAACTCAAGAGGAGCCATTCTATATCTTGGAGCGTTAGTTGCGATTTGCGAGTAAATGAATACAATAATTATTCGTGTAAAGTAAAAGATATCGCAGGAAAGTAACATCAACACAAGACACTGAATAAATGGCAAAAGGCATATCCATTAATATAAAATTGAATACACCCAAAGTACATCAGTTGGAATACTAAGTCGATACATGGAATCAAAATACATCCGAATCTAGTACAATAATGAAAGGTACAACACTGGATTACACAGTTTTACAACAACAAAAGTACAATAGAAAATCGCTAGCTAATCGGTGAGATCGCCATCATCATCGCTCGCTATATGTCAGGATCGGCCGGGTCGGGTTGAGGGGCGCCTCGACCTGCGCCAATCCACGAAGTCCAACCACTTTGCTCGAATCCCGAGCCTCATCGAGTGGAGCGCCTCGAGTGCCTCCGGCTCTCCAATGTCGATGATCCTCCTCGGGATCCTCCTTGGGATCCTCTTCGGATCCTCCTCGGCGTCGAGTACGGGTTCCACCTCGGGCGGTGGCAATGGCTGATCATTAGCCGCCAAAGCGACCTCGATCGACATCTCTCGAGCTAGGGCCTGTAAGGTCCTCTATGACTCGCTCATCCGCTTGATGAGGGTCTCTCCAAGCGATCGGCAATACTACGGGATAGACGGGCATCAATCTCCCATTTACGCGGCCACTCGCTCGTCCTCTTCATTTTCTCCCTCATGTTATCCAGGCGCTCCTGGATACTCAGATTTGGTCCTCCCGCTCTTATGGTGTTATCGCGTCCTTGATGACGATGGTCGATTCGTTCTTCTCATCTTGGCTCCTTGCCAGCCGTGTGTCGTCTCTCCGTTACCCGGCGCTCCTCGGGTAGCTCACGAGGTCGCTCGATTACTCTCCGGTGCCAATGAATGCGAGTGCCCTAGTACTCCCGCTCGGCGTGGGCATGGAATACATCCCACCATATAGGCGCGTCGGCTCCATCTTGATAAAACAAACTAAGGCGGATCACCAAAGGTAGAGGAGAGATAAGAAAGAATAAGGAAGAACGAGTAAGGAAATCGATCAAATCAACTAAGTCAAGACAAGTATGATTATGAATCTCAAAGCGTGCATTCTAACTTACTTCAAATATCAATAAGACGGTTATATGCCAATTTGAAATCGATTTCACACTTAATTGGTCAAGTCGCAAAGATTACCCAAAACACGGAGGCCATCGGGGTCCTATCCCGGTCACTCGGTGTAAGTTTCCATCTTACTAGCCGAGCTCGATACCACTCTTCTTCGTCACGCCCAAACGGGACGCGACGAACGATTCACAACTTAAATACAAACGGACTAACATTCCGGACAATACCAATGAGAACCCATAAGACAGTCTAAATAGCGTGAAATAAATAATGATACAAGTTATCACTTAAAGTCTACAATCCAACATCCAAATTACAACCCGAAATTCAACAAGGTAGTAACTTAAAGTCAAGGATCATACGCCCCTCAATTACAAACCCGAATTGATTAGGATACAAAAGTCCAACAACAACATAATAAGAAAAGAGTCCGATCAACAACAAGATACGATAAATCCAACAAGCGTAGTACAAGGTCTCAATCCGAGTTCGGTTCAAGATCCCCAAAAAATCCTCATCTAAGGTTAGAAAACAAAGTGGATGAGACAAAAATCTCGATGGATGGGGTGATCGGTAATGCGAGTGTGGCGTAATATAGTTAATGTGAGAAAGCGATTATCTGGCGAAAAACGCGTGAGTATGATGCATGGTTTCACACACACATTCTCAGCGTCGTGATAAAATATTTAAATAATATACTTATACGATTTAAGAAAATTCATGGTCACACAGCACTATGTGATACAATCAAGACAGTAGGATTGCGTGCGGAATTGTAACGCCAATCCTATGCAAGGCAATTAATGGTTGCGTCACGGACTTGTAGCGCCAACCAATGCAAAAAACAGTAGCGGTTGCGTGCGGGAATGTAACGTCAACCAAAACGGGGCGATAACTCGAGAATCGTGTGGATCGAGGCAAATGATTCCTTCGTTCTACCTTGTAACTCCCGGTCAAGATGGTCCAAGACCAGACCTTATCTCTCCGTAGGCAAAGACAAAATCCCAAGAGAGCTCGGGCGAGGCTCGGATCTGTCATAATCATGATTATACCTCGATTATTACGACCCGCTTCCCTTGGACAAACTCCGTCCCTCGCCATGGGATTAGGGCGATGGGGCCTAAGAAGAGTGGAATAGCAATAGCGCCGCCCGCCCCATCCCCGACGTATCCATTCCGATCGTGAGCTCGACACACCAAGTTGACTCGAGCAGAAAGTAATTACAATTACAGGTAGTCAACCAGGCAGTCGAGTATTATTGATTTGGGAAGCAGTTTAGGAAAATTTTTGGAAAACGCGAGTGGCAATTATGGCGTTGGTGGAGTTTTTGGATGAAGATGATTATCGGAAGGATAAGCAACCTTCGATGTCTTGAAAGATTGGGTGGAACATAAGTCCCGTTATAGAATCAATTAGCAAGGCGGGGAAGCGCTCCGCGATCGGGTATTAATCGGTCAAATTGATCCGATAAGTTAGGGTTTTTGGGAAGGTAAAATATTTAAATTAAATCTCAATTTCAGAGAGTCCAGGGCTATTTTAGTAAAAGAGAAAATAATTTGAGTTAGGTCCTTTATAAAAGAAAAATTGTAATTTAGCCCCGTTTTGTAAAAACCAACACTTTTGGGGTTAAAAATTGAATAATTAAATATCCCGACCTTGAAAAATTATGAGGTCAGTTCCTAAATTCTCCAAATTGTCCAGAGATTCAGGTTTTTAAAGTTTTATGGTCGAGTTTTTATAAAAATCTCATATTGGCCCCAAATTTGTAAAAATTGTCAATTCGGACCTTAAGTTTTAAAAATTCGAACTCACAAACCGGAAGGGCTTTTAATGTGATTCCAGTTGGAAAATGTCACTAAGGTTGGTAGGATATTGGGACAAAAGCAGTTTTTAAAAGCAATATGTGTAGGTCCTTCAACTTTAGAAAATATCATTTTTGTCCCATTTTAAAATAATTGCCTTTAAGGCTTTTAGGGTCCAATTGTTATGAAATTTGAACCTTGGGCCCAAAATACAATTAAGTTGTAGTTAAGTTAGTATTTCCAGGTGCATGGGCTGCATAAGTCCTGGAAATTTCATTTGGGTCCTCAAGTTTAATATTTTCACATTAGTCCCTCATTTTTAGTAAAATTGTTTTCCAAGCCCTAACCACTTGGATTTTTGGAATACTTTTAAAATATGGGATTCCCAGTAACTTAAAAGTAAAAATTTCAATTTATAAAGTTTAGGTCTGGTACAGTTTTCAAAATTGCAAAGTAGCCCTTAAACTTTCAAAATTTTACAATCTAGTCCTTGGGCTTTTAAAGGTTGATTTTATTTATCTTAAAACTCTTAAAACATTATTAAAATGTCCAAAAGTCATTTTTGAACCTGAGTACAGTCCCAAATTTCGAAATTTGCAGAGGGTCCTTTAACTTTTATTTTCTTGCAATTTAGTCCACCAACTTTCCATTTTTGCATTTTTAAGTCCAAAACTGAAATTTAATCAATTATGCTCGACTTTTCCAGGTTATAAGTCATCCAAAACATAGACTTTAAAGATCATAAACATGCATGTCCAATACATACAATAATTCATCAATTAAAGCATTAAAGTGTACATGCATGCACCTAAAATTCAATAAATAGCAAATTTGAGCAACTCTTGAGAATTTTCATGACTTGATATATGAAATTGACATGCAATACATAGATTATATATATCTCAAGGCTCATGATCAAATTTTCTACATGCATTTTAATAAAACACCTAAAAGTTGGAAAAATAATTTTCCACCCACCTTAATTTTGGAAATTGTGAAATAAAAGGATAATTTCACAATTTTTGGATGAGGCTTCTTAGGTCAGCCCCTAAGTCAAGAAAATATCAAAATTTGGAGTTAGAAAAATGAGAGAAAAATTAAGGAGAAAAAGAAGGAATTAAGAAAATGAAAAGGACTACACTTTACCTTGTGTAGTAGATGTTTGGAGACTAGTTGAAGCTCAAAAATTGGAAATTTGGCTCAACTCCAAAAAAATCTCCTAAGGTCAGCCCCTATTTCTCAAAAATGAAAAGGGGTGTTAAAATTTTGAAAAAAATAGGAAGAGTAGGAAAGAAGGGGTCTAGTACACAATTCTTACCTTGTAGTCAAATTTTTTCTACTATTTTCTTCTTCAAGCTTGAGGTCCTTCTTCAAAATATTGTCAAGCTCTAACCTTCAAAGTCTTCTAAATGTACCTCCAAAACCAAATTTAAACTTAAGTTAAGAAGGTGGAAGAGATGAACAATGTGATATCCAAAAATGGATTGAAGCTAAAATTTCTTACCTTGTAGTATAGTGGTTCGATTTTTTTTTGTGTATGAGGAGGAAAATGTTGAATTTTTTCTAAGTATGGAAGAAGAAAGTAAGAAGAAGAGTAGAGAGATGTTGGGAGTTTTTAGAGAGAAGGAGGAGAAGGCTTTGAGTATTAGAATGTGTTGATGAGAATGAAATGAAAATTTTGTGCAAAAATTGCCATAATGGCCGTGTAGTATGAGAGAGAGGAGAGGAAATTTTGATCAAATTGTGTCTTGTAATTTGTCTCTTGCATGGAGACAAAAATGCAAGTCAAAGTATGGGTCAATTTGAATTTGAGAGGAATAAGAAGAATGTTTGTTAAGTGGGAATAAGTTGGGGAAAATAGTAATAAAGAATTGGTGTATAAGATGATGTGTATAATGTTTGAATTAATGATATAATTATACACAAGATGACTAATATATGGTGTATGTGTACAAGAGTTGGATGATATTTTTATCCCAAAATCTCCACAATGGCCGTCCATCATGAGGGTAAAATGGTAATTCCATATATTTTTTTTTTTGTCCCAATTTTGATGATAATAGATGAAATATATCAATCTCCAAAATAATTAGTGATTCCTTGATCACTTGTAAGTCTCATGATCACTTAATCTAAATCAACATCTTAATTCTATAAGGTAAAGTCTCTAAAATAAATAGTCTATTAAAATTCTAAGGTGACTAATAAATACAAAAATAGTAATAATGATCAATCAAGTGATCATAAATGAGGAATAGAATTAGTGATGATCATGATCACAAGTAATAAAATAAAATGAAATAAAATACAAAATGTATATATTATTAATAATTACCCGTCAAAATGACGCGTAAAATAGTCGATGAAAAGTATAAACAACAATAAGGTTCAACTAATAGCTTCGGAAAAAATCGGGGCTTCACAAAGATTATTCTTTCATCTATAACTCTTAAAATATTATGAATATTGAAATAATATTAGTTTCATATTAAACTACATTTCGAGAGCTTTCTAACCATATGTCATAAGCATATATAAGGATTTCACATGAGAAATTTTCAACCTTATAAAGTTCAAAGACTATGTAAAATTAAGAATTTATGTTTTCTTATAGTTTTGTTATTTAAATTTCTTATAAAATTATTTTCAAATTAAATTTGGTTTCAATAAATCGTCAACCATATGTTTTAAACATATATCGTTATAGAAGAGAATTTTAATTGTTTAAAGTTTAGTATGATGAAAAATCGTATCTCTCTTATACTCTTTTGAATTTTTTCAATAATTAAATATATCTATTATAATTTATCGAAACATATCAAAATACAATAGATATTATAAGAAAGAATAAAATAAAAAATATTTTCTTGGTTTCGATATTAAATAAAAAATAGGAAAATACATAATTCCTCCATGGTCGAAAACTCCCTCAATTAGTAATATATAATTTTGAAAATTAATTTTATTTATGGTTGTTAAATAAATAATATTGAAAACAAGAGAGTTTCTTATTTTATTTTTACTTAAATCCCAAGCATATTTTGTTTTCTTTAGCCATATAAGTAAAATAAAATTTATAAAATAAAAGGAATGAGATTAACATGAAAAAAAGATAATAAGAACCAAAACAAGTTTGTCGCAACAAAAAAATTTACCTTTTAAATTCTAACTATATGTGTTAATATGACTTTTGTTTAATTTTTTATATCGTACATTATAAATTTTAGTTTCTAATTTATTATTTTTTTGAATATGTCATGATTTCAATCTTTTATGTTTTATATTCCTATAAATATAAAAGAGCAAGTGCAAAAAATATTAATAATTATGTATAAATATATTTATGTAAAAAATCTAGAAAACTTAATAAAAAAAATCAATATGTATTAAATTGACATTTATGATAAAACCTGAATGTCGTTTGAAAATTACACCCTTAAAAAGTTATAAGTTTAAAATATCAATATGATATATATATATTTATAATTGGCCAGTCCAATTATAGGTTTGCTAGTTAATGCGTCTGGGCTTTCTGGCTGTTTCGTTTTGCATGTTTTTACTCATGGGGTACTTTTTTTTTTTTTTTTACGCGGGTTTTCCCACAAGGGTGGGTTTTACCTTGAGAGGTTTTAATGAGGCTCAATCATTCACCATCCTGGTTGGCTTGTGACCATTTCGTTTTATTTCGACAATGTTTTCAAGCTTACTTTTGGTTACCCGATCGGCTGTGATCGGACAACTCTTTCTCATTTTTATCTATATATTCGTATTTATTCAAAAAAAAAAAAACATGTACCAAATTAACTTTTAATGAAATGATGTGAAAGAGTGAAACATAAGCTAAAATCGGATTAAGTCCAAAAGATCATATATGATACGCAAACTCATTTAACATATACAATGTTAACATTTGTTGAGAAATTAATATATTACTTAAATTGTATGTTAACTCAAATACTAATATAACATTCATAACAAACTAAGTTAATTAATAAATTACAACAAACTAAAGTTAAAACTAAGAATAAAATATATTTTAAAAGAAATAGTTATATTTGACATTAATGAGTTGAGACTGGCCAATATAATTTTAAGGTTTAATTTAATATATATAAATAATTCAGGATTAAACCAAATAAAACATATTATAAAAAAGTTATAAGAATAAAAGTAAATATATAGTTAAAAAATATGCGTGTCATAGCTAGAAATCCTAAAAATAATTAAATGACTTTCATAATATGTATAATTTAACAATTTGAGTATAATATCAGTTCATTATAAAAGTACACATTTATGACTTATAAAGATTCAAGAACAAAAACGATTATTATAAAATTCGGTGCAAATTATTCTTATTTTTACAAAATGAAATATTATGAAAAAAATGAAACTAGAATCAGAAATGGAAAGTCACTGTATGTATGTGAAATTGTATTAAAATAAATAAATGAAATAAATTTATTTAATATGAAATAATTTGATATTGATGTCAAAGTTCAATATATCTTAAATTACATGTTAATTCAGATGCAAATATAATATTCAAACTACTATTTATGTATCAAATTTACTGTGTTAAACTATACAAAAAATAAATTAGAGTGGAGTGACGATGATTAGTGCTACGTAATATGAATTCTCCTGGGCATAAGGAGACATAAGAGAATAATTAAGGGGTTTTTTACAACTTGATATCTAAATTTTTGGCAACTACATTTCTTATTTGATCAAAAATTCAATAGAAACTTCAAATAATAATTAAAGTACTATTTACCTTTTTTTAATAAAAAGGCACTAAAAATTGATTGATAATTATATTTTATAATAAATAATATGATTTTGTAAACGAGAGTAAAAGAAATCAATTTTAAATGTACATTCTCTTCAAACAAATATAGATTAGTTTTAGTATACTAAGAATAATTGCTATTTTCTTGACTATACGTCTTACAAAATTCACTGACTATGTAAATTTTAATATTGACCAAAAGAGCCAAATTCAATTGCAAATACGAACTCTAATAGCGTAACATATCTTTCTAATTGTACGAAATATAAAAAAACTAAATTAGGTTTTAGTTTATCATACAACTTTTAAAACCTTAAGTGTTTGTAATAATTTTCAAACACAAAAATTAATAGTACTATATTTAATTATTAAAGACTCCACACGTGAAAATTGTTAGCCTATTTTTCTTTCATAAATTTATCTTTGGTTTTATTATTTATTAAGTGAATTTATTCTGTGTGCAATTGAAATAGAGTTTCAGAACTCAGATTTCGACTTATCATTTTTCATAATTTTATATAATATCTGACTCTCGATGAAAATAATGGATTAACTTATATATTAGGTTAATGTTTATTATTTCTAAGACAATGGAAACATGAAGACTGCAAACTTTAAGTTTAAGTGTTATGATAAAATATTGACTTTGTTACTAGAATTAAAATAATATATGGAACAAGTTTTTCTTTTACATATATATTATATTGTAATTTTATTTTTTTATTTCTTTAATCAAAGAACTGAGAGAGAATAAAGAAGTAAGCACAAGAAGTATAAGAATTTGGTTAGCCTTTATTTTTTTTAATTGAATAACATAACAAATAAAATAATGACATCATGCTGGATTTTTGGTATAAAAGTTAATTAATTACTTTTTAATTAATTCGATAACTTGTGATTTATTAATTAATAGTTTATGAATTATAAGTTAAATTGCTTGTCTTATTATGTTAAATGCATCCAATGCTAAAAGAATTCAAAGATTAGTTAAGAAGAAATTACTTTTCTAGCCATAAAAATTAAATAAAACATTGATGAATGTTATTGTAAGCTAATATAGAACTTATATTGTTGTTAAACTAATTTTAATTTTTTGTTGGATTGAGTTTTGAAAATAATTATTCAACAATTCATATCAATCTATAACTAAAGTAAAGAAAAATATATTAAATACTTTGTAATATTTACATTTAATTAATATTTGTTTATTTATAAATCACTTTTTAATATTTAAATATTAATTAATAAAATTATTAAATAATATAATTATTTAAGTAGAGTCATGTGGATCACGTGCGGCGACGTGTTTCTTACTAGTTATCATAAAAGTGTGAATGTTTCTTGAAACTTTTGGTTTCACAAAAATATCTTTTGACATAGAAAATTTTAAGGACAACAAAGTAATTTGATATTTATTTAGTTCTTATTTGTTTAGTTATAAAACGAGTGACCTTTTGTATTCTATACTTCAAATGTATTTATTATTTCATGTTTAACACTTAAAATATTTTAAAGTTTCAAATAATCTTAGTTTCATATTAAACTAGATTTCCGCTTTTCTAACCATATGTCATAAGCATATATAAGGTCTTCGTTTGAGAAAATTTGAACTATTTAAAGTCCAAGACTATGTAAATATAACTTTTTATGGGTTTTTTTTTATATAATTTTAACACTTGGCTATGTAGAGGGGAAAAGAAAGACAGATCATTTCAAAGTAAAGATATAAAGAGGAAAAAATTAACTAATGTAGCAAATATTCCTTAGCTAATTACTTAGAAAAAAAATTATATTTCTATTTATAGGTATTGGTTCAAATGAGACCAATATCCGAGGTGAGACCGTGAGACATAATCTGTACATCCATTATTATTTTTGAATGGTGTAGACTAATCCACTTTTGAAGGTATATTTAATGTTTATAACGATCAAAGGATATAGTTGTAATTACACATATGGTGTTAATTAAGGATAGATTTTAATACCTTAATTTTCGAGAAAAGAGATTGGTTTGCTTATCTATTGACCGGTTTTTTTGGAAATGATTACAAGCGGTAATAAGAGATAATCACCATGTATTTCGGTTACATCATGGCATTTTTTTCATAAAAAAATAATTTTGCAAGCCAATATTTATGAATATCTATGCAAATTTTAAAAATAGAACCAAATGCATGATAACATAGTTATATATACATCAATATAATACTAAATATGCAACATTACGAAAATCACATATACATCAAAATATTGGACCAGATTTTTTAAACGTAAAAACGAATTTTTCGAATAGAACCAAATGCATGATAGCATATTTATATATACATCAATATAATACTAAATATGCAACATTATGAGAAATCACATATACATCAAAATGTTGGACCAGATTTTTTCTTAAACTGTAAACGAATTTTTCGAATAGAACCAAATGCATGATAGCATAGTTATATATACATCAATATAATACTAAATATGCAACATTACGAGAAACCACTAGTGATATACATCAAAATGTTTGGACCAGATTGTTTTATACCGTGAACGGAGTTTTTGAATCGAACCAAATGCATCATAGCATAGTTATATATATATATATCAATATAATACTAAATATGCAACATTTTGAGAAATCATATATACATCAAAATATTGGACCAAAATTTTTTAAACTGTAAACGAATTTTTCGAATAGAACCAAATGCATTATAGCATAGTTATATATACCTCAATATAATACTAAATATGCAACACTACGAGAAACCATATATACATCAAAATAATGGACCAAATTTTTTTAGATTGTAAACGAATTTTTCGAATAGAACCAAATGCATCATAGCATAGTTATATATACATCAATATAATACTAAATATGCAATATTTTGATAAATCATATATACATCAAAATATTGGAACAAATTTTATTAAATCAGAAACGAATTTTGTTTTTTTCGAATCATTTTTTGGTACATCAAAATATGTCGTTTTTTTAGTACAAAGTATATTGTTTTGGAGGTTTTTATAATTGATTGCATCCCCTAAATTATAGGAAATAGATATGGTAAGCAGTTACAATCTTTCCTATATTCTTGTTGACCGATTTTTTTTTTATTTCCCACATATACCCTTACCCGAAAATAATGACAAATAATCCTTCTATTTTTAATGTTTCAATCTTATCCATCCAATAATTAATTATAACGGTTCAGATTATGTCTCACGGTCTCACCCCAATATATTGTCTCACAGGAACCAACCCCTCTATTTATATATGTATCTTTATCTAAATATATATAGTAACTTTATACCATTAATAAAGTGTTTGCATGGTTTATCGAAAATTTTGATTTTACAAAAATGTCATTTGATTTTTTTATTTATTTACTTTTTGTTTGTTTAATTGTAGGATAAATGTTCATTTATACAAAAATCTTTTTCAAAAATTGTAAATATATATATTTTTAATCATAACGCTAAAAATATTTTAAATACAAACAATATCATTTTCAAATTAAACTAGGTTTAAATTAGGGTTGTGCACGGACTTGGAGATTATCGAAATCGAACCGATATCCTGACCGAAAAGTCTCCGAACCGGTTAACTTTTTGACTTTCTCCGAACCTGACCGTCCCGAAAATATTTTCGGTACCTGTTATGGAGATTTTTCAAATACCCATACCGAGAACCGTCATCAACCATACCGATCCACTCCGAATTGAGGACCCGAAGCTAGAACCGATTTTAAAGATTTTATATATATACATATACATTATTTCTATTTTATTTATATTTTGATACTGAATTAACTACAAATTATTTGAAATTAAATTGAATATAAAACATAGTTCTAAAAATCACAATACTACAACTATTATGATTTTAAAAAGCTTTAATATTAATAATAGAGTAAATCATTTAAAATTAAGATTAGTTAAATGATTAGTAAATAGCACTTAAAAGAGAAACATACTCTTTAAATAATCCATATCAATAGAATAAAAAGAATAAAACATAATAAGATTAATATAAAAAGAAAAGAGAGAATAAGAACCAAAACAAGTTTGTTATAATAAACCAAATCACCTCAAAATTTTAGCTATATGTGTCATTATGACTTTCACTTCATTTTCAATATCTTATATTATTGGTTTTAGTTTCTAATTTATTATTTTTTAATGTATTATAATTACAATCTCTCAATTTTTTTGCTTTCTTTACATTGTGAGATATCTGAAATCCATGTTAATAATACATAGAATTTGATTTAACCAAAGAAAAATATAAAAAATAAAAGAAAATTATTAAAATAAAGTCAAAATTACATATATTTATAAATAAATTATAAGGCAATCTTAAAAAAAACCAAATGTATTGAACTGAAATTCATTATAAAATTTGAATGTTATTTGAAAATTACACCCTTAAAAAATTGAGCAAATTGTGGGAAATACCCACTCTGGATATGACAAAGACTTTTATGACATGTGAGATAAAAAAACTAAGTTTTCAACCCACTTTTGTGGTTTTTTACCCAAATAACCTTACACTTTAAATGCAAAAGTAGGTGGGGTCCTATTTTGTTATTTTTTTCTCTCTCTACTCCCTTTTTGGATTTTATATAAATCTGACTTTTGGTAAAAAAAAAAATCGAAAACCTTCAACATTTTCATTTTTTATTCCATTTTTCATATTTTCAAACAATTTTTGAGATTTTTAGACAAATTTCCATATTTTAAATAATGGCAAATGGTTAAAAAAAGTGTTTTTTTATTTTCATATTTAATTTTTTGTAAATTTTTTATTTTAAAATAACTTCGATTCTCTTTTCGTTTTTAAAATAAATTATCATGGTTTTTTATATTTTAATCTTTAGATTTTAAAATAATTTTGTGGATTTTTTAACGTTTTTAATAAATTGCAAATACTTTTAAATTTTATTAAAACAATTTTTCAAATTTTCCAAACAATTGGGGGTGTACGATATGGCACAATATATATCATAGGGATGTGTTATTTGGAGTGGAGTGTACACGATATACAATGCATTCACGATCTAAAATTATTTACATGCACGATATACAATGCATTCACGATATAGATATAAATGCATGCACGATATACAATGCATTCACGATATAGATATAAATGCATGCACGATATACGATTACATGCACATGAAAATTACATGCACATGCACGATATACAATTGCATGCACAATTTGCTCAATAATGCATATGCACGATATATATATATATATATATATATATATATATAATTGCAAAAAAGGCGGATCTACATGCAAGCTTGGAGGTACAATCTGTAGCCCCAAACTAAAAAAATCCAACAATATTTTTAGTAAAAATATAATAATAAATTTGTACCCTTATTTTTACAAAAAGAATTAGAAAATTCAAATAAAACAATACAAATTCCCACAATAAAACTTTAAAATTAAAAGATTGACTTAACAATTTGAATAAATAAACCATGGCTAAAGTCAAAACTACAAACCTAAAAATATCATAAAACAAAAATCTAATAATATCAATAATGTTACCACTTACCAAAATTGTGTTTTGTTGTCTCTTGTTTTCTTAATTATTCTAATAACTTTTTTTTATATATGTGTATTAATTTTTCATGTACACTTACATGGTCAATTTTACAAAATTTTAAACAAAGTTTTTTGTTCTATGACTTTAAGTATTAAACAGTATTTATATGCAAATTTCTTTTTTAAAAAATTTATCGTACCTCCATTTCAAAAATTATGGATCCGCCATCGTATAATTGCATGCACGATACAAATGCATGTGCACGATATATGTATATATATATATATACATGCACAATTTGCTCGATATATATGCATATGCACAGTTTGCATGCACGATATATATTCATATGCAAAATATATATATATATATATATATATATATATATGCACGATAAAATGATAGTTTGTTAATTGATGATTAATATGTCGGAGTTGTCCAAAAGTACAACTTACCCTTAATCAGCCTGACTTTATATTTAATTGGTGTAGGAGCTGTCCTCAAGTTCTCCTACACGCAACAACATAATAATAATTTTTAATTTGGATTTCATGAGGAATTGATTAATAATGGCGGTGAAACCGTGAAGGAATAATAATCGAATCACAAAAATGTTTCTTAAAATTTTAATTTGGTTCTTGAATTGCCACGTATGGCATTTATTCATGGAATTCACTAAAAATGCCAAAACTCTAGTTAGATTGCAAGAAAGTCAAAATATATTGCATCACGAAGGCTTAATGAAGATTTAAGTAAAGAATTCATTATGAGATCCCCAAGTTAGCTGTGTAATAAAGTAAGAAAATCCGTGTGAACTATGAGACCCTTGAAGGCTTAATATGAAAGCAAATGATTCTGCTTACTTGAGACCATGAAACTTGAAACGAGAGCAAGAGCCAAGACGGCAATCTGGGGATTCCCATATAACTCACAAAAGGGTACAGACCCAAGTGTTTGATAAAATGATTGTCTGTTTAAAAAGCAACCAACTTCAAGAATTTACATATTTTGTCAATGAGTTGGTAGGAGTGTAGGAGGGAGATAAATCTCAAAGAAACTGAAAGATTAAACCAAACCTAATGAACACTCTTGCAAAGAGCGATCAATACCACTTAAGCTACAAGACTCGTGGTTCAAGAATTTACATATATCAAGAGATTCAATCACATAAATTAAGTTTAACTTCATAATAATAGGATTAAATGTCAATGCATGATTTGGTTCATCAGAAATCAAAGTATTAACCATCAATACTACCATGGGCAAAATAAAACTCATACAATCAAGGAAATTATCACATTGATTTTTCTGATAAACATGAGCAAGAAGGGTTAGAATTATAAAAAATTGTGTTTGAAAAGAAGCCATAAACTCCGCCATCCCACTTCACATTTACAATCAAAGGTTACTACTTCGTACAACAATAAAAATCCCTCCATGGAAACCTCTGCCTTCACTTACTTCACTGATATTTTTCACTTACAAAAAGGCGAAAACCACCTCGGCAGTCCACGGTAAGATCTACTAATCAACTTTGACCTCGCCTTCCAATCGCCACCTTGGCTACATGAAAGTTTGTCCGATGACTTCTCAACGATGTCCTTTACTGAGATAGACAGTCAGACAAGATTGAGAAAAGTGTGTCCCGCCAACTTCTTCTCCAAAAGATTCTGTTAAGAATTCTATTAAAATTAAATAAAGGGATAATACAAAAACACATCCCTACGGTTTGGGCTAATTACAAAAAAATCAAGAGATATTACAAAAACACCCTTTAAGTTTGATCCATTTTACATTTTCCCCCTTCATATGAAAAGAATATTTCAAAAGCTCCCCTTGCGTTGATCAAAATATTACAGTTACCCCCTTTAATTTAAGACAATCAAACCTCAAGGTTTTTTTGTAATTTTCAAAAAACCCTCTTTGGTTTCTTTGTGATTAGCTCAAACCTAAGGGGACATTTTGTAATTATCACATATAAGGCCATTTTTCTCCTTAAGAGTTAGCAACCAATGAAGCAAGCAAAAATCCAGATTTGTCATCGATGTATTTGCTGACATCACAATTTCTGTTATAAAATTAGGCTGCAAGGGGAAACTTGTAAGGTGGTAACCAATGTCAAGGACAGCATTTGAATGTTCAAACATCAATTTTTTTTTAAAATAATTTGACCAATCTTCCATAACAGTGTTGTAGCTAATCCTTTACTTAAGGCCAAAAAGGATCAACATTTTATAAAGTTAACAACTTAATACTGAGGCAAGGGTGCAATAAGAAAGTAGTTTCCAGAGCAGTTCCCCAAATGACATTCATATACTATATTTTAGTCCAGCTCAATGCATTCAGATATAGACAATATAAACATACCACAGAATATGCATTTCAAATTTATTCTTTCTGTCTTCAGTTCCTTTTTTTGTTAGTCAACAAGACATTTGTAAATCCCAGAGCTGTTCAATAACAAAGATGTTTTAAGAAGCAAAATAGCATCAAAAAATGGATAAGAAGATATTTACCTCTGGAAGGAAAAGATCATGGACATTCAGATAGCTCCCTCTAATTCAGTATCAGTATCAAGACAATATTGAAGACCTAGTAACTGTAATAGAGCTTCTGTTTGAGGGTTCCGACAGTTTTCTACAAAGCAATGAAAAAGGCAAACATCAGATCATAATAATCAATAACAAATTGCAACTTCAGATATGAAGCAAAAAGCTTCTGATAGGCCTTGACACCTTTGTCAGCCAGAAAGGTAACTAATAATCTAAAATGATGTTTGTAATAGCTGGTATCGATGATATTATTAGGTCTGCCTTTAGCGAGGAATAGAGGAATAAATATGCAGCGTGACAAGGAATTTGTGAAAAGCCAGATCAAAATGATCAAAAGATTTCGTAAAAAACAAAAAATTGAAACAGAAACATCTAGTTGGCGCAACTAGGACTTCTCCTATAAGATTTAATAATCCCTGAAGAGCGAAAATCATACATAAATCTTAATAAATCAAGCAATTTCAAGTGCATGGTGATGTCTTGAGTGCTAAATTGTGCAAGTCATTGGGAGGATATCGAGACTGAAAATGCAAAAGTCTCCACAATCAGTATTATCGAGCAACTTTGCTAGTAGCACTAATAACAATGTAAAGAATAAAGCATTGTTAGCTAGAAATTCTGATTACAAATCATTCCAATCATATGACAGGTAATGTGCAACACATGGCCTAGTGATTAGTCAATGAAGCAAGTTGACGACAGGCAAGATACTCCAGACGAGCAATCACAGGTAAGACTAAATGATATCAACAAAGGTTGGGCTCCTAATAGAATGAATGTCACCTAATTCACTGGTCTTGATTTGATATTTAACTTTTCATTTTAGTATAAGATTGCAAAATGCTAGGTAAGGTTCCATAAATATTGGACTCTAGCACAAGCACTAGATTGTTTATGTCTAACATTTGATTGAAATTCACTTGGTAAAGTTCCATTTTTTTGACAGGAAATACATTCACTTTTTGAGGATACTATTGAATCCACTCCTTCCACAACCTACTATCCAGGGAATTGTTTCAAGAACAATGACTTCCTCGATACATGACAAGTTTTTCTGGGTTCGATGCAGCAATGCCTGCACATTCCTACTACAGCCATAACTACCACTCACCAGCAAAAAAATCACCATATCAATCAACCACGGGAAAAAGAATATGAAAAGATATTTTAGTGCAAAACAACTTCCATAAAAACTATCTTGAGCCAGAGAATGCTTATTATTGAAACAAATGCAGCCTATGATAAAAGGATATAGTGAACTTGTTGAAATTCCCTCAAAGTTAGCTTATTTTGGAATTTATTTTATGATTATCTATCTAAGGAAGTTAGAGATTAGAGAATCCAGATTTTCCTAAGTTAAATTCCTTGATTTTAGGGTGATAATTTCCTTTCTTATTTTCAGGATTTTGTTACTGTATTTAGCTATGTAAATTGTGTATATTAGGATGTATTCTTCTCAAATTAATAAGATGAGAAAAATCTTCATGGCATCAGAGTCTGGTTCTTAAAAAAAAAAAAAACCTAGCCTCCATTCCTTGCCATCCTCCACGGTCAAGTACGGTATGGCAACCGAAAAACAAGCTCTACCTCTGAAGTCTCTGCATTTCCAAATTCTGGAAATGCTGGAAACTCTGAGAATACATCTCTTCTCATCACGAGCCACAAATTCAATGGGCAAAACTTTCTCCAATGGTCTCAATCTGTCAGTTCATCTGCAGCAGAAGCAAAGAAGATTATTTAACAGGAGAAATTCCAATTCCGCAGAAGGATGAATCAGGTTACAAGAAGTGGAAGGCTGAAAATCATTTGATCATGTCCTGGCTCATCAATTCAATGAATGTTGATATTGGGGAGAACTTTCTTCTCTACGAGAATGCACAAGACATTTGGGAAGCCGAGAGAGAAACTTATTCAAGTTCTGATAATACATCAGAGTTGTTTGCTATTGGGTTGATCCTGCATGATCTACGACAAGGAGACCTCACAGTAACGCAATACTTCAACACCCTCACCCGTCATTGGCAACAACTAGACATGTTTGAAAGCCATGAATGGAAGTGCCCCGAAGATAACACTCTATATCGCAACATAGTGGAGCAGAAGAGAACATTTAAATTTCTACTGGGATTAAACAAGAATCTGGATGAAGTAAGAGGCAGAGTGATGGGAACTAAGCCTCTTCCGAGCCTTCGAGAAGCTTTTTCTGAAGTCCGACGTGAGGAAAGCAGGAAAAAGGTCATGATGGGATCTCAACTTTCATCTCCGACATTGGAAGGATCTGCACTTGTCGCCCGTGGCCCACGCCCTCCAAATCAGCAAGATACTCGTCAACAGAGGAAGGGAAGACCGTATTGTGAACACTGTGCTAGACCTGGTCACACTAAGGACACGTGTTGGAAGATACACGGTAAACCAGTTGACTGGAAATCACCAAAGTCAAGTTCTGATAGAGATAGTCGTGCTAACTTAGCAAATGCAATCGAGAAGCCCAGCACCACTGAGTCGAGTCCTTTCACAAAGGAACAACTTGAAGTGCTTCAAAAGCTTCTAAGCAACACACTTTCCCAGCAAATCCTGCACCATCTGTTAGCATGCACGCACAAGCAGGTAATTCACTTTTGGCATTTTTGTGCGGGCTAACCGTTCAAAATATTGGATTATTGACTCAGGGCGTCAGATCATATGATGGGAGATGAGGATCTGTCCAAAGTGGTTGGTGTGGTTGGGACTGGATCTGTTCAAATCTCATCCAGTATCACTCTCAAAGTTGTGCTTCATGTTCCTAAACTTGATTGCAACTTAATGTCCATCAGTAAGTTGACTCGTGATCAAAACTCATCTACTAAATTTCTGCCAAATGTGTGTGTTTTTCAGGAATTGGGTTCGAGGAAGAGGATTGGCAGTGCTGAGATGTGCTCGGGACTTTATCTCTTCAATACACCTCAGCCTATAGAAGCCTTAGTTGTTGGCAGTGGTCTTTCTAAGAGTCAACCAATTTGTAATTTCAGTCCCAAGACAGTCTTTAGTTCAAGTGTCAATAAAGATAGTGAAGTCATGTTATGGCACTATCGGTTGGGTCATCCAAACTTTATGTATCTTGAAAGGTTGTTCCCTCATTTATTCATCAATAAAAGTTCCAAAATTTTCAATTGTGACATCTGTCAACTTGCGAAACACAGTCGTTCTAGCTATCCAAGTATGCCCTATTGTCCATCAAAACCATTCGCATTGCTCCACAATGATATTTGGGGTCCTTCTCGAATGAAAAATATTAATGGGGCACGGTGGTTTGTAACATTTGTGGATGATCATACACGACTCACTTGGGTTTTCCTTATCAAAGAAAAGTCAGAAGTTGGTAGAATATTCCAAGCATTCAACTCCATGGTCCAAACACAATTCAATACAAAAATTAAAATTTTGAAGTCTGACAATGCGAGGGAGTATTTCTATTCAGTTCTAGGCGAATACTTGTCTAGACAGGGAATTGTCCAAGTAAGTTCATGTGTCAATACACCCCAGCAAAATGGAGTGGCTGAGAGGAAAAATCGTCACTTGTTGGAGGTAGCATGTTTTCTACTGGTGTTCCAAAATATCTTTGGGGGGAAGCTATTCTTACTTCTGCATATCTCATAAATAGGATGCCATCTCGTGTCCTAAAATATGAAACACAGCGTCAAGCACTATTTCCACATGCACGTGTCCTTTCCTCTGACCTTCCTTTCAAAATTTTTGGGTGTTCAGCATTTGTTCAATTGTACTCTCAAAACAGGAGTAAACTCGATCCAAGATCCATAAAATGTGTCTTCATAGGTTATTCCACAAATAAGAAAGGTTACAAGTGCTTTTGCCCCAACATGCGAAGGGTATTTGAAACAATGGATGTGACATTCTTTGAAGAGAATCCTTATTTTTCAAAACCTGAAATTCAGGGGGAGAAGAAGACAGAATTTCAGCTTTGGAGCTTTGATTCCTTACTGCTAGAACACTCTGAAATCAGCCCAAATAAACAGCCACGAGCTCTTGAGTCTGACCCTGAGTCCAGTCCGAGTTTTTTACCCACAAATCAGCTAGAAAATTTATCACTAAGTCCAGTTGGTGTACCTGATTTTTCTTCATCTAATTCTCACCATTCCCCGACTAATATTCCTACATCAAGTCTATCTAATCCGCTGCCAGTAACTAGAGAACTTCAGGTATACACCAGGAGAAAAAAAGCAACCTCAGGGGGAGATTGAGAACTTGGCACATCTCACACCTGTTCAAGAACCTGAACCGGACCCAATAACTGTAGAAACTAGCACAGGAGGTGGGAATGAGCTAGAACAAAAAGGTTCAGAGAATATTTAGGCAATAAATGATCTGGAGTTACCTATTGCCTTGAGGAAAGGTAATCGAACTTGTACTCAACATCCAATTAGTAATTTTATATCATATACAGGTCTTTCACAGGCATATCAAGCTTTTATTTCAAGTTTAGATAATGTTCAAATTCCAGCAAATATTCAAGAGGCTTTGAGTCACCCGGGTTGGAAACAAGCTTTTCAAGAGGAGATTATAGCCTTGGAGAAGAACGGTACATGAATTATTACTGAACTCCCACCAGGAAAGAAAACAGTGAGTTGTAAATGGGTCTTTACCGTAAAACATAAAGCAGATGGGAGCGTCGAAAGGCTTAAGGCTCGATTAGTAGCAAGGGGCTTTACTCAATCCTATGGTGTTGATTACCACGAGACTTTCGCTCCAGTTGCAAAGCTCAATACAATTCGATTACTCATCTCATTAGCAGCAAATTTGGACTGGCCACTTCATCAGCTTGATATGAAGAACGCATTTCTAAATGGAGACCTTGAAGAGGAAGTCCACATGGAGATTCCTTCGGGTTTACAAATAAGAAACAATAACAATAAGGTTTGCAGGTTATTGAAGTCTCTGTATGGACTTAAACAATCTCCACGTGCGTGGTTTGGTAGGTTCTCACGATCAGTAAAAGAACATGGATTTGTTCAGTGTCAAGTTGATCATACACTCTTCGTGAAGCATTCTCCCGGGAATAAATTGGCTATCCTCATTGTGTACGTTGACGACATCATTCTTACCGGAGACGATCAGGAAGAGTTATTGAAGATTAAACTATCTTTGGCAGAAGAATTTGAGGTAAAAGACCTTGGTCCTCTACGGTATTTTCTAGGCATGGAAGTGGCTCGGTCAAAAATAGGAATATTTGTCTCTCAGCGCAAATACACTCTGGAATTACTCAAGGAGACTGGTATGCTAGGATGTAAACCTGCTAGCACCCCTATGGACTCTAAAATGAAGTTGAAGCATGATGAAGAAGGAATTCCAGTAGACAAAAGAATATACCAACGTCTAGTAGGGAAGCCCATTTATCTTTCCCATACAAGGCCTGACAATTTGTTTTGCAGTGAGTATCGTACGTCAGTTTATGAACCACCCAATGGAGGAGCATATGGAAGCTGTGTACCGAATTCTCAGATATCTAAAGATGACTTCTGGAAAAGGGTTATTATTCAAGAAGAAAGGATGTATGGATATGGTTCTATATTCTGACGCAGACTGGGTAGGAAGCCAGATAGACAGACGGTCAACCATAGGATATTGCTCATTTGTCTGGGGTAATCTTGTAACTTGGAGAAGTAAAAAACAGTCGGTGGTTTCCAGAGGCAGCGCTGAAGCTGAACTAAGAGCCTTGGCAGCAGCAATTTGTGAAGGAATATGGATCAGACAATAGACAAAAGAATATACCAACGTCTAGTAGGGAAGCCCATTTATCTTTCCCATACAAGGCCTGACAATTTGTTTTGCAGTGAGTATCGTACGTCAGTTTATGAACCACCCAATGGAGGAGCATATGGAAGTTGTGTACCAAATTCTCAGATATCTAAAGATGACTTCTGGAAAAGGGTTATTATTCAAGAAGAAAGGATGTATGGATATGGTTCTATATTCTGACGCAGACTGGGTAGGAAGCCAGATAGACAGACGGTCAACCATAGGATACTGCTCATTTGTCTAGGGTAATCTTGTAACTTGGAGAAGTAAAAAACAGTCGGTGGTTTCGCTGAAGCTGAACTAAGAGCCTTGGCAGCAGCAATTTGTGAAGGAATATGGATCAGACGAGTTATGACTGAACTCGGGATGGAAGTTGAGAAGCCCTTGAAGCTTAAGTGTGATAATCAGGCCACTATCAGCATTGCAAAGGACCCAGTTCATCACGATAAAACGAAACATGTTGAGATTGATCGGCATTTCATAGCTGAAAAGATTGAGAACTCAGAAGTCCAGTTGGTCTACACTCCTACTCGAGAACAACTTGCAGATGTCCTGACAAAGGCATTGCAAGGACCTAACTTTGAGGAACTATGTAACAAATTGTGGGCATGTACAATCTGTACAACCCAACTTGAGGGGGAATGTTGAAATTCCCTCAAAGTTAGCTTATTTTGGAATTTATTTTATGATTATCTATCTAAGGAAGTTAGAGATTAGAGAATCCAGATTTTCCTAAGTTAAATTCCTTGATTTTAGGGTGATAATTTCCTTTCTTATTTTCAGGATTTTGTTACTGTATTTAGCTATGTAAATTGTGTATATTAGGATGCATTCTTCTCAAATTAATAAGATGAGAAAAATCTTCAGAACTTCATTTTCATAAAACATAAAATATTTGAGCAAGTCAGAAAGTAAAATCTGAATCAGCAGAGTTACCAGATGGACATAAGTGTCATCATATTAACCCACAAGGATAGTTTTGATGTACGCCCCAGAATTTGAACCATATAAATATACACATACATTCTTTTAATCGAATATTTTTTTTTACATAAGAAAAACATCTCGTTATAAAGATCCACTAAATTTTCAAAAAAATAACATTTACAAAGGAAGCAATCACATAAAACAATTTAAACGAAACTCAATATACACATCAAGAAAGTAAAGTAAATGAGGATCATTAAGATGTTAATAATGTGTAAACAGAGGGAGCTAGCTATTCCTGCATAATAGAGTAGCAGATAAATTTCTCAGGCGGCAAATGATTTTAATAGTTCTTTGTTTCTTGGTTTTAAAATAATTGGTTCAGTTGTATCATCTGTTCTCATGACCATGTCAAATCGTTTGAGATTTACTCAACTGTTGCTAGTTCTTCATTTGAAGAAAACCAATTGAATGGAATTTCATGAGAGACAAGAAAAGGAAGCTTCGCTGTCAAGTATTGCCAATACTCACCAGAAGGAAAATTGTTAGCGGCAGATTGACAAGTATTATGGCATGGAGCAGTCCGAACAAATTCAAAAGGTTTGCTGCCTCGCATTTGCAGCTTATTCTTCACAAATTGGCGGCACTCTTCTATGTTAAGCTTAGCATCACTATACAACAAATGAAATTACCAGTAACATATGAAATCTTGAAAAAGCATACAATAATGAGTAATACCATTTAAGAGCAAATCCATACACAAACCTAAAATTTGCCCTCGCTCTAGTCCGAGGGAAGATTGGGTTAAATTTCTTAGTGATCGCAAGCCATTCTTCATCATAGTGAAGATCGTAAGGCCCTGTTTGTGATTCAATTTCGACAACCTACAACAATCAAAGTGTTACCTAAGCAAATAATTAGTTCAAGCAGTAACCATAAAAAGTAACATAGATTAGCTACAAAGTATGAGTAACAACCTGCAAAAAATTTCTTCCAGGGAGGCACTTATCAAGGGCAAGAAATTTTGTAAGAGGGCCATTTTCTCCATGTTGAACAACAGCAGAAAATTTGCAATGTAAATGTGCAGAAAACCAGTACGAAGGCCTCAACTTAGCCATCAAATCTGCTGCAGCTCGATTTCCCAATGTTCCTTCCTGAATCTGGATGACAAGTTCCATATCACAACAATAAGGGAAACAAAAAGAGCAGAAATCACCTTGAAAACACATGTTAATACTAAATTGACATCATTAATATTTTATATGCCAATATATAAAAAATATCTGGATTGCCATAGCGTTTCACAGTAAAATGCTTAGAGAACGTGAAATGAAAAAAAATTATGCTCCCTCACTCGTTCATCCCAAAATACAATAATCGTTAACATAATGTCAACCCAACTATTTAAATACACTTTTATGACGGTCACTTGGATCACCTGCATATGTACACATACTTGAATGGTACTTAGAAGACTAAGCTAAATATACATGAACACAGTTGTGTTCTCAATGTGTCGCATACCAATTACAGATGGAAAAAAATTTCCGTCAATAAGTGCACTATTTTCAATGAAACATATGGAAAACTCACATTGAGTTTAGCGATACAGAACATGTTTGTTCATCAAGACACATGTTAGGATACAAGCACTCTTAGTAAATAGAACTTCATAAACAATTATTACAAGAATAGGGTGACATGTCTTTTAACAGAGTAGTCATTTTTAAGCAGGTCTCGTAGACTTAATAGTGCAATATCATGGTCATGTACATATATGCCCATATAGACCACTTTGCCGAATACAAAGTACGAACATCTAAATTGAAATCAATGCATACACAAAATACTTGTGGTACCTCTTGTTCGAAAAAAGGTTTTTGGCGTAGAAGAGTCTGCGAGTTCCCATAATCAGCAATGCCAAGAGGCCAATCATGAGAAAGAAAGATATCAATTGGTTCCTGAACTTGCATAAGCTTATGAACATCATACTCGCGAACATGATATATGGACCGGATGTCTTGCTCATTGTAAGGTAGCTTCTCATAGTGTCCTGTTCATAAGATAAGTCATTCGACGTGTTATCATGAGGCACCAAGCAAACACTATGGAAAATGGTGAGGGTATTTTAGTATTATTGATATTATTTGATCAACATTCAATTAGTTTTTCTCGTACTTCTTATTTTTATTTTGTACGGAAAAAGAAGCTTGGAACAATAAGGAGAGCTTCAAGCATGTTTGGCAGAGCCAGCTCAAAAACAATAATAAGAAAAATTTATATATTTATGAGCCCCTAGATGCTTGGAGGTCAAAATGTTGAGTGCCTAGGTGCTTCAAGATGGAAAATTGCTCCTGGACAGAATTCTAAGCTCCTAGGCGCTATTCCATGAAAAAAGTCGCAATCCAATTCAACCCCAACTATTGAAAGCCTAAATAAATTTCGGCTAATTTCAAAGGAGAAAGAGAAGAAAAAGTCCGCTGAGAAATCAAAAGGGGAAAAATCTTTGGAGAAGAATATCGGTTAATCTACGAATGTAATTTCCTTATCAAATTAGATGCTTCAACTCCACCTTTTGAATTTTCTTCCTTTTTATTCTTTATGTTTAATCTACGAATGTAATTTCCTTATCAAATTAGATGCTTCAACTCCACCTTTTGAATTTTCTTCCTTTTTATTCTTTATGTTTAAAATGTTACCAATTTTCAGTACGAATTAATTTTATTTTTACAGTTAGGCTTATGATCAGCATAATTATGATGTAGTCAGTAGTCACTGACTTAAACCCTTATTTGCTTTTGAGAGCCATTTCTTCTCATATACAATTAATTTTAGAAATAGATTTCTTACTTCATTTATCCGAATAATATTAGGGGTAAATAAACTATGATAATCAATAGCAATCAACTCTCATGGGAATGAAACTCTCCTCATCACTTTCACTTGTTTACAATGGCGTGCACTAGCGTTCACAGAAAATGACAACAAAAGAACAAATATAACATACTTAGAAAAAAAAAAATAACATACATAGAAACATGCTGGCAGCAAAGAAGCAAATTATAGACCATTCCTAAGTAGCACCTAAAATAATTTTTCAACATAACATAAATTATGATCATTTTGACTAAAAGTTAGCACTGCAATATTTGCAATTAATTTAAGTTTATGAATATTCATAAAAAAACCTAAATACTAGTATTCTGTGTGCACCACTAACCAAGCAATCACAACTACAATTACCTGAATAATAGTGATTTGCTTTATAAATTCCAGAAAGTCCACCTATACGAACATTTCCAAACTTGACAACTCCTGCAAATCCGAGAAAGAATATCTGTGGTGCAACCCATCCGCCATAGTATCTGAGACGATAAATAAAAAGTAAAAGAAATGTAACCAAAGAAGTGGCACATAAAACTTTGAATGGAAGAAAGCCGTGGAAAAGAGTCACAAGCAAATATTCATGAATGGTGGTTTAAGATCTAAAATATATTTTTAGCTTAACCCGAGGTAGTCAAACATAGTTGGAACACCTTGCCGTTATCTCTAAACTCCACAGAGTGAGTAAGACACCAGCCAGGTGTGTGTTTTATTAACAACTGATCTCGACCACTACAACTTATATGAATAGTGATTTCATTTAAAGAAAACTTCATCCATCATGCATCGCACTTCCTCCGTTTACAAAGGATGCTTGGGTTTTCTGATTTCATTTGTACCAAATATGTGTCACCTTACTGTATATCAGTGAATTTAATCATTTAAACGTTTTTTATGCCTCTTGTTTAAATTAATGAGAGAGTGAATCTATCTTCTTTTGTCATATTAATCACCATATATGCTACAAAACCAATTATGTGGTCATTAATCATTATTATTTCATTTCTACGTAATCAATTTTCTTCATTCAAATGAAAAAAAAAATTTGTTGACTTTTGCTAGGTTTTTACATTTCAAATAACTAAAGCGTGGTCTTGGAAGAAATGGGCCAACTATTGAATTTTCTTATTTCCAAGATACGTCAAACGTACTATCCTTTATGAGCTGGAGAACATAGAGTTTTCCTTCAGTTACGTTTCATTAAAGAAAGAAATCTATGTGGAAGTGATGGTTTCAACCAAAAACTTTAATTCATCACATCACATTAAATTTTATGCATAAAACATAAGATCACAATCTAATGCGACAAGATCCAAGATATAAACATTATTTTAGAAATAACAGACTCACAATTCCCAAAGATAGTTGGATGCTTCATGATTTCCGCCAATGAATATAGTTAGAAATGGTGCAACTTTCTCCCCTGAGTAATACTTCCAAAAAGAATTCATGGTCCGATACTTAGATGGCACATTTAGGCTCTCTAAATCTTTCTCATTCCGAACAGCCTGATTGCACAAAAATTAAATTAGTAAATATAGTCTAGGTCCTAGGACAACTTTTTTACAATAAATCCAGAAAAGAGTGACTGAAACACATCAAGAAATATTTATGTACTGAACATTTCATTTGAAATTCTCGTGAATAAGGTGACTACTGTAAACATATTAATCAAAATTGAAACTATTGTGAACAGACAAGCTTCATTCGTCAGAAGTCATTTCAGAGCAAAAAGGCAAACACGACCAAAGAAAAACAGGAAGATGGCTTTAAATTTGAAGTGCCCTGATATCCAAAATTATTCGTATCCATCAACCAGCAACAAGGAATCATTACTATTATTCTATGCATCAACTATTACATATTCTGGAATTGATCTGAAACCTAGTCATGTAGATTTAGTTGAAAAGGCATTTTTTGCTAGAAATCTCTTCATAGTCATTATCAAGGATAAGGTGCCTTCATTATGCTTTTCTAACAAGCTGTGCTTCCTGATATATGTGGAAAATCATTAAATCCAGTGGGATCAATAGGCCCTCAAGTTTGGAACTGCATACTTCCAAGAAAATGACATACAACAGACACTGTGAACAACGACATCCTATTCAACAAAACCAACATGCATCTAATACGCGTCGATCGTACTAATTTCAAATCACCAGATTTGTTCAATATCTGTCATGAAATTTCACTAATTCAAAGAGTTCTCGACTCACATTCTTCATGGATCCATTCATAATAAATCAACCAAAATCATGGCATAAGCCAGAGGAAACATACATAAAACAATCAAACATTTTTCAATTGGAGAATTAAGAAATAATAAATAAATAATAATATACCTGAAAGTCGCCACAGCAAATGAGAAGATCAATCTTGATTTTCTCAACTTCTTGCAGGTGTAACAGAGTAGCATATACACTGTCCAAATCTCCATGCATGCACCCTTCCACAGCTATTTTCATCTAAAATTATATATTTTCCATTAAAAATAAAATAAGTGGGGCCTTCATACGCATTACTAGGACTCAACTTCACTAGTAAAAACAGTAGGGGCATTTACATAAGCTTACTCCATTCATGAAATTATGGAAGTATACGCATATCAATAATGAAGTATGCTAAAGCTCCAAATTGGTAACCATATATGATATAGAAAACTTTTGATAGCATTAAATGGAAGAAGAAGGACCAAAGTCTTAGGGATGCAGTCGAGCTCGAATAGAATATTACGGGCTCGATCTTGAGGAGCTTGCTTTTAAAGTCAAGTTCGTCATAAGATCGATCCTAGCTCAAGCTCAATTTTAGATGAGCTCCAGTGAACAAGCCAAGCTCGTGCTCTGCTCATTTTCGTAAGGCGCGAGGTTGGTTCGGAAACAAGTTAGATAAAAACCTTTCGAGGCAACAAAATTAAAACAAATAAAATCTGAATATGATACCTTGTACCGTACCACCATTCATTCACAAAACACTTGACAGCGTAAAAAACATTTAACCGCAGCATAAATTAAAACACACCAAAATAGCATCTGTCAAATATAAAGTACAAACTCATCTAACTGTCCACATTCATCACCTAGAAATCAAATAAGTCTTTCACAATTCAGAATAAATCCAAATTTTTTGATATAAATCCACATAATGCAAAATAATTCAGCTCCATATGCCCTTAAAATATAAGACCAGGGAAGTAGGTATTTGAGGGAAAAAAAAAAAAAAAAAAAAAAAAAGCACAACCTTTTTTGAGTACAATGGGGAATATAGGGGAGGGGACACACGCACTCGTATGGGATCGAACCCGGGTGAATCACCCTTACAACACATGTCTCAACCACTTGAGCACAAGGTTGATCGCGAAAAAAAAAAAACACAAACTTATTTAATTGTTTATGTCAACTAAGATAAACGAAAAAGGTGCTAAACAACAAATGCTTCAAAAAACCATGGTGTGAGCATTCTGCACTAGCTAGAAAAGCTTTGAGATCTATAATTCCCCAATCACAGTACAAAGTAAAAGCTAATAACAAAGAGGATTGGCAAAGGCCATAAACTGCGCAGAAACAGAGGGATGCGCTAGAAAATAACCAAGAATGTTGAGAAGCAGCCAAAATCAGATAACAAAAATTGGTTTTTTCAGTCCATGGCAAAAGAAAGAGAAATCATTTTTTTCCAAGTATATGGCCTTTGCTAATCCTTTGTTATTAGCCTGTTTACTTTGTACTGTGGTTGGCAAATTATAGATCTCAAAGCTGTTCTATCCAATGCAGAATGCTCACATCATGGTTTTTTCAAGATTTGTTGTTTAGCACTAGGCATTTTCGGTCGGTCAAACCGAACTAAACCAGTTCGAACCTAAAGTGCGGCTAACCAAAAATCTCGTTAACCAAAATCATTAACCGAAACCCGAACCCAAGTTTTCGGTTCGGTTCAGTATAACCCGATTTTTCGGTTTTCCTTTTGGTTTGCTTTAGTGGTTACCGGAAATATTTGGAAAAGGTTGAGAAGAGAAAAATGTTAAAAAAACTGTGTCACACAATGTACCATTACTGCCAAAAATAGCAAATAAAACAGCCAAGTGAATTTTTTTTGAAAATCAATAAATTTCTCTATTTAAAAAAAAAATTAAAACTTTCTGAAAATGAAAATTTTCTGAAAGTGAAAACAAATAACGCATAAACCAGTCATCTCCTATCCAAGTGAGAATTTTCTGAAAATAAATAAATTTCTCTTTTCTTCAAACAAATTAAAGTTTTAACACATAAACCAGTCAAAATAGCATCAAAAATAGAAATAGAGAAAAATCGAAACAGGAGACGATTTCTATTAAAAATTAGGGATTCATGAAAATTCAAATACTGGATTAAATCACTTGGCGTAGGGCTGGGGACTGTAACGGGAGGTCAGTGACGGTGAGTTGACGCCTGACGGAGGGGTTGTGCAGGCCTGGTTGAAAGATTGAGAGAGAGAAACGGGAGTGAGAATGTGCAACGGGGAGACAGAAACGGATTGGCGGGGTGTGCCTTCGGTATTACTGTGCCGAAACGAACTGAAAGTTCGGCAAGGAATTTTACCAAACCGAATACCGAACCGGTTTTAAGAGGTTGAATTCGGTAATTACCAAAACTTTTCCGGTAACTTCGGTTTGGTAATGGTGTTAGCGAGCCAAGAAAAAAAGATGGAATAGAATTGCCATAAAATCTTTGCCCCATGTTTCTTCAAACCCCTACCGGAATCGGTATGACATTTCATCAAACAGAACAAGTGCACACTTTTGATCTCAAGTATTGATAGAACCCAAAATTCTTTACCATATCAAATTTAGGCAAACTACTCAAATGCCTATCTTCATGAACACCTACCCATGATAATTAGTAATAATTGACAATAACAGACAATAAAAATAAAGAATTACCTCTTTGGGTAGTTAGGTTAAAATTGGAGATTTTGGGCTGAAATGGCGGTGTCAATAGGTGTGTAACATATTGGATATAAAGCGACTATCAGAAGGGAAATGGTGGCTCAACGGCGGCAGACGGTGGTTGAAGTGGTGAGATGGTGGCTAAACTTGCTACAGCATCAGTTGGTGGCTAGTGAGCAGTGACGGTGAGTAACAAAGTAAGGCTGGTAACTCTGAGGCCTGAGCTCTTGAAACTGCTTTTGAAAGAGTTATTTATTTTGCTTTAGGTATAAAATTAATTCTTTCCAAAAAAAAAAGGAAAAAAAGTATAAAATTAGTTAGCAAAAAGCAACTTATGAAATTTACGGGTGTCCCCAATCATAGAATTTAATAGAATGTAATGAAATTCAGAATTTTATAACATTCAGTATCTTCAATTTAGATTTTTATGAAATCCATTAAATCTTGAGGTCCCAAGGATCTCAACTTCGATTTTAATGGATTCCACGAAAAACCCATTATTCTCAAACATTAAAGGAATTCCATGGAATTCTTTTATAAATGAATTTTGGTGAATTTTGGTGGAATTATAAGCTAGATTTATGAAAGATAAATTATCACCTTCCCCTTGGAATTCAAATTCTATTTTCGAATAATAATAATAATAATAATAATAATAATAATAATAATAATAATAAAAAATTGGCTATGGTATAAAAAAATAACATATTTTTCTCTCATGCACATCTCCCCACTCCACCTGTTCCAAAATCTCCGCCTAGCCCCGACTAGTCCCCGCCTCGCTGCGCCCTCCTTGTCCGCCTACATTATTCTTCCGATTAGGTCCCGCCTAATCCCGCCTAGGTTCCGCCTAACCACGATTAGTCCCCGACTAGGCGCTAGGCCCCAGTCTGCCGCTCGACTAGCGCCTAGCGATTTTTAGAACACTGCCCCACTCATCGTCTTATAATCTCAAAAATTCAACACATTCTACCTCAATTTTGTGAATAATCACTATAAAGTAACTAGAGTTGATTTGACGTCTTATTTCAAATTCTAATTAATATTTTCAATTTTATCGATAAATTAATAAGAAAAACTATTGTTACAATAATACTTCACTGGAAATCATTGTTGATAAATTTTCATTCATTCATCTTGATAGACACGTTGTTTTTATGTTAAAAAAATGGTTTTAAAACTATCTCGTAAAAATTTTGATCATCAATGTTGTTGTTTGTTGAATAAATATTTTAAAAGTAGTTGTTTATGGAACTATTCAAAATTTTGACAATTTTAAATTATATTTTTGCAAAGTTATGAAAATTCAATTTTTTTGCTATTGACTTTCTTTCAATCTTTACATTTCATATTTTTAATGATTATGATGTTATGCTACTAGTTTCACAAAAAAAAATTATTATACTTTTTATAACAAACAACAAATTCCAATAAAATCCACACAATCCCATAGTATAAAATTCCTTTAGAATTTACTGGAGTTCATATGGAATCCACAGAATTCTCTTAAAATCTATAAAATTCCATAACTTGAAAATCTTTGAAAATCCATGTTGGGGACACCCTCCGTAGAATTCCGAAATATTTTAGTTGCCCATAATTTAAATTTTTATATAATTCATTAAATCTTGAGGTCCTCAACTTGGATTTTAATGGATTCCACGAAAATCCATCATTCTCAAACATTCAATGAATTCCATGGATATCTTTTATAAATGGATTTTGGTGGATTTAGAAGTTATATTATAAAGGATAAATTCCTAACACCCCAACAACAACAACGACAATAATAATAATAATAATAATAATAATAATAATAATAATAATAATAATAATAATAATTATAACATATTTTCTATGGTGAAAATATATGGTGAAAAGGAAAAAATAACATATTTTCTCTCATGTATTTCTCCTCACATGCCATCTCCTAATCTCTATGTTTTAACGCAAGTTCTACCTCATTTTTATAGACAAATTAGTAGGAACAATTACAGTGATAATAATATTTTGTTGAGGATCACTAATTTATAAAAATTTCATTAATTCATCTTGATAGACAATTATTTTTGTATTAAAAAAATGTGAATTAATAAAATTATCTAGTAAAATTTTGATCATCAATGTTATTGTTGTTGTTGTTGTTGGTTGAATAATTATTTTAACAATAGTTGCTATGTAACAATTTCATATTTTAACAATTTCAAATTGTTGGGAAAATTTATGTATAGATTTTGATGATACCATGTAAAGCTTAGATTAGGAAGTTGGCACCATATTTTCTATGTAATTCAACTTGTAATAGATAAAGCTCTATAAGCTAAATTGAAGTCAGCTAAGTTGAAGATTATAAGACTCGACTGAAGACTGAAGTGAAGACCCAGATGTGTGTCAGTTGAAAGTGAAGTGAAGACTCAGTTAAGTGACAGCAAAGCTGTCTCAGTCAGCTGACTGACAGCTAAGTCATTCAAAAATGATTGGAATCAAATGTGAAAAAGGTATGCAGCAGACAAGACTTGAAGAAAAGCTGAAAGAGATCCGTTGTCAAGATAAGTCAAAGTTTTGCTGAAAATAGGCATGTGTCAGGCTGCCGGCAATAAAGCTATTTTGCTGAAAGAGTGCAAAAAACAAGGAACCAATGAGATGTACCGAAAACCTGCAGAGATTAAGGAAAGGTTGCGAGCAATTAATTAATGGTACGATCTACATCAATGCTTTGACAAGACAAGTCAACAACCTTATGAGTGTGATTTGAAAATGTGTTTATCTCTTCAACGGACATATTTTCAAATGTGCACCATAAAAGGCTGAGGAAGCAAGTGAGAGAAGGTAACCGAGTTTAACACAAGCAAATAAGCAATCAAGCAACAACCTGCAAACATCTCTCAAGCTTTTAAAAGAAATCCTCAAGCCTAACTTCAAGTAAATCACCCAACACACTCGAAAAGAAAGACTATTTCATCGATTGAAGAGAAAAAGTGTTTTCAAGAACAAAGGGTCTACTCTCCAAGGTTGAAGGAGAAGTAGTAAAGTTCCGATCGAACCGGTGCTTTGAACCTGTTGGAGGGCTAAGTGATCAAGTCCAAGGTTTGAAGGAGGTCAAATAATGTAACAAATCTGTCTTGTGAAGAAGTTGAGTCCCATGAGCAAGCGGCGTGTGTGATCGGCGACTTGGATTGTAGAACCGCTTTGTAACCAAGTCAAGGGTTTTAAGAAATTAAAATATTTTAAATAATTATTATAAGTCAGAGGGTCCAGGGCTGCTTTTAAAAGAAAAATAATTTGAGTTAGGTCCTTGTTAAAAAGAAAATTTACAATTAGCCCTGTTTTGTTAAAACCAATACTTTTGGGGTTAAAATTGAATAATTAAATGTCCCGACCTTGAAAAATTATAAGGTTAGTTCCTAAATTCTCTAAATTGTTCATAGATTCATGTTTTTATAGTTTTGAGGTCAATTTTATTATAAAATTCTCACATTGGCCCTTAAATTTATTAAAATTATCATTTTTGGCCCTAAGTTTAAAATAATTGGATCTCACAAATCGGAAGGGCTTTTAATGTGATTCTAGTTGTAAAGTGTCACTAAGGTCAGTGGGATATTGGGACAAAAATAGTTTTAAAAAAAAAATAAGTATAGGTCCCTTAACTTTTGAAAATCTTATTGTTGTCCCATTTTAAAAGAATTGCCTTTAAGGCTTTTAGGGTCCAATTGTTATGAAATTTGAACCTTGGGTTCAAGCTATCATTAAGTTATTGTTAAATTAGTATTTCCGGTACATGGACTGTATAAGTCCTGAAATTTCATTGGGTCCTCAAGTTTAATCTTTTACAATTTGGTCCCTCAATTTGTATAAAATTACTCTTCAAGCTCTAAACACTTGGATTTTTGAATACTCTTAAAATATGTTATTTTCGGTCTCTTCGGAGTTAAAATTTCAAATTTTAAAATAGGGCCTGTACATCCTTGTGCTTTTAAGGGTTATTTTTATTTATCTCAAAACTCTTAAAACTTTATTAAAATGTCTAAACATCATTTTTGAATCTGAGTACAGTCCCAAAATTTGACAATTACAGAGGGATCCCTTAAGTTTTATTTTCTTGCAATTAAGTCCCCCAATTTGCTATTTTTGCATTTTAAGTCCAAAAATTCAAATTTTATCAATTATGCTCGACTTGTCCAGGTTATAAGTTATATCAAACATGGATTTCAAGGATCATAAACATGCATGTCCAATTCATACAACAATTCTTCAAATACAACATTAAAGTGTACATGCATGCACCTAAATTTCAATAAATAGCACTTCGAGGAACACTTGAGAATTTTTACAACTTGATACATGATATCAACATGCAATACATAATATATATATATATATATACCCAATTCCAGGGGTTTGAATCGTTAGCTCATCGTCCATCGTTTGTGGGTGTCTTTGTTGTCTTTGGAACTTAGCGAGATACCCACCCTCGTGCAAACACTTCCAAAATCTGGAGACAAACCTTGGATCTCTATTTGATACTATGTTAACGGCACTCCATGCGGTCGAATGATCTCTGGATATAAATTTGCGCGAGTTTACGCAAGTCATCGGTCTTCTTGATGGGTAAGAAGGGTGCAGATTTCGTGAGTTGATCTATGACTACCCATATAGCATCATGGCCTCCTCTGGTCCTTGGTAGGTCCGTCACGAAGTCCATCGTTATGTGTTCCCATTTCCACTCGGGAATCCTCAACGGCTGTATTAAACCAGATGGTCGTTGGTGTTATGCTTTTACTCATTTACAAGTCAAACATCTCGCAACGAACTCCGCTATCTGGTTCTTCATGTTTACCCACCAGTAATTCCGTTTCAAGTCTTTATACATCTTGTTTCCTCTAAGATGTATAGTGTACTTCGAGCGGTGTGCCTCTGCTAGGATTCTATTTCTGATATGCTCGTCATTCGGTACACAAACTTGATTTTGGAATCTAATAATCCCATCTTGGTCTGCAAAGTTAAGTCTCTCTCCTTTAAGTATCTTCTCTTCCACTTTTGAAGATGCACATCCTCTCTGTCTTTGCCTTGATCTCATCCAGCAGATCGGGTTTAACCAAAATGTTAGCACATGTAATCTAAGTATTGGTTCTCATCGGGTTCCAGTTGCTCAGCTCTTCTAATGATTTCCACTCTCGAATCATTATTCTGGCTAAACTCGCCTTTCTACTCAAGGCGTCAGCTACTATGTTAGCCTTCCCGGGATGGTATTGAATATCAAAGTGATAGTCCTCAATTAACTCCATCCATCTCCGTTGCCTCAGATTGAGGTCTTTCTGAGAGAATAGATACTTCAGGCTCTTGTGATCTGTGAAAACCATAAATGTTGCTCTGTAGAGATAGTGCCTCCATTTCTTTAATGCGAATACTATCGCTACCAATTCCAAGTCATGCGTCGAGTAATTATCCTCGTACGGTTTGAGCTTTCATGATGCATAAGTAATGATATTTCCTTCGTGCATGAGCACTGCTCCTAGTCCTTCCTTCGATGCATCACTATAAATGACAAAGCATTCTATTCCCTTCGGAAGGGCTAAGACCGAAGCTGTAGTAAGTCATTTCTTCAGTTCTTGGAAACTAGCCTCGCACTTGTCATTCCACTCGAACTTGACTTGCTTCTAGGTTAGTCGAGTGAGTGGTCCGTCTATCTTGGAGAAATCCTTGATAAATCTTCGATAATATCCAGCCAATCCTAAGAAACTCCTGATTTCTGATACTGACTCGGGTTGTTTCCATTCAACCACTGTTTGTACCTTCGATGGATCTACTGCGATCCCATTGCCGGATACTATGTGTCCCAAGAATGCGACTTCGCTAAGCCAAAATTCACACTTGTTGAACTTGGCATATAGCGTATGCTCTCGTAGTGTCTCTAAGATGATTTTCAGATGACGTTCGTGCTCTTCTATACACTTAGAGTCCACGAGTAACTCATCAATGAATATCACTACAAACTGATCCAAATAGGGTCGAAAGACTCAATCCATAAATCCATAAATGTTGTTGGTAATATCCTTGTTGTAAATCAAACTTTGAGTACACTGTTGCTCCTTGAATTTGATCAAATAGTTCGTCTATCCTCGGGAGGGGATATTTGTTCTTGATGGTCACACTATTAAGACCGCGATAATCTATACATAGTCTTAATGTGCCATCCTTCTTCTTGACAAACAGTACCGGTGCTCCCCATGGAGACGTACTCAGTCGGATAAATCCTACATCTATCAACTTCTGCAATTGAGTCTTCAACTCTTGCAACTCAATAGGAGCCATTCTATACAGTGTTCTAGTAATCGGGGTGGTTCCCGGTAATACCTCAATGGTGAACTCGACTTCCCTATCTGGAGGGACGGTGGTGAGTTCTTGTGGAAATACATCTGTGTATTCCGATACTATAGGTACTTGGTGAATTTGTGTCTCAACCTTGGGTTGGTTAATTACAAACGCCAAGTACCCTTGTGCCCCTCTAGCGATTGCCTTTCTCGCTTTCATTGTTGAAATGACTGGGGCAATCTTAACTCGTGCCCTTCCCAAAATTTCCACTTCGGGCTTCCCTGGTTCGCATAGCTTAATGGACTTGCGATGGTATTCCATCTGTGCAATGTGTGTAGATAACCGGTTGATTCATTCGATAGCACATCGTATTCATATATAGGTAATAAGATCGGATCGGCAAGAAATTTATCTCATCAATCTTAACCGCATGCATTATAGATAATATCATTATCGGCTTGCGCCCATAGGGGTTGATACTTCTAGACATATAGGCATATGTTCCATGCATGCACGCAACTTGTGTACAAAATACGGTACGACAAATGAATGTGATGATCCAGGGTCAAACAATATTTTACCATAGTGGTCCGATACTAGAAGCGTAACTTCCACCATGTTCGTTGCCTCCGGAGCCTCATGCCCGGCTAGTGCAAATGCTCGAGCGGGCATCCTTGCCTGATTACCCTAGCCATTGCCCGCCTGCCCGCGACCGCGCACCTTTTTGGTTCGGTCTTCGTGACTTGGCAATCCTTCACCGGTGTCTTGAATTCTTGCCTTGTAAGCAATCATCTTCCCTGTTTGCGCCAACAGTCATTGGCAGTATGCCCTGGTTTCTGGCAATGTGCGCACACCTGTCATGGCTTTCCCTGAACCGGTCATTTCCCTTTATCCGCCCCGTAATCGTCCTTTCGAGACTTAGCAGTGCTTGATGGTCTGTCCCACAACTATCCTTTTAAGACTGTTTGATGGCCTACTCTGTCGGATCTGCCCAATGCGGTTTAGTCCCGACTCAATGCGGAGAGCTGCCTTTACCGCGGCTGAGTAGGTGGTCAGTTCAAAAGTCAAAAGTTATTTACGAAGTTCCGATTTCGGTCCCCAGTGAACTTGTACATCTTATCCTCTTTTGTCTTGATCGTCCCTAGAGCGTCTTGGACAACCGATGGAATTCGGACTCATCTTGCGGCGATGATATGTTTTCTTGTCTCAATCGGTGGAATTCATCCCGACGTGACTCCTTTACTACTTGGGAATGTCTTGCTCATTGAATTCGATTAGGAAATTCTCCCAAGTTCTGGCTACCCTGTCCTAGTCCCACTTCCTCTCAACGGCTCTCTACCAATCCCTAGCAGCCAATTCCAGTCGAAATACGGCGAGTTTCACCTTCTGCTCATCTGAGTATTGAAGAGCGTTAAAGATGTTCTCCAGTTTCTCAACCCGTCTTGGCCTTCAAATCATCCGGCTCTCCTAAGAAAGTTGGTCGGTCGAACCGTAAGAAATGCTCTAAGACGCGATCATTCGTCTCACGGGGTTCGGGGATACGTTGATTAGGCTCGCTTGTTGCCTCATGAAAACTAGGATATGTTGCGGGGCATGTGTAGTTAAATTCTCTCCTGACCCGTGGAGGAGGTGGTGGTGGTAATTCGGTGAAGGTACCCGTTCCCTAAGTACATCGGCGTTCTCACGGGAATTCGGCGGGTCTTCAATGTCCCCTATGTTACGCCACTCTGTCTGGTCAAAACACACTAAGGTTGATTAGAGACGAAAGTAAATGGAAAGATAAGGAAGAAATAAGAAAAGTCGGTCAAGAGTCAACTAAGTCAAGACAAGTATGACTATGGAATCTCCAAATATAAATTCTTAACTTAGTCTAAACATCAATAATACGGTTCTATGTCATTATGAAATCGATTTCACACTTCATTAGTCAAGTCAAGTACTACCCAACACGCATCGGGTCCTATCACGGATCGCCAAAAGTGTAAGTTTCCATCTTACTAGCCGAGATCGATACCACTCTAAACTGTCATGGCCCCCAGGCGGGGCGCGACGATCCACAACTTAAAATGGAAAATAATTCAACGATCTGAGAAAATGATAAAATATAACCCCAAGTGAAACAGTCAAGTAGCAATGGAAATAAAATACAAGTACGGATTACATCTTAAAGTCTAACAAATATCCGAATACAACCCAACATAAATATTCAAATTAAACTTACGACAAAACTATTCAACATAAAGTCCAACAAGAGAAACATGTACTCATCGCATCACAAGCTTAAGTGTCAAAGGGTCCTATGCCCTTAAGTATAGTCCAAAATGAAAAATGGAATAAAAGAAAGTCCAACATCAGTAAAAGTAAAAGGGACAAGTCCAACAATAACAATAAAATGAAGTAAGTCCAACAGACGGAGCATGGAAAATCAGTCCGTGGTAGGATCGGCATCTTCAACGTACTCCTCATCTAACCGTTAGAAAACAGAAGGGGATGAGACAAAAATCTCAGTGGATGGGGTGATTGTGTGCAAGTGTGGCGATATATATAGTTAATGCAAGAAAATTGTTGTATGAAAAATGCGTGAGTTATGATGCGTGGTTTCACACACAGTTCACAAGCATCGTGATATATATACTCAAAATAGTATACTTATACAATTTTGATGAAACAATTCGTATTCATACAAGCACTATGTGATTCAAGCAAGACATGTAGGATTGCGCACGGAATGTAACGCCAATCCAAGTAAGACAAATAGTAGTTACGTACGGATTTGTAGCGCCAACCAATGCAATATAAGTAGCGGTTGTGTACGGATTTGTAGCGCCAACCAAATGGGTCCGATTAACTCCAGAATCGTGTGGATCAGACAGCATTCCTTCGTTCTTCCTTGTAACTACCCGAGCAAGATGGTCCAAGACCTGGATTGTCATAATCATGATTATAGCTCAAGTACTACGACCCGCTTCCCTTGGACAAACTCCGTTCCTCAGTTGCGGGATTAGGACGATGGGGCCAGAGAGTGGAATAGTAGCCGAGCTGCCTGGTTCCATCCCCAGCGTATCCATTCCGACTGTGAGCTCGATACACCAAGTTTACTCAGGCAGAAAATAATTACAAGTACAGGATGTCAACCAGACAGTCGAGTATATTGATTTAGGGAAGCAGTTTAGGAAAAGTTTTCGAAATTCGCATGTGGCATTTAGGTGTTGGTGGAGTAATTTGGATGAAAATAATTATCGAAAGGATACGTAATCTTAGGTGTTTTGAAGAATTAGGTGGGACATAGGTCCCAGTTATAGATCGGAATCGCAAGGCGAGGAAGTCGTCTGCGATTGCGTGATAATCGATCAAGACTATCCCATAAGTCAAGGGTTTAGATAAATTAAAATATTTTAAATAATTATTATAATTCGGAGGGTCCAGGCTCGCTTTTAAAAGAAAAATAATTTGAGTTAGGTTCTTAAAAAGAAAATTTACAATTAGCCCCTGTTTTTTAAAAACCAATACTTTTAGAGTTAAAAATTGAATAATTAAATTTCCCGACCTTGAACAATTATGAGGCCAGTTTCTAAATCCTCTAAATTATTCAGAGATTCAGTTTTTAAAGTTTTTAGGTTGATTTTTTTATAAAATTCTCACATTGGCCATTAAATTTGTTAAAATTGTCATTTTGGGCTCTAAGTTTAAAATAATTGGATCTCACAAACCGGAAGGGATTTTAATGTGATTCCAGTTGTAAAATATCACTAAGGTCAGTGGGATATTGGAACAAAAACAGTTTTAAAAAGAAATAAGTATAGGTCCTTAACTTTTGAAAATCTTATTTTTGTCCTATTTTAAAATAATTGTCTTTAAGGCTTTTAGGGGTCCAATTGTTGTGAAATTTGAACCTTGGGTTCAAGATATCATTAAGTTATAACTAAATTAGTATTTACAGGTACATGGACTGTATAAGTCCTGGAAATTTTATTTGGGTCCTCATTTTAATCTTTTACAATTTGGTCCCTCAATTTTTATAAAATTACTTTACAAGCTCTAAACACTTGGATTTTTGGAATACTCTTAAAATATGTTATTTCCAGTCCCTTAATAGTTAAAATTTCATATTTTAAAATAGAGGCCTAGTACAGTTTCGAAAATTGTATTATAGCCCTTAAACTTCTAAATTGGGCTTTTAAGGGTTGATTTCATTTATCTCAAAACTCTTAAAATTTTATTAAAATGTCCAAACATCATTTTTAAACCTGAGTAGAGTCCCAAATTCAAATTACAGAGGGTCCCTTAAGTTTTATTTTATTGCAATTAAGTCCACTAATTTACCATATTTGCATTTTAAGTCCAAAAATTCAAATTTTATCAATTATGCTCGACTTTTCCAGGTTATAAGTTATATCAAACATGGATTTCAAGGATCATAAATATGCATGTCCAATTTATACAATAATTCATCAAATATAATAATAAAGTGTACATGCATGCACTTAAATTTCAACAAATAGCACTTTTGAGTAACACTTGAAAAATTTTACAACTTGATACATGAAATCAACATGCAATACATAATATATATATATATATCTCAAGTGCTCAAGAATAAAATACTACATGCATTTAAGGAAAAACACCTAGAAGTTAAAAGGATTTTTCCACCCACCTTAAAATTGGATTGTTGTTGTGAAATAAAATGTTATATTTCAAAACTTGAATATGAACTTACTTTGGACAGTCCCTAAGTCAAAATACCAAAAAAAAAAAAATAAGAGTTAGAAAAATGAGTTAGAAATCAAGAAGAAAAAGAAGAAGGTGAAGAGGAGGGCATAACTACAATTACCTTGTGTAGTAGGCAAAATGTACTAAGTAGAAGCTTCAAAAAAAATGGTCTCTTGATCACCCTCAAGGAATCACTTAAGGTCAACCCCTATTTCTAACAAATGAATAAGGGGTGTTAAAATCTAAAGAAAATAGAAGGAAGGAGGAAAAAGGCACTAGAGTCCAATATCTTACCTTATAGTCTAATTCTTCAGAATTTCTTCAAGTCTTTCTAAGATGATCACAATGCTTGCATGTCTCCAAGTAGTCTTCTAAGTATACCTCAAAATCAAAATCCAAACTTAAATTAATAAGTGAAATGAGATAGCTAAATGATATCAAGATAAGATGAGGAACAAAATTCTTACCTTGTTGAAGGGGGTGTTTGAATTTTTTTTTTGTTGAAGTTGAAGAGGGAGTTCTTGAAATATTGGTTAAGTGTTTGAAGATATGAAGAAGAAGATGAACATATGCTTAGAGAGATGTTGGAGGATTTTAGAGAGAATGGAGAGGATTTTGATTGAAGAGATGAATGTGTTGGTGAATTTTTGAAATATTTTTGTGCAAAAATGGCCTAATGGTCGTGTACTACACAAGGGAGGGAGAGGGGATTTTTGTTTTATGTCAAGTCTTGTAAATTGTCTCTTGCATGGAGACAATTAGACTAGTCAAAGTATGGGCAAATAATGAGTTTGAATGGAATATTGAGAGGAATGAGGGGAATGTTGGAGATAGTGGGGAATGTTGGGAGATTTAATGATATAAAATTGAGGTATAAGATAATGTGTATAAGGTTTGTATTAATGATGTAATTATATACAAGATGAATACATAATGTGTATGTGTATAAGAGTTGGATGGTATTTCTATACCAAAATACCCCTCTTGGCCGTTCACTATGGTATGAAATGTGGTATCCATATATTTTTTTTTGTCCGAAAATTGATGATAATAAATGAATAACATCAATCTCCAAAATAAATAGTGATTTCCTTGATCACTTATAAGTCTGATCACTTATTCTAAATCAAATTCTTAATTTTATAAGGTATAAGTCTCTAAATAAATAGTCTTTTAAAATTCTAAAGTGACCAATAAATGCACAAATAATAATAATGATCAATCAAGTGATCATTAATGAGAAATAAAATTAATAAAGGATCATGATCACAAGTAATAAATAAAATGAAATTAAATGTGAAATATATTTATTATTAATATTACCCATCAAAGTGGCGCGGTTAAATAGTCAAAATAGTACATAGACGATACGTACAACAAATATGTGCTCGAAAAATCGAGGCTTCACATTATATAATAAAGATTATATTATATAATATATTTATTAAATTATATTATACACTTTGTGTTTATCAAATATTATATTACATAGTATATAGTTTGAAAATCATATTATGTTATATATTAAAGGACACAAAAAATTAAAAATATCAAAATATATAAAATGAATTTATCGATTGATCAATATTCAATCGGTAAAAATAAAACATATATAACTATAAAATTAATTCACCAATGATAAAAAAATTCTAACAAGATAAAAGTTAAATAATAAATAAATAATAAAAAAATAATTTACCAACGGAAAAAATTCCTAAGTAATTACCGACAACATCAATTTTCATTGGTAATTTTTTTAAAAAAGTAAAAAAAAAAAAAAGTTAACGATGAAATTGATCTCCCTTAGTAAAAATTAAAAAATAAATAGAAATTATTAATAAAATAATACGACAGAATTAATTACCTCCGTAAAAAATAAAAAATAAAAGCAAAACTAAAATACTTTATAAAATGAAAACAAAAATTAAGCAAAAAAACAGAGTACGTGAAGTCTATAATTTTTAGGTTTGGTGATTTATTTTTGTCTTTATCTATTTTGTAACATCAGCTAATTAAATAAATTGCTGAAATGATTTAATGATAGTTATATAATTTTGTGTTACTAAAATATAGCCTAAAAAGTGGTACAATTAATAAAATATAGTGTTACCAAGAGTGCTTCTTAAATAAAGTGATACCTATTTGCATTACAAAAGAAATAACAAAAAAAAAAGTGATACTTAAAAAGTGTTACTTATTTAAAAGTGTTACATATAAGCGTTACATATTGATAGAGTGTACAAAAGTGTTACATAAAAATCCTAATGTAAAAAGTGTTACAAACACGTGTTACATATGTACCTTATGTAAAAAGTGCTACAAAATTTGTGTTACCTAATGTCATTTATATTGTAGTGTATTAATGTAAAGTCTGAGGATGAGTCGACGTACTTGTATTACAATACCAAACTATTTTTGTTTTAACATTGTTGGAAAATTAAAGGAAATTGCACATCTTTGAATGCGATTTTCTAGGGACCTTGTTTGTCTAATAACAAAAATTAAAGTGGTTGTTTTACTTTGGGAGAACATTGAAATCATATATTTGTATTTGGTATATCTATCTACTTTGATTGAACGAATAGTTACAAACCAAAAGCACAAATATAACATTACAACAAAGTTCCTGAAGGGTAAGGTTTAAAGAGTACAAACCAAACATCAATAAAAAAAATATTGAATCAAGGAATAAATGATATAATAACTTTTTTTTTTAACCAAAAGGAAATACTCATTAATTAAGCATATCAAACTGCAAATCTTTACAGATAAAGAGAGTAGATATATCTCTCCACTCTAAGACATCGTACATGGAATTTGCTTTGTTCTAACAAACACATGTGTAATAATATTCGCTGATTTCCTAACAAATACACAATTTGTTTTATGCAACAATAAAAGAAGCCTACTACATTCAAACTATTATATCAAAAAATATGAAACATCAGCAGATTTTATCCTCAAAGCCTTAATTACTGTCAATGAACCAGTTTCTAATATAATTGGTGATTGACCCCATCCATTCTTCAACCAGCTTAGGACCTCCCATATAGCAATTGCTTCTGCTACCTCCGGTACCATAGGGCCTTTCAAACTACCCTGAATTGCAGCCATAAATTTACCCTCTGAATCTTGAAGTACACCTTTATATCCTATCCTTCCTGAGTCCGCAAAGAGTGCAACATCAATGTTGCATTTAATCCAACCTTGATCTGGCTTTCGCCATTTAATAGCCCCATCACACATATTGATATACCAGTCCCCCATATCCACCACTTAAGCAGCCTCCCACTGAAGATACATAGAATTAGCAAAGTTCAAAACCTGTGAAGGGGTTTTATACTTTTTATTCCATATTATGTCATTTCGATTTTTCCATATTGACCACAAAAGTATTGCCACCTGCACTTTTTGTGTGTTAGAATTATTCTCCCAGATCAAATGTAGATAGGACAAAAACGATACCGCATCAACTGAGTAAGGAATATCTAACAGCAAATTCCAACATTTTTTTGCAAACGAGCAGTGGAAGAAAACGTGAGACAAGGTCTCATTTCCAAGATTACAAACAGGGCATAGTGCGGATACCTGGACACGTTTGGATATAAGTCATTCCTTAGTAGGCAACGCATTATGGATTGCTCTCCAAATCAAAATTTTCACCTTCGCAGGTACTTTTAACTGCCACAAACTTTTCCAATCAAAGAGTTGGGGAAAAAAGTTGTTAGCAGCTGAAGAATCACTTAAAAGCTGATATCCTGACTTGACTGAGTAATACCATTTTTGCATCTGTTCCAAAACCATTTATCTCCATCATGGCTTTCACTCGAGGGATACTTAAAATGAGATTTTGATCTCTTAAGTTGAATAAATTCTTGATAATATCCTCATCCCATTGCAAACAATCAGCTCTCATGAGATTGTTAGGCGATATAGCCCCAGTTTAAAGGAGGAGAAGAAATAAACGCATTTTTATCTGGTAGCCAAGGAACACCCCATACGGAAATATGTTTACCATCTCCCACCTTCATCCCGTTGTCTGTAATCACCAATTCTTTAGCATCTAGGATGCTCCTCCAAACATAGCTAGGATTCGAACCAATGGAGGCATTGCTTAATTCATTGAAGGAAAATATTTATCTTTAAAAAGCTTAACCTCCAATGAATCTTGATTAGATAACAATCCCCACACCTTTACCTAGCAATGCTAAATTGAAGTCATGAAGCCTTTTGAAACTCAAAACCCCTTGACATTTGTGAATACACAATTTGTCCCAAGATAACCAATTAATCCCTTTTGAAGAATTTTCTCCTTTTTCTCACCAAAAAGAGTTCATCATCCTCTCCAAATCAACACATAATTCACTAGGCAGTAGAAAAATGCTCATTGCATAAATGAGCATGGCTTGTGCAATCGTTTTTAAAAGAATTTTCTTACCTGCCCGCGAAAGAACTTTTCTTTTCCATCGTTGCAATCTGCTCCAAATTTTCTCTTTAATAAAAGCAAATTTTTCTTTTTATTTCGCCCGATCAAAGTTGGAAGGCCTAGGTACGATCCATGATTTTAAATCATTGAAACATTGAGCAGATATCATATGCCCTATATTTCTCCACTGTTAGTGTTCTTACTGAATAAAATAGCTGACTTTTGGAAATTAATGATTTGGCCAGAAGCTCGAACATACAAATCTAAGCAAGTCTTAACTCTAAACATTCCTCTCGATTAGCTCTGAAGAAGAAAAAGCTATTGTCTGCAAAAAATAAATGAGATATACTAGGCGCATTTCTTGCAATTAAGCTCCAAATCTTCTTGTAAAATTCTGGATAATATCTGACAACCCCTCCGCACAAAGGTAAACAGGTGGTGATAAGGGATCACCTTGTCGAAGACCGAATTCGGAGTGAACACTTCGACTCAAATTCCCCATGAGTAATTTTATATCTCACCGTCAAAACACACCGCATCATGAGATCAACCCACCTTGAATGAAACCCAAGTTCCAACAACATTTCCATAAGATAATTCCATTCGATGCGATCATATGCCTTACTCATGTCTATTTTTAAAGCCTCTACTCCATTTTTACCCTGTATTTTACGTTTGAGGAAATGATTAATCTCAAAAGCGATCATGATATTATCCGAGATTAGCCGCTAAATGACTTTAATAATCTGAAATAACTCCCCGGGAGAACTTTTTTCGGATTAGCTAAAGCCTTTGAGATAATTTTATGCGCAACATTGCACAAAGCAATAGGCCTTAAATGACGACACAACCTCAAGATTGTTCTTTTTGGGGATAAGAATAATATTAGTATCATTAAGACCAAAAAATGAACAAGAATTAATAAACGAGAGACAAGATGATACAACTTCGAGTCTAGTGACATCTCAAAACTTAAAAGAAAGCTCCGGACTAATGATTTATCCTGGTCCATAGAAAATAAAGCCTCTTTAATATCCAAATCCATAAACAATGCTAGAAGGTCCGAGTTTTGAGCCATTGAAACTCCGGGTGCAACACACTCCATAATGGGGTCACATGCACAACTGCGATAAATATGTCCACAAAATGACTTATTATATACCGACCTAGCATGTCCTCCCAATTTTTCCATCCTTAAGCTATTTTATGGTATTATGTCTCTTTCTCAAGATGCCATCGTATGAAAATATTTAGTGTTCGTATCACCTCTTTTTAGCCAAAATATTTTGGCTTGTTGCTTCTAAAAATCTTCTTGTTGGGTGAGCAATAGATTATACTTTGGTTCCTAGCTCTTTCAAATTCCTCAACAGATGAGGATCTCTCCACCCTGAAATTCACTCATTTTCTTTTTAGTATCCTTGATTCTAGTATGAAATAAATTCCTCAAAATATCTCCCCAATTAAATAATTCAAACTTGTAAACCTTTGTTCCATCCATTCACCACAATTTCTTTACAATCTTTTTCTTTAAGCCATACGTTTTCGAACCCAAATTTTCCACTCTTCAATGCGAAACCCCTGAAAATGGGGAGTGGTGCGACATTGTAGATTTGAGATTCCAAACCTTTCCAATAGGGAAATTAGCTAACCATAAGTGATTAGCAAGTCCCCTATCCAGTCTTTTTTCCACCCAATGATCGATTTCTCCCTCTTTCCCATGCAAATTGATAACCCATCATCCCCAAGTCTACAAGCCCACAATCACCAATTGTCATTCGAAAATCCGTATGAAGACAAGAAGGATGATCCACGTTACCTCTTTTTTCCAAGGGTGATAGAAGATCATTAAAATCGCCTAAACAACACCAAGGAAGCATGGACTGAGATGCTAATTGATGAAAAAGATCCCATGTCTTCTTTTTATCCTTTCTGGAAAGCCATAGAAACTTGTGAGTCAAAATACCGGGAGGTTGTCGATATGCACCACAACGTCTATATGATTAGATGAGAAACTAAGGAGTTCACCTATATGCTGCTTCCTCCAAAACAGAGCAAGTCCTCCACTGTGTCCTTCACTTCTAATCGCCAACAACCCTTCATAGCCTAACTTAATTTGTATATTATCTAGTTTATTTTTATGAATCATCATTTCCATGAGAAAAATAAAAGTCGGCTTTTTCAATTGGACTAACAACAAAACTTGAATTGTTTGTGGATTGTCAAGTCCACGACAGTTCCAGCTTAAGGTACTCAAAATTCTCGGTGGGCCTGCAAACCAGAGCCCACTGCTTTCAAGTTTTTGGTTCTTGTGTGCTGCCTCAATTACCTCCGATGGACCACACAGGTTAGCCCATTCTCCAATCCATATTCATTGGTGATAGTAATTCCTGTAAGTCCAAGCGGCTACGATAATCTAGAGGGGGGTGAATAGATTATCTCCATCTTTTCGATTATGCCCTCCTTTTCGAATCAAATACGCCAAGACAATAATAAAGGTGCGAGAAGTAAACAACACGCGCCGATTTATAGAGGTTCAACCCACCTAGGGCCTAATCCTCTACCACCCCAGTATATCCGGGATGGATTTCAAAAAGAAAAAAAGATTTTATTAATTACCAAAATTAATACAACACCTTACAACATCACCTTGAAGAGCACCACACTCTTCTTCAACACCACCTTTGAGATTACCACAATCTCTCTTGAAGATTACCACAATCTCCAACGGCACCTTGTGAAGATTACCACAATCTTCAACACCTCAATGAGAAGATCACCACAATCTTCTTGCACCTATCACCTAGATCATCCAAGTGTGTTCTTACCACAAGAACACTCACAAGGATATCTTGTGTTGAATGATAACCCAAAATCAAGATTACAACTCGATAATGAATATTACAATTATGAGTGCAAGTGTAATCAAGAAATAAGCCTAGACCTCAAGATGTGAAAGTGAAAGACCTTAGGCTATTACAACAAGAATAATAACAATGAAGAACAAATATGTTTGCTTGAGTGTATCTTGTTGTGTTGTAGTATTCTCTCTTGTTGTGTTACTTCAATTCTTCATCTATTTATAGAAGATGGCTTGGACATGATAGGCTCCTCCTAGGAGATTGAAATCTGTAAACATTTGCAAGACAAATGAAGAATATAGCTATTAGAAATCAATCTCACAAATTAGGGAAAAGTTGTCTGCTGCACAACGGTTAGAATTTTGCTGTCAAACTTGAGGGCGGCCGTCGCGACCGATAAGAGAAAAAGAAGGAACACAACAAAACTACAAGGGCGACCGATCCGGGGGTCTTCGACCCAGTCGACCCTACAAGGACCGGTCCCCTTGATGTTTTTCAAAGATAACAAGGTTCTATTTCAAAAGCAACACACCAGGTGCGTCGACACCCAGGTCGACCACCGGTTGACCTGGTCAAAAATCTTTCCATCTCATTTTTGTTCCAAAAATCATCTTCAGTATGGGTTGCCTTATATGGCGACCGACCTCGACCTCGAGACAAAATGTTGTCTAATTTTTGTCAAAAATAAACCTCAAGAAATACTCCAAAAATTTAGTAAAAACATTTTAAACCGATCGGGAGTATTTAGACAACATTTAAGAACGTTGTTTAGATGTAAAAATATATTAACATAAAATCATTAAAAGTGTTGTCCAATAAAACTTGATGGAATACTCCGAAAAATATTAAAACCATTTTAAATCATTTAGGAGTATTTGGACAACAATTAAAAATATTGTTTTGGTGTAAAAATAAAATCATCAAAACTAAGATAAAAACATGTATCAAACAATCTCCCCCTTTTTTATGATTACAATCCAAAACAATTTTTAGAAATATTAGGAGGACAATTTTTAAAATGATTTTCCGGTAAAAACATCTAACCGTTTAGAAGCGACTAAAATATCCAAAATACATAAGCAACCAAATAAGGGAGTGAATATATTCAAGAATAAGCACAAGCTCCCCCTATCAACAAGCACATCAAGAGTAATGTTCAAATAATCAACCACAAGCTAAAAGCTTAGCTTTTACAAGTTGTTCTTAAGTACAAGAGCTTATAAGCTCCCCCTGTCAACAAAACATCATTAGACAAGTATATTAGACCATCATACAACAATTGAACTAAGTATAGTCCACAACTTATGGCTTTAAGAAGCCATAGCTTATAGCTTTTATATCGAGCTTTTATTAGCTTCTTTGAGCTAACGAGTCAATTTCCTGTTTCTCCCCATTTGGAATCATCAAAAAGAATGTTAGGAAGATAAAAACATCATACAAGTATATCAAAGTGCGCCAAAGATACGATTTATCAACCATAGAAAAAATTAGGCTTGGAATCCGAAGAAATGGGAGAAACGTATCATAAGAGAATTCATAAGCTCGTTTTGTTTGCCAAGACATGATCTCAATAAGTATTTAAGACATTTGAGAATGAGAGAATCATGTAGGTGATGAATTTTTCATTGAAACATATTATCGAACACTTGGCGGGCGTCAAAAACTGAAGAAGATATATATAGCCCTTGTAAATGTAATCAAGCCAAGTTTTCATCACCAAAAGCAATTTTACAAATATCATTCATCAACAATCATCATGCTCAACACAAATATATAAGAATTGCAACAAGAAATATACATATAGGATAAGTTCTCAAGGGTTCAACCCAATTGAGATAAAGAAGTGGAATTCTTACCATTTAATCGGTGAAGACGAGCAATGGTGATGATAATCGAGCTAGATAATCCCCAAAATATGAAATTTATGCAACAAAACTCATTTTGAGTGAATTGTGTGTGCAAATGACAAAGGGGTCGAAAAAAAGAGGAAAAACAGTATAATGCTAAAATGGCTAAGTCACGAAACATAATGCATTTTATCTGAAAATTCAGCATGGGCGACCTGTCAAGGGGGCTGTCGATCGGTCGGAGGTGAGGTCGACCGGTTGACCTCACTCGTTTTGATCACTGAGCAGTCTGTTCTGGAATAATCCGAAGTTTGATCCAAAAATCCGATTTTACGCCCCTAAGTTTTAAAAACGTGCAAAATGCAAACGTAGACCTCATGCAATATATCTTACGTCATAATCAAGCTCGAAATGAGGTAAAAGACTCGGCGGTTAACGATTAAAAAAACTCCCCGAGTAATCCTTGAGACGGAATTAAACGCATCTCAATTTTTCGTTTTAGAAACGCAATCCCTTAGAAAAAGATATCGAATCTCAATATGTTTAGTTTGATTGTAACGAACCACATATTTTGAAAAAATTGTAATCACCGGACTTGTTATCCCGAAAAGATATGAACATTTTAAAATTTTGGATATACAAGCCATAAGAAGAAGTGTCTTTTAAATATTTGAAAATTTCTTTTAACGGCACTTTAATGAGATTCGTTGGGATTGTTTTTGAGCTCGAGCATATAGACACAAGGCATATGGAATGTCGAGTCTATGGGAGTAATAAAAGTGAATGAACATACCTCGAATATGTTTGTCGACCGATATGCCTTCCTCAACCTTTGTCAATCTTTACATGGTAGTCATAGAGGTTGAGATGGTTCTTTCTTATTCAATGTCTCACTTCTTCTTTTGTATACTTTGAGTGTGGAATATAACCACCTTATTGGCATTGTTGAACTTGAATTCCAATGAAAAAACATGCTCATTTCAAATTCACCTTGCATCAACTTAGAAAATTTCTTGCACAAGGATTCATTAGTAGCACCAAAAATAGTATCATCAACATAAATTTGCACAAGTAAACAATCTTGCCCTTTTAAAAACAAAGAGAGTAGTATAATCTTTACCTCTTGTAAAATCATTTTGCAAAAGAAAATCTCTAAGTCTATCAAACCATACACGGGTGCATGTTTTAAACCAAACAAGGCCTTTTATAAAAATTATTTTGCTTAAAAATATTCAAATCCCGGTTGTTTCATAGACCTCCACTTGAATAAAACCATTTTAGAAAATTGGATTTACATCCATTTGGTAAATCTTGAAATTTTCTTGAAACAAGAATGGGCAAGTAAAATGCGAATAGCTACAAAAACATGCTATGGGTGCAAATGTATCATCAAAATCAATACCTTTTTCTTGGCATTACCTATGAGCTATTAACCTTCCCTTGGTCATCAAGCTTGTTCAAAATACCAAAAAATTCTGCAAAATCTTAGCAAGATATCTTTGCACAAGAGCATAGTAACATCGAATAATAGAGACATTGTAACAAGTAACACATACTATGCTTTCAAACAAATCATCAAGAGTTCAATAAGACATGTAAGTTCAAATATGCTTATAGAAAGCTATATAAGGTCTCTTTTGAAATTTGAAAATCCAAGAGCATATAGTTGAGACCTCATTTAAAAGAAGCATTTGAACGAGAGTTTTGACAAGAATGAATATGAGCAATGAAATGCATAATTTTGAGAAGATGATAAAAATTCAAATGTTTTATCAAAACAAATATGATCCTTTACAAGTCTCGGATAAAACAAGCTTTAGAGAATAGTGCCTTTCAAAAATAAAAAAATCCTCTTAATGGCACTTATATGAAATACTATGAAATAACTTGAAAGACAAGCACATAAGCATATGACAAAAATATATCGAGTCTATAGGATGAATACCAATGATGAGCGTACCTCGATAGTTTAATCATCTCTTGAAGATGATGGGGAAATATATATCCTACACATATCTTAAACAAGTATAGTACAAAACGAATATGATACAAGTGTAGGCTAAAATAATAAAAGATACCATAAGTAAGCTCATGCCATAAAAATCCATAAGAGATTATAAAACAATTAAGTCTAAGCAAACACACAAGAGTTTAAAATAAGCATCATACAAGGTCTCATTTTTTAAAAAAATTTAAAACCACAAATATATATTGAATACCTTAATTTTAAAATTATGAAAACTCATTTTGCAATTTAGACACAAATAAAAACATGCAAAAAAAAAAAATGCATATTTAAATAGGAGATACGGTTTACCAATTTCGCCATTTCCATGGGTTGTGCCGTTCCCATTGTTGATGATATCTTCCCCTTTGAAAATCATCTTGTTGATGATAGCTTCTCCGATTGTTCCATTTCCAAGGATTATGTATTTCCCATTGTTGATAATTTCTTTCTCTTGGAAATTCATTGTGGTGATATCTTCTCCTTTGATTAAACGAGATGGTCATTTGATGTCTCCTTGGCGGTATGAATTTTCTTTGATTATTATTTCGCCGGGTACCTAATATAACATTGTTTTGTGGTACCCTCAAGTGCTTGGGTCCTTTGGGATTAGTCTTGAGACTTTTAGGTCTCCAACAATAATTAGAGTATTTCTAGCCCGACAATTATTTACCGTATGACCTTTTTTACCGAAATAGAAGCATGTAATAATTCTAGAAGTGTAATGACCAACATGCTTAGAGACTTGACTATTTTTCATATAATTAACAACATTAGGCTTATGGTCGAGTCTTTGTTTCAATTTATCACAACTATGAATATCAACAATATCGGTCATTTTATCGGTACTCAAGTTGGATTTTGATAAATCCTTTTTCATGCAATTAATATCCTCAATAAGAGTACTATTTTCTTTTTCAAGGTTTCTAACATTATCAAGTGTGGTGGTGTGAGCACATGATAGTGATTCATAAGAAGTAAATAGACTATCCTTTTCATTTTTCAAACCATTGAATTCCTTTTTCAAATTTTTGCCCATAATCATTTTGAAGGTCATCAAAATCATTTTGCAAATCACTATAATCATTTTGTATAACAATATCATAGGAAGTAGAGGGTTTAAGACATACATCGTTTTCTTCTTTGATGCCCATAAAACATTGTTCGACTACTTCATAGTTGGAAGTTGTGAAAGGCTTGTTCCTTAGATTTGACTTTGTATCCCTTTGAGAAGTAGAGGCTTTTGAGTTGCTCCTATCATTTGCATATACTTCATGAATGGCTTCTAATTTTTGCCATACTTCATGAGCCGATCGAATTCCTACAATAAGATCATATTCTAGATTGGTAAGTGAACAATACAAAATATTGAGAGCTTTACCATTTAAGGAGATGATTTTCTTTTCTTCATCATTGAGCTCTTTGAAAGCTTTGGAGATGTATTGTGTGTCTTTCATCGGAATGGATTCTCCATTGATGACGATGTTCCAAATATCGAACCCGCAACCTTGTAAATAACATTCCATTCTTTCTTTCCAAAATGTAAAATTTTTGGAATCAAATCGAGGTGGCTTGGTGGTGGAGGTGCAGGAAAGGTGAGCTTCATTCGTAGCCGACGATCGTTCCTCTTCACTCGCTATGTGAAACGAGCTTGCCAAAGAGTTTGGCTTTGATACCACTTGTAAGTCCAAGCGGCTACAATAATCTAGAGGGGGAGTGAATAGATTATCTCCATCTTTTCGATTATGCCGTCTTTTTCGAATCAAATACGCCAAGACAATAATAAAGGTGCGGGAAGTAAACAACACACGTTGATTTATAGAGGTTCAACCCACCTAGGGCCTAATCCTCTACCAGCCCAGTATATCCGGGATGGATTTCAAAAAGAAAAAAAGATTTTATTAATTACCAAAATTAATACAACACCTTACAACATCACTTTGAAGAGCACCACACTCTTCTTCAACACCACCTTTGAGATTGCCACAATCTCTCTTGAAGATTACCACAATCTCCAACGGCACCTTGTGAAGATTACCACAATCTTCAACACCTCAATGAGAAGATCACCACAATCTTCTTGCACCTATCACCTAGATCATCCAAGTGTGTTCTTACCACAAGAACACTCACAAGGATATCTTGTGTTGATTGATAACCCAAAATCAAGATTACAACTCGATAATGAATATTACAATTATGAGTGCAAGTGTAATCAAGAAATAAGCATAGACCTCAAGATGTGAAAGTGAAAGACCTTAGGCTATTACAACAAGAATAATAACAATGAAGAACAAATATGTTTGCTTGAGTGTATCTTGTTGTGTTGTAGTATTCTCTCTTGTTGTGTTACTTCAATTCTTCATCTATTTATAGAAGATGGCTTGGACATGATAGGCTCCTCCTAGGAGATTGAAATCTATAAAAATTGCAAGACAAATGAAGAATATAACTATTAGAAATCAATCCCACAAATTAGGAAAAGCTGTCTGTGCTAATTAAATTTTCTTTGTCAAACTTGAGGATGCGGCTGTCATCAAGACCGATAAGAGAAAAAGAAGGAACACAACAAAACTACAAGGGGCGACCAGTCCAGGGGGTCTTCGACCGGTCGACCCCTACAAGGACCGTTCCCCCTTGATGTTTTTCAAAGATAACAAGGTTCTATTTCAAAAGCAACACACCAGGTACCGGTCGACACCCTGGTCGACCTGGTCAAAAATCTTTCCATCTCATTTTTGTTCCAAAAATCATCTTCAGGTACGGGTTGCCTTATATGGCGACCGGTCGACCTCGAGACAGAAATGTTGTCCAATTTTTGTCAAAAATAAACCTCAAGAAATACTCCAAAAATTTAATAAAAACATTTTAAACTGATCGACAGTATTTAGACAACATTTAGGAACCTTGTTTAGATGTAAAAATATATTAACATAAAATCATTAAAAGTGTTGTCCAATAAAACTTGAAGGAATACTACGACAAATATTAAAACTATTTTAAATCATTTAGGAGTATTTGGACAACAATTAAAAATATTGTTTTGGTTTAAAAATAAAATCATCAAAACTAAGATAAAAACATGTATCAAACAATTCCTTCAATCCTCTTACGTTTATTATCTGGTTTAATCATCTCCTTACCCTTTCCCCCTGAAATCAAAGTCAAATCAGAAGGTAGATTAGTGGATAAAACCAAATCTTGACCAGTTAGAACCGTTTCTCCACCATCCAAAATATTCTCTCCCATAATCGCTCCATAACCTCCATGCCCCTCCATGATATTTGGATTAAGCCCCATAGAAATTGGCCCATGATTAGCAGTTGAGTCTTCCAAAAAATAACCGTCTTTGCCTCCTTGTGGAACACCAGAATTTTTGACCGGAAAGGAAGAGCGCAACCACTGCGAACCGGCCAGATTTTGATTTTTTTGGGAACGCTCCCGAAGCTAAGAACCATAAGCTCGATCCTCATTGACAGAAGGATCGTTGAACAAAAACTTTTCCGAGTGGCCCAGAAATCCACAGAAAAAATAAAAAGTCGGGAGTCTTTTGTATTTAAAATTTACCCATAACCATTCACCATCAGGCTTCTTGGGTCTCATACGCCTCGTAATAGGGCCCCGGACGTCAAAAGCTACTCGAATTCTCATATAGTTTTGCGAGACCCCATTAAAACTATATTGATCCACCTCCAAAAAGATCCCAATAAAATTACCAATACTCTTATCGACCTTCTCTCGTCAAAAACCAAATGGCAAGTCATAAACCTGGACCCATAATTATGTATGAAATAGTTGTGCTCGAGAAGGTTGTTCACTCACTTTCAACCTTTTTGTTAGCAGTAAAGAATTATCGAACGTCCACAGACCATTAGTTTGAACACGTGAAATGTCCAATTCATGAAATAATTGAAATATGAAGAGGTTAGGACCTAACTCTTTTATAAAAACTCCTTTCACCGGGCACGCCAAATTGAAGCTAGAGTATTCTTCATAGCTGGGAAGTTTACTTGGCGGTCCGTTAAGAATCAACCGACTAAGCACCACCGTAAATCTTGAGTTTGTGCTGCATCATCTAAATCTTTAATGCACACACCTCCTTCCTCCTCCTTTTGTAGTTGCATGTGGCCGCACAACTCACAATGGATGTTTAGTTATCTAACATACTTGAACAAACTTAAAACAGGATACAAATTAAAAAAGAAAGAGACGACAAAAGACACATTTCCTTGTTAAACGTAACAAGACATATTCACACTCATCAGATGACAAGACATACAACCATACAAAAATTATCAAAATCAAACAAAAGTCCCGAGTTCTATTTATGCATGATATTCTCACTGATGTAAATGATATAATAACTTAGGACAAAAGACCTTAAAACTTTAGATCTAACGGAATCAGTTGAGGTATTGATCCCCCAAAATATGTCACAAAGGACCAGAACTAGAACCACGAAGGTTGCCATAGAAACAAGCCCGAATCGAGCCAAGGATACCACAAAGTTTCCACCCAAGAAAACCCTAGAGAATCTCTCGAATCTCAAACCTCTCAAACCCCCAAAACCCTGACCCACTAAAACCTTCAATTCATACACAAAGATTGTGACGTAGTTTGTATATATCTAACAAATACCCAGGGTCAGACCCATGAAAACACAAAGATGCCTAAGCGGGATTATCAAAATGGGCCCTTATACGACCAATTGTTTCTCTTAAAATATTACTATAAATCAAGGGTCGAAAAATCAATTGTAATACTAATCCCAAAAACATTCTAACAACAACAAAGATAAAATTTCAGTTGCACAAATTACTATGTCACCCCCAAGTTAATCTAATACTCGTAAATAATAAACAAATAAATAAAATCATTGCTCAGATCATAAATCACGCTGCTAACTAAACCAATTAAATGAAATGGCAAAATTGAGCCAAAGCTAAAAAAAAACTAAACAAGATGAAGAGCATTAACACAATGAAACAAATAAAAATATTAAATCAGAATCTGTAAGAAGAATATTCCTAAAAATTGTCATTGTTTATAAGGATTTATGAAAGTATTTAGAAGGATCTAATGCTCATTATCAACTAAAATTGTCAGCCATTTTCAGAAAATGTTCTGAGTTAGAGTTTATATGTACCTCACATTCGAGTGAAATGTTTCTCTTTTTTCACAATGTTAGGCTTCATGTTAAAGTTTCGTTTTTTTTTTTGGTGTTGTGTGTGTTAAGGGTATGGTTTATATACTTAACCATTTAAAAAAAATTGGGGCCCCATAAAACCTTAAGGTTTAATTGTGCATTAAATTTAAGGGAGTGATTGTAATGTTTTCATAAACTATCGCAGGGGGAGATTTTGAAATATTTTTTGCATATGAATGAGGAAAATATAAGACTCATCAAACCTAAAGATTTTTTTTGTAATTTCCAAAAATCTCTTGGTTCTTTTGTAATTAGTCCGAACCTTTGGGGCTTTATTCTAATTATTCCTTAAACAAGAAAATGGGGCCCCAATTTTTTGGGGCCCTAGGCACCGGTTTGTTGGGCATGACCTCAAGTACGAGCCAACAAATACCCATCTTGATGGTGCAATTTGTAAATTAGAAAAAAAAAATTATTGCTTGTCAGTTTGTAAATTCAAAGAGAAAAGGGGCTTAGGGGTTCAAGATGTGGGAAAATTTACAGTTTATTTTTACAAAAGAAGGAACTCATTATATATACGGAATATATATGGAAGATGGGGAATGTAAATAGAGATGGTGATGGGTAAGGGTATTATTTCAATGGGAAAAAGAAATGGTGGATTCATGGGTAAATTGTAATTTTAGTCATGTATCTTTTGGACAGTTGCAATTTTAGTCCTCTAACTTTTAATAGTTGTAGTTTTGGTCTTGTATAATTTCGTCTAGCTAAATAGCATTTTTTATCATATATCTTTCAAAATTTAGCAATTATAGTCTTATATCTTCTAAGAATTAGCAATTCTAATCCAACACAGTATAGGTAATTTATCAAAATAATCTCATATTTAATAGAGTATGAGGACCCTCATTTTCTGTTATCTATTTTGTTTTGTGGCATTGTTACACCTACTTAGATTTTAGGGGTGGGCATCGGGTCGGATACCCGAATTTTTCTGGTGGCAAATATTACTACCCGTCACCGACCCGATAATATCGGATACCCGACTTTTTGAGTACCGGAACAACCCGGGTACCCGACCGATCGGGTTTCGGGTATAAATTTTTACTTTCTCCATCCTTATAACTTGTAAGGCCTTGGGCCCAAAAAACAAATATGATTATCGGCTTTACAGCACATGGGTTTGGGTACATTGATCAATTTATATATTAGAATAGGCCAATAGAATACAAACTAGGTGGTAAAAAGGCGAGGCTACCAGCTTTTTCAAACTTTATCTAAAGAAAATAACCCAACTTGCAACTACAAGTCTACCACACAACTACAAAATCTATACGTTGCCACTGAGAGAGAGAGGAAGAAATTGAGAGTTAAAGAAGAAAGGGGCTTACCTTCTGCTGTGTAGTCGGACTCGCTGCCGTCGTGCCGTGAAGTGGAGTGAAATCAGATATTCTGAAGAGTGCAGAACATAAGTAAAATGGCTAGTCACATAAGTAATTTCAATTTTTTGAATTTTTTTAAGAAAACGACGGTGCCGATCGGGTATACGGGTTCCACTTAAGAACCCGATCCCCGATCCGAATTTTAAAGTCGGGTATCGGGGTACCCGATACCCGAATTTTTTTTAAAATACCCAACCCGATCGGGTAATTTCGATCGGGTCGGTCGGCACCAAAACCCAATCCCGAATGCCCACCCCTATTAGATTTAATCTCTATTTGAGATCTTAAGAGATCATGTCAGGTTTCCAGTCGATAAATTTATAGGGCATACTTCTGCAAAGGTCTCACAAATCTAAGTTGTCTGATTTCAAACTAAGTCTTTCATAAATACGGTTATAGTCCATCACGACCATATCAGTCTTAACATGCTTCCGTAAAATTAAATTATCCCTTAAATTTCATGTCTTTCTTTGATCGAAAATGCACCGGTGAGATGGTTTCAAAGCCACAAGTTGATAAATCATTGCCCCTAGACCATTTGACAGACGTCACCATCCAACCTCACTAATAGGGAAGATGGTCTACAAGTTAACCGACTCATTCAGCAATGGCTCAACACAGCCTTGGTTCATTTCCTACTCCAGGCGTATAAGATAATTCTTCAATGGAATAAATTAATAAGACATTATGAACATATGTTGAAGCTAAAAGCCTTTTTTTATTAAGAACTTTGAAAAAATATTTATTACATTAGTAATCTCTTTTTGGAGGAGAATACGGCTTAGCCTCTCATATATGAGGCTTGCACTCGTGAACACATAAACTAAAAACTAAAATACTCAACTATTACGAGTTTTTGTACTCAAAAATTTTATTTTTAGAAAACTAAGGGGAATGCTCTCGGTGTCCATAGCTTCCTCAAACCTTCGTTATTTATAGAGATAAGTCCAGACTTGAAAGGTGCACTCCAATCTTGTTTGAAACATAACACGTTACTGCTTACGTCTTTTACTCGAATTATTGGCCTTTGATAATTGTGGCAGAGGCATCTTTCTTGTGGACCGACTATCACATGGCTCTTGTTGGGTAATCTTCAAAAGTTTGGTTTGCGTGGTTTACGAGGAAAATGCGTCTTGTGAGCTGGATCTTTGTCTTTTCCAGCTTTGTATTCTTGTTGGTCGGGTTTGGGTTGGAATCCTTTGACAAACTTGAGTTCTTTTTGTTCCGGACATGCCTGACAGATACGATCAATCCATTGGGCGACATGCACCATGTTGAAAAATTTCCAGTAGGTTTCTTTACTTTTCAGAATTTTGTTCTCCCAGAGAGTTCTCCTCTTTATTTTGAAAAGTTCCTCTGCGAATCCTGTAGTTGATCGTGTCATTGAATTCTGAAGGAAAGATTCATTTGCTGAATTTGATCTACAAAAACTTGAATTGGTACTTTACTTTGTCCATTTCTATTAGACAAACCCAAAGTCCCCATGTTCGTCTTATAGAAGCTTCATCTTCAGATATTGCTTCTACTAGTAATGATGTTTCTTCCGGTGAAGTTGCCTTAATATATGTAAGGGCATTTCCATCTGTTCTTCTTTGTTTGATGAAATAAAAGCTTCATTGAAACATTTCTTTGCTGGTTCTAAAGTTGCACTGATGAAATACAATTCCAAAATATCTCCTCTAGTTTAATGTGGATTATTGGCCCAAGTCGCGCAAACTGCTTTCACTATCCATTTCGTTAATATTGAGATTTTCGGAAATCCTGGTGCAATAGCATATATCGAAGCTGGAGCTCCGAAAGTATACCTGATTATGAACGGATAACCCGACATGAGACGAAATAACTATATAATTTAAAATTGACACGAAAAAAAAATAAAAAAGGGATAAAAAGCTAAAATTATAAATAAAAAATACATTAAATTATTAGAAACACATTTAATAATTTGTCCAACATAATACAACCAACTAAAGCATCACACAATATGAAAATAACATGTCACTATACAATTACATGGGTTAAATAGGTCAATCATGTTGATACGTGGGTTGACATGGCCTGGTCTATTTTTTTTCCATGTTGACCGTATTCGACCTGAATTTGACTCGAATCTGTGAATGGTTAATGCACATATACCTGGTAAATTTGTGTTAGGTTCGTGTCAGGTTATCGTGTCATGTCACAAATTGATGCTCATTATGTGCAGGTAATTCAGGTTTTGTACTATTTGTTTTTACACGCCTTGTTAGACTTCAAGGCTTGCACCACTTCTATGTCACATACCACTAGTTTTGTGGACTGTTATTAAGGAACAAAGGCGGTGTTGCAGACTTCATGGACCGACAACAACCCGGGGAGAAATTTCCTTTCACGTCTTCTCACCAATTGATCAATATATATATATATATATATTCTATATCTATATCTTCTATACTCTATACTACTATTAAAAGTGTGAATAGGTGGGATGGTTTCTTAAAACTTTTAATTGGACAAAAATATCCCTTAACATAGTTAATTTTAGGGACAATTAAGCAATTTGGTATTTATTTTAGCTTTTGTTTAGTTATAAGACAAATGAGTGGCCTTTTATATCCCAAATTCTTCTTATGTTTTCTTTCCTTTGTAACTTTAAAATATTTTTGAATTATTAAATAATATCAGTTTTACATTATACTACATTCTAAAAGCTTTTCAACTAGATGTTATAAGAATATACTGAAGACTTCGTATAAGAGAATTTTAGCGAGTTTAAATTTAAGTATTATGCAAAGTTTTATATTTATGTCTCTTTTGTATTTTTAAACAATTTAAACTAACCACATTTATAACCATTCTAGAGGAAAAAGAAATATAACATTACAAATGAAACAAAAAGAAAAAATTTAAAATTCTAATCCTAGGTTTTTGTTAAATAAAAAAGAGGGCAAAATAAACGAACTAATAAATCTTTATCTAAGTTTCTAATGGATATACCCCTTAACATTTTAAATCTTAATTTTGACTCAAATAGTCAATTATATATTTTATAGTTTTGATTATATTTTTTAATAAAAAATCCAATTATTATCATAATAAATTTTAGAACAAACATATTTAAAACAATATAAATATCTCACGCACAAATAAAAAAATTAAGAAATAAACTAAACCTTGATGATAGCAATATTTCTAATGTAGAAGTATAACAAAGAGTGAATAAAATAATAGTATTTTTGGTTTTATTCTAATTGTATTTTTGTAGCTTTCTGTTTTTTATAGCCTGGAAATAGGAGGAGAGTACAAAAACAAATATTAAGAAAAAGACTGAACAATTTTTTTTTTGCAGCCAAATATATTAAATATAATATAAAAATTTCCAACTCAAATAAAAAAAAAATTAAACCTGGATGATAGCAATATTTTCTAACGTAACGAGATAAATTTTTAGTTTTTAATGTGGATCGGAGGTACAAGAAAGAGTGATTTTTGTCTTATTTTAGTTATTTTCTATGCGTTTTTTTCATGGAGTACCAAAGTATAGGACGTAAGTAGCAAAAAAATTAACAAAGAAAATGAAGAAATACTAGTGTTGTAAAATCGACCTGGCGGCCGCTAGGCGCGACTAGCGCCCCCTAGACGATTCGATTTTCTTCAAATCGGCCAAGAAATCGGCCGGACCAAAAATCGCCTAGGCGGCCAAAAATCGCCAAAAATTGGGTCAGGCGGGCATCTAGGCGGTCTAAGCGGTCTAGGCGGAATAAATCGCCAAAAATTAGCTAAAATGCAAAAAAATGAAAAGAAAAAAAGAAAAAGAAAAACATGATGTTTCTAGGCGGCCGCCAGCGGTTTAGGCGCTGCCGCCGCCCCCGACTAGCTCCTAGCGATTTTCGCAACCTTGAGAAATACATAACAAAGTTTTTGCAAAGAAAATATTTGTGTGTTTAGAATCTAAATAAGGATAAAAATATGATTTTTAACAAAATAATATTTTATCTCACATCATAAACTTTACTCTCAAAATTATTGTTCTTTATTAAAATATATTGTGCTGAAATACAAAACAAAGTTTTTGCAGCAAAATAAATGTCCTTTTAGATTCTAAATAAGGATAAAAATATGATTTTTACAAAATAATACTTTATATCACATCATAAACGTTAGTTACAAAATTATTGTTCTTTATTGAAATACATTGTGATTTCAATCTATATTACCAATAGAAGAAGTACTATGATTTAATACCAAAAAACATGCATATTTAAATAAAAATTAAAAGAAAACTAAGTGTGTTAGGAGATATTTAATACATATGAATTTGAGTTCTCAAGAACTCTTGATTGTCAATTAAAGTTATAAAAACTCATAAAAGCTTAAAATCAATACGATACTTATGGTAAAATTCATGAATCAAACAAATAATTTAAACATTTTTTTCCATCTGAATCTGTAACTATACCAAAATATTTATACTATACTTTATTTTCTTTTTCTATATCTATCGATCTATACTGATATTGGAAGTATGTGTCACGCCCCAGACGGGGACGCGACGACTATCCAAAACATAAACAGAAATAAACCAAACAGTCTGCAGACAAATGATAACATAACCCCAAACGAAAACAGAGTCGTAGCAATGAAATAAAATACAAGTACGAATTACAACTTACAAACAACAAGTATCCAAAACAACCCAACAAAATATCCAAAATTAACCTTATAGTCCAAAAAACTAACCAATTCAACGTATAGTCAAGAAAGAAATAAAGTACGCATCACGTCACAAACTTAAGTGTCAAAGGGTCCTACGCCTTAAGTTACAAAAAAATGGAAAAGAGAAGTAGAATAAAAGGAAGTCAAACATCACCAAGCACAAGAAACAAGTACAATCAACAATAAAAGGGAGCAAGCCCAACAGACGGAGCACGGAAATCACCATGGCGGGTTCGATCTTCAACGTATTCCTTATCTAGCCGTTAGAAAACAGGATGGGATGAGACAAAAATCTCAGTAGATGGGGTGATCGTGTGCAAGTGTGGCGATATATATAGTTAATGCAGGAAAACTGTTGTATGAAAAATGCGTGAGTTATGATGCGTGATTTCACACAGTTCACAAGCATCGTGATATATAGACTTAAAATAATATACTTATACAGTTTGATAAAAGAGTTCATGATCATGCAGGCACTATGTGATTCAAGCATGATAGGTAGGATTGCGTACAGAAGGTAACGCCAATCCATGCAAGACAAGTAGTGGTTGCGTACGGATTTGTAATGCCAACCAATGCAATACAAGTAGCGGTTGCGTACGGATTTGTAGCGCCAATCAAATGGGTCCGATTAACTCCAATCGTGTAGATTAGACAGCGATTCCTTCGTTCTTCCTTGTAACTCTCCGAGCGAGATGGTCCAAGACCTGTCACCTTATCGCTCCATAGGCAAAGGCAAATCCGCAGTAGAGCTAGCTAGGCCCGGATTATCATAATCATGATTATACCTCAAGTACTATGACCCGCTTCCCTTGGACAAACTCCATTCCTCAGTTGCGAGATTAGGACGATGGGGCCGGAGAGTGGAATAGCAGCCGAGCTTCCCGGTTCCATCCCCAACGTATCCATTCCGAGTGTGAGCTTGACACACCAAGTTGACTCAGGCAGGAAAATAATTATAAGTATAGGATGTCAACGAGACAGTCGAGTATATTGATTCAGGGAAGCAGTTCAGGAAAGTTTTAGAAATCGCGTGTGGCATTTAGGTGTTGGTGGAGTAATTTGGATGAAGATAATTATCGAGGGAATAAGTAATCTTTGATGTCTTGAAGAATTAGGTGGGACATAGGTCCCGTTATAGATTCGAAACCGCAAGACGAGAAAGTCGCCCCGCGATCGCGTATTAATCGGTCAAGACGATCCGATAAGTCAAGGGATTTTTAAGAAATTAAAATATTTTGAATAATTATAATAATTCAGAGTGTCCAGGGCTATTCTTAAAAGAAAATAATTTCAGTTAGGTCCTTGTTAAAAAAAATTACAATTAGCCCCGTTTTGTAAAAACCAATATTTTTGGGGTTAAAAATTGAATAATTAAATGTCCCGACCTTGAAAGATTATGAGGTCAGTTCCTAAATTTTCTGAATTATTCAGAGATTCAGGTTTTTAAAGTGTTGAGGTTGAGTTTTTATAAAAATCTCACATTGGCCCTTAATTTGTTAAAATTGTCATTTTGGGCCCTATGTTTAAAATAATTGGAACACACAAACCGTAAGGGATTTTAATGTGATTCCAGTTGTGAAATGTCACTAAGGTCAATGGGATATTGGGACAAAAACAGTTATAAAAAAAATAAGTATAGGTCCCTTAACTTTTGAAGATCTCATTTTTGTCCCATTTTAAAATAATTGCCTTTAAGGCTTTTAGGGGTCCAATTGTTATGAAATTTGAACATTGGGTTCAAAATATCATTAAGTTATAGTTAAATTAGTATTTCCAGGTATATGGACTGTATAAGTCCTGGAAATTTCATTTGGGTCCTCAAGTTTAATCTTTTGCAATTTGGTCCCTCAATTTTTATAAAATTACTTTCCAAGCCCTAAACACTTGGATTTTTGGAATACTCTTAAAAATATATTATTTTCAGTCCCTTAGGAGTTATAATTTCAAATTTTAATATAGGGGCCTGGTACAGTTTTGAAATTTGCAATTTAGCCCTTGGGCTTTTAGAGGTTGATTTTATTTATCTCAAAACTCTTAAAACTTTATTAAAATATCCAAACATCATTTTTAAACCTGAGTACAGTCCCAAAATTTGAAAATTATAGAGGGGTCCTTTAAATTTTATTTTCTTGCAATTAAGTCCACCAACTTACCATTTTTGCATTTTAAGTCCAAAAATTTAAGTTTAATCAATTATGCTCGACTTGTCCAGGTTATAAGTCAGTCCAATTCATACAATGATTCATCAAATACAACATTGAAATGTACATGCATGCACCTAAATTTCAATAAATAGCATTTTTGAGCAACACTTGAGGATTTTTGCAACTTGATACATGAAATCAACATGCAATACATAATATATATATCACAAGTGCTCAAGAACAAAATACTACATGCATTTAAGGAAAAAACACCTAGAAGTTGGAAAGATTTTTCCACCCACCTTAAAATTGGTAGTTGTGAAATAAAAGGTTAAATTTTACAACTTGATTGAAACTCACCTAGGTCAGCCCATAAGTCAAGAAATACCAAAAATTAAGAGTTAGAAAATGAGGTTAAAAATTAAGGAGAAGAAGAAAGAGGTGAAGAAATTGGTGCAAACTACAGTTACCTTGTGTAGTAGGCAATATGTACTAAGTAGAAGCTTCAAAAAATGGTCTCTTGATCACCCTTAAGGAATCACTTAAGGTCAGCCCCTATTTCTCAAAAATGAAAAAGGGGTGTTAAAATTTGAATAAAATAGAAAGAATGAGGAAAAAGGCACTAGAGTCCAATATCTTACCTTATAGTCTAATTCTTCACAATTCTTCAAAGTCTTTCTAAGATGATCACAATGCTTGCATGTCTCCAAGTAGTCTTCTAAGTGTACCTCCAAAAATCAAAGTTGAACTTAAGTTAAGAAAGAAAGATGATGAGCTAGAGGATATCAAGATGAATTGAAGAACAACATTTCTTAGTTTGTGTAAAGGGGGTGTTCGAATTTTTTTTTTTTTTTTTTTGTAAGTAGAAGAGGAATTCATGAAATTTTGGTTAAGTGTTTCAAGATATGAAGAAGATGATGAACATATGCTTAGAGAGATGTTGGAGGATTTTAGAGAGAAGGGAGATGATTTTGCTTGAAGAGATGAATGTGTTGGTGAATTTTTGAAATGTTTTTGAATAATTTGGCCTTGTGGCCGTTTACCATGAGAGAGAGGGGGAGAGGAATTTTTGTTTTGGTGTCAAGTCTTTTAAATTGTCTCTTGCATGGAGACAATTAGACTAGTCAAAGTATGGGCAAATGATGAGTTTGAATGGAATTTGAGAGGATTGAGGGGAATGTTGGAGATAGTGGGTAATGTTGGGAGATTTAATATTATAAAATTGTGGTATAAGACAATGTGTATAAGGTTTGTATTAATGGTGTAATTATACACAAGATGAATATATAAGGTGTATGTGTATAAGAGTTGGATGTTATTTCTACTCCAAAATTATCATCATGGTCGTCCACTAGGGGCATTTGTGGCATTCACATTTTTTTTGTCCCAAAATTGATGATAATAGATGAATAATATCAATCTCCAAAATAAATAGTGATTTCCTTGATCACTTATAAGTCTCATGATCACTTATTCAAAATCAAATTCTTAATTCTATAAGGTATAAGTCTCTAAAATAAATTAGTCTCTTAAAATTCTAAGGTGACTAATAAATGCACAAATAATAATAATGATCAATCAAGTGATCATTAATGTGAAATAAAATTAATAAATGATCATAATCACAAGAAATAAATAAAATTAAATTAAATGCGAAATATATATTATTAATATTTACCCGTCAAAGTGACGCGGTAAAATAGTCAAAATAGTACATAAATGATACGTGAAATAAATACACGCTCGAAAAATCGGGCTTATGCATAGATCATATGATTTTTTTAAACTTTTGATTCAAAAAATAAATATCCTTTTGACATATGCATTGGCAAAATTATTTCTCTTTTTCAAATTTTATTATCTACTAATCACTTCTATTCTCATTAGAAACATTTCCCTACTTGTGGGATACTTTTCAAATTTTCAAATTTTGTTATATATGAATAGATAGTTTCGAGTTTAACTAAATGAACATATAAGAAGTTGAAAGATTAAAAGTTAAGAGTTAAAATGGTATACGTGTCATAGCCGTAAATTGCCGAAAAAATTAAAACACATTTATATAAAATATATAATATGATAAAAAAAATGATTGACTTATAAAGCACAATTACAAAACAATAATTATTACAAAACAATAATTATTACAAAATCTAGGTATAAAATATCTTAAATTTTACAAAATGAAGTATAAGAGAAAAATTGAGACGAAAATCGGAACGAAAAGTGTCTAAATAAGTATATATAAAATTTTGATAAAAAAAAAATAAAAAATAATTTAATATGAAACAATTTGATATATGTGTCAAATTTTGATATTTCCTAAATAACATATTAATGTAGGTACCAATATAGTATTCATAATGCTATTTATGTATCAAATTTACCGTATTAAACCATATATACTATACTGGAGAGAGGTGACCAAGTTTGGTGTCAAGTTATAAGAATTTTCTGGACCTAACGAGGTACAAGAGGATAGCTAAGGGATTATTTATTTATTTACAACTTGAAATCTAAATTTTTGACAAGTAAGTTTTCTTATTTGATCAAAAGATCAATAAAAAATTTAAATAAGAGTTGAAGTGCTAAATCCATTAAATTATGAAGTGGATGGTTGATTATATTTTACAATAAATAATGTTACTTAGAAATAAATTATTAGATCAATTTTCCATTTTACGGTCTCCGTTAGCAAACTAAAGCTAATTATAATTTGTATAGCTATATGGTTCGAAAATTTACAACTATATTAACAAACGAATATAGTCAAATTCAATTGCGGACACTTTCTTTAATAGTATAATATATATTTCTAAAAGTAATTGAGTTAGTGTTTCTTTTAAAAAAACACAAGTTTTTGCAAAGTAACTTTCAAATGTAAAAGTTGATTAAAATTATATTTTGTCACGCCCAAACGGACGCGACGAACGATTCACAACTTAAATACAAATGGACTAACAAATTCCCGACAATACCAATGAGAACCCAATAAAACAGAGTCTAAATAGCAAATGAAATAAATAATGATACAAGTTATCACTTAAAGTCTACATCCCATCACCGAATTACAATCCGAAATTCAACAAGGTAGTAACTTAACGTCAAAGGGTCATACGCCCCTCAATTACAAACCCGAATTGATTAGGATACAAAAGTCCAACAACAACATAATAAGAAAAGAGTCCGATCAACAACAAGATACAGTAAATCCAACAAGCGTAGTACAAGGTCTCAATCCAGAGCCGGTTCGGATCCCCAAATAAATCCTCATCTAAGGTTAGAAAACAAAGGGGATGAGACAAAAATCTCGATGGATGGGGTGATCGTGTAAGCGAGTGTGGCGTAATAGTTAATGTGAGAAAACAGCTTATTACGAAAAACGCATGAGTATGATGCATGGTTTCACACACGGTTCACAAGCGTCATGATAAATTATTTAAATAATAATTTTTTTATACAGTTTAAGAAAATGCAGTTCATGGTCACACAGCACTATGTGATACAAATAAGACAGTAGATTGCGTTTAAGTGTAACGCCAATCCTATGCAAGGCAATTAATGGTTGCGTGCGGACTTGTAGCGCCAACCAATGCAAAAAGTAAGCGGTTGCGTGCGGGAATGTAACGCCAACCAAAACGGGACGATAACTCCGGAATCGTGTGGATCGGACAATGATTCCTTCGTTCTACCTTGTAACTCCCGGTCAAGATGGTCCAAGACCAAACCTTATCGCTCCGTAGGCAAAGACAAAATCCCAAGAGAGCCGGGCGAGGCTCTGGATCCGTCATAATCATGATTATACCTCGATCACTTACGACCCGCTTCCCTTGGACAAACTCCGTCCCTCGGCCATGGGGATTAGGGCGATGGGGCCGGGGAGAGTGGAATAGCAATGAGCTGCCCGGTTCCATCCCCGACGATCCATTCCGATCGTGAGCTCGACACACCAAGTTGACTCAGCAGAAAGTAATTACAATTACAAAAACAACCAGCAATCTAGATTATTGATTCAGGGAAGCAGTTTAGGAAATATTTTAAAAATGCGAGTGGCAATTATGGCATTGGTGGAGTTTTTGGATGAAGATGATTATCGGAAGGATAAACAACCTTCGATATCTTGAAAGATTGGGTGGAACATAAGTCCCGTTATAGAATCAATTAGCAAGGCGAGGAAGTCGCTCCGCGATCGGGTATTAATCGGTCAAATTGATCCGATAAGTTAGGGGTTTTTGGGAAAGTAAAATATTTAAATTAAATCTCAATTTCAGAGAGTCCAGGGCTATTTTAGTAAAAGAGAAAATAATTTGAGTTAGGTCCTTTATAAAGGAAAAATTGTAATTTAGCCCCGTTTTGTAAAAACCAACACTTTTGGGGTTAAAAATTGAATAAATAAATATCCCGACCTTGAAAAATTATGAGGTCAGTTCCTAAATTCTCCAAATTGTCCATAGATTCAGGTTTTTAAAGTTTTATGGTCGAGTTTTTATAAAAATCTCATATTGGCCCCAAATTTGTAAAATTGCCAATTCGACCTTAAGTTTTAAAAAATTCGAACTCACAAACCGGAAGGGATTTTAATGTGGTTCCAGTTGGAAAATGTCACTAAGGTTAGTAGGATATTGGGACAAAAGCAGTTTTTAGAAACAATATGCGTAGGTCCTTTAACTTTTGAAAATATCATTTTTGTCCCATTTTAAAATAATTGCCTTTAAGGCTTTTAGGGGTCCAATTACTATGAAATTTGAACCTTGGGTCCAAAATACAATTAAGTTATAGTTAAGTTAGTATTTCCAGGTGCATGGGCTGCATAAGTCCTGGAAATTTCATTTGGGTCCTCAAGTTTAATATTTTCACATTAGTCCCTCATTTTTAGTAAAATTGTTTTCCAAGCCCTAACCACTTGGATTTTTGGAATACTTTTAAAATATGGGATTCCCAGTAACTTAAAAGTAAAAATTTCAATTTATAAAGTTTAGGTCTGGTACAGTTTTCAAAATTGCAAAGTAGCCCTTAAACTTTCAAAATTTTACAATCTAGTCCTTGGGCTTTTAAAGGTTGATTTTATTTATCTTAAAACTCTTAAAATATTATTAAAATGTCCAAAAGTCATTTTTGAACCTGATTACAGTCCCAAATTTCGAAATATGCAGAGGGGTCCTTTAACTTTTATTTTCTTGCAATTTAGTCCACCAACTTTCCATTTTTGCATTTTTAAGTCCAAAATTGAAATTTAATCAATTATGCTCGACTTTTCCAGGTTATAAGTCATCCAAAACATAGATTTTAAAGATCATACACATGCATGTCCAATACATACAATAATTCATCAATTAAAGCATTAAAGTGTACATGCATGCACCTAAAATTCAATAAATAATAATTTTAAGCAACTCTTGAGAATTTTTATGATTTGATATATAAAATTGACATGCAATACATAGATTATATATATCTCAAGGCTCATGATCAAAGTTTCTACATGCATTTTAATAAAACACCTAAAAGTTGGAAAAATAATTTTCCACCCACCTTAATTTTGGAAATTGTGAAATAAAAGGATAATTTCACAATTTTTGGATGAGGCTTCTTAGGTCAGCCCCTAAGTCAAGAAAATATCAAAATTTGGAGTTAGAAAAATGAGAGAAAAATTAAGGAGAAAAAGAAGGAATTAAGAAAATGAAAAGGACTACACTTTACCTTGTGTAGTAGATGTTTGGAGACTAGTTGAAGCTCAAAATTGGAAATTTGGCTCAACTCCAAAAAATCTCCTAAGGTCAGCCCTTATTTCTCAAAAATGAAAAGGGGTGTTAAAATTTTGAAAAAAATAGGAAGAGTAGGAAAGAAGGGTCTAGTACACAATTTTACCTTGTAGTCAAATTTTCTCTATTATTTTCTTCTTCAAGCTTGAGGTCCTTCTTCAAAATATTGTTAAGCTCTAACCTTCAAAGTCTTCTAAATGTACCTCCAAAACCAAATTTAAACTTAAGTTAAGAAGGTGGAAGAGATGAACAATGTGATATCCAAAAATGGATTGAAGCTAAAATTTCTTACCTTTTAGTATAGTGGTTCGATTTTTTTTGATGTATGAGGAGGAAAATGTTGAATTTTTTTCTAAGTATGGAAGAAGAAAGTAAGAAGAAGAGTAGAGAGATGTTGGGAGTTTTTAGAGAGAAGGAGGAGAAGGCTTTGAGTATTAGAATGTGTTGATGAGAATGAAATGAAAATTTTGTGCAAAAATTGCCATAATGGTCGTGTAGTATGAGAGAGAGGGAGAGGAAATTTTGATCAAATTGTGTCTTGTAATTTGTCTCTTGCATGGAGACAAAAATGCAAGTCAAAGTGTGGGTCAATTTGAATTTGAGAGGAATAAGAAGAATGTTTGTTAAGTGGGAATAAGTTGGGGAAAATAGTAATAAAGAATTGGTGTATAAGATGATGTGTATAATGTTTGAATTAATGATATAATTATACACAAGATGACTAATATATGGTGTATGTGTACAAGAGTTGGATAATATTTTTATCCCAAAATCTCCACAATGGCCGTCCATTATGAGGGTAAAATGGTAATTCCATATATTTTTTTTTGTCCCAATTTTGATGATAATAGATGAAATATATCAATCTCCAAAATAATTAGTGATTCCCTTGATCACTTGTAAGTCTCATGATCACTTAATCTAAATCAACATCTTAATTCTATAAGGTAAAGTCTCTAAAATAAATAGTCTCTTAAAATTCTAAGGTGAGTAATAAATACAAAAATAGTAATAATGATCAATCAAGTGATCATAAATGAGGAATAGAATTAATGATGATCATGATCACAAGTAATAAAATAAAATGAAATAAAATACAAAATGTATATATTATTAATAATTACCCGTCAAAATGACGCGTAAAATAGTCGATCAAAAGTATAAACAACAATAAGGTTCAACTAATAGCTTCGAAAAAAATCGGGGCTTCACATCCTCCCTCCTTAAAAGAATTTGGTCCCCAAATTCCTTCGAAATAGTTCGGGATATTGATTCCTTATGTCATCTTCCATTTCCCACGTTGCGTCTTCGATCGGTTGTGGTTTTGCCACACCACTTTAACCATCGGAATTTCTCTCTTACGCAATTGTCGTATCTCGGGTCGATGATCCCGATTGGCCTCTCGGTGTAGGATAGATTTTCCATTAGAGGAGGAGTATCTCGAGTGATGATATGCTCGGGATCCGGTTGATACTTCTTCGATCTCGACACGTGGAATACATCGTGCATTCCTACATATGGTGCTTTGTAACTCGAGTCCGTAGGCTAACTTCCCGATCCTCTGTAAAATCTTGTAAGGTCCAACATATCTCGGACTCAATTTGCCTCCTTTCTTTGGATTGATCAATCCTTTCCGTGGTGAGAGTCTAAGAAATACTTCATCACCGACTTCAAATTCCAAATCCTTTCTTCTCTTTGTCCGCGTAACTCTTTTGGCGACTCGAGCCGTGCGAATCCGCTCCTTGATCGCTTGACCTTCTCCATGGCCTCCTGAACTAAGTCGACCTTTGGAATCAAGGGCGACTTTCGTTTTCTTTTCGAGTCCATTGGTCATCAATCTCCCAATGTAGTGGGGATCTACATTTTCGCCCATACAATGCCTCATAGGGTGCCATCCCAATCGTGGCTTGATAGTCATTATTGTAGGCGAACTCGGCTAATGGTAAGTGCGAATCCCAACTTCCTTGAAAGTCCAAGGTGCAGGCTCGCAACATATCTTCAAGGGTTTGAATTGTTCGCTCGGACTGTCCATCGGTTTGTGGATGTGTTGCTTTGCTGAAACTTAGTGAGGTACCCAATTCCTCGTGCAAGCACTTCCAAAATCTGAGACAAACCTCGGGTCTCTGCGGATACTATATCGACGGGTACTCCATGCAATCGAATGATTTCTGGATATAAATCGTGCAAGTTTCTCGCAAGCTATCGGTTTTCTTGATGGGTAAAAAGTGTGCGATTTCGTGAGTCGGTCTACAACTACCCGATAGCGTCCTGCCTCTTCTCTCGTCCTTGGTAGATCCGTCACGAAGTCCATTGTTATATGTTCCCATTTCCACTGAATTCTCCACGGTTGTAGTAAAACCGATGGTCGTTGGTGTTCTCGCTTTTACTCGTTGACAAGTCAAACATCTCGCAACGAATTCCGCTACCTGGTTCTTCAGGTTTACCCACCAATAACTTCGTTTCAAATCTTTATACATCTTGTTTCCTCCAGGATGTATAGTGTATTTTGAACGGTGTGCCTCTGTTAGGATTTTATTCCTAATTTGTTCGTCATTTGGTACACACACTCGATTCCTAACCCGATAACTCCATCTTCGTATCGAGAATTCGATCTTTCTCCTTTAAGTATCTTCTCCTTCGCTTTTGAAGATGTGTATCTTTTTCTTGTGCTTCTTTTGATCTCACTCAAGATTGGGTGTAATCAAAATGTTAGCACATGAAATCGAGTATTGGTTCTCGTCGATTCCAATTGCTCAGCTCCTTTTAATGATTCCCACTCTCGAATCATAAGTCCGCTAAGCTCACTTGCTTAGAGCGTCCTCTGACGTTAGCTTTTCCGGATGGTATTGAATATCAAAGTGATAGTCCTCAATCAACTCCATCCATCTCCGTTGCCTCGGGTTGAGATCTTTCCGGGAGAATAGATACTTCAAGCTCTTATGATCCGTGAAAACCGTGAATGTTGCTCCGTAGAGATAGTGTCTCCATTTCTTCAATGCGAAAACTATCGCCGCCAATTCCAGTCATGCGTTGGGTAATTGGCCTCATACGGCTTGAGCTTTCGTGATGCATAAGCGATAACCTTTCCTTCCTGCATGAGTACATCGCTCCTAGTCCTTCTTTTGATGCATCACTGAGACGACAAAGTTTTCTGCCCCTTTGGAAGGGCTAAGACTGGAGCCGTAGTAAGTCGCTTTCTTCACTCTCCCGAAACTTGTCTCGCACTTGTCGCTCCACTCAAACTTGACTTGCTTCCTGGTTAATCGAGTGAGTGGTCCGGCTATCTTAGAGAAGTCCTGGATAAATCTTCGATAATATCCACTAGTCCTAGAAGCTTCGATTTACTCACATGCACTCGGGTTGTTTCCATTCAACCACCGTCCTGTACCTTCAAGGATCTACCGCAATCCCAAAGGTCGGATACTATATGTCCCAAGAATGCGACTTCACTAAGCCAAAATTCGCACTTGCTGAATTTAGCATACAACTTATGCTCTCGTAGTGTCTCTAAAACGATTTTCAGGTGACGTTTGTGCTCTTCTCTAGACTTAGAGTATACAAGTATGTCATCAATGAATATCACTACGAATTGATCCTAATAAGGTTGGAAGACTCGATGCATCGGTCCATAAATGCCGCTGGTGCATTCGCCGACCGAAAGGCATTACTACAAACTCGTAGTGTCCATATCGGGTTTGAAATGCGCTTTGGAAATGTCTCCTTCATGGATTTTCAGTTGGTAATATCCTTGTTGTAAATCAAACTTCGAGTACACCGCTTGCTCCTTGAAGTTGATCAAATAGTTTGTCTATCCTCGGGAGGGGATATTTGTTCTTGATGGTCACACTATTAAGTCCACGATAATCTATACATAGTCTTAATGTGCCATCCTTCTTTTTGACGAACAAAGACAGTGCTCCCCACGGAGACGTGCTCGGTCGGATAAATCCCACATCCATCGCTTTTTGTAATTGCATTTTCAACTCTTGTAACTCAAGAGGAGCCATTCTATACGGTGTTATGGCAATCGGGCCCCCTGGCAACACCTCGATGGTGAACTCGACTTCCCTATCCGGAGGGACAAAGGGTGAGTTCTTGTGGAAATACGTCCGTATATCCGATACTATAGGTACTTGGTTGATTTGTATCTCAACTTTGGGTTTGTTAATTACAAACGCCAAATACCCCGAGCCCCTCTAGTGATCGCCTTCTCGCTTTCATTGCTGAAATGATTGGGGCAATCTTAACTCGTGCCCTTCCCGAAATCTCCACTTCGGGTTTTCCAGGTTCACATAGCTTAATGGACTTGTTATGGCAATCCATTTGTGCATGGTGTGCAGATAACCAGTTCATTCCCAATATTACGTCGTATTCGGATATAGGTAATAAGATCAAATCGGCAGGAAAGTTTATCTCAGCAATCTTAACTTCGCATGCATTAAAGATAATATCTGTTATCTGACTCGCACCCATAGGAGTTGACACTTCTAAGCATATAGGCATATGTTCCATGCATGCATGCAGTTTGTGTACAAAATGCGGTGCAACAAATTGATCCAGGGTCGAATAATATTTTAGCGTAGTGGTTAGATACTAGAAGCGTACCTTCCACCACGTCTGTTGCCTCCGGAGCCTCTTGTCCGGCTAGTGCAAATGCTCGAGCGGGCATCCTTGCCCGATTACCCCGGCCGCTTTCCCCCGTGGTTGCGTTGGTTTGGATCGGTCATTGTACTTGGCAATCTTGCGTACCGGTGTCGACATTACTACCAAACAAGAAACACCTTCCTTGTTTACGCCAGAGCTTCGCAGTATGTCCCGATTTACGGCAATGCGTACATTCCCGACCCGGCTTTCCTTGTACCGTCTCTTTCTTTGTCGTCCCCGTTAACCGTCCCTTCAAACTTAGCAGCGGTTTAGACGGCCGTCCCCCCACCTGGCCTCTTAAAACTGCTCGAGGCCTACTCTGCTGAATCTGCTCAAATACGGTTCGATCCAGGCTCCGACTAATGCGGAGAGTCGCCTTTATCATAGGGCCGAGTAGGTTGCCGCTTCAATTGTCAACAATCAAGTTTTCAAGTTCCGCTTCAATCCTCGAGTGAACTTGTAAAGCTTATCCTCTTGATCTTAATTGTCCCCGAGCATACTTGGACAATCGGTGAAATTCGGACTCATCGAGCCACAATCGGTTCCCTTGCCTCAATCTATGAAATTCATCCCGACGTGCTTCCTTCACGACACTGGGAATATACTTGTTCATTGAACTCACCAAGAAATTTCCCCATGTTTTGATTACTCGGTCCTGTTCCCATCTCCTTTCAACCCGCCCTCCACCGCCTCTAGCAAATTTGATTCTAGACGAAATACGAGTGTGACTCTGCGCTTTCGGAGTATTGAAGAGCATTGAAGATGTTTTCCAACTTCTCTATCCATTCTTCCGCTTTCACATCGTCCGGCTCTCCCGAAAAAGGTTGGTGGGTCGAACCGCATGAATCGCTCCAATGTGCGATCGTTCGCCTCTCGGGCGGGTTCGGGAGCACGGGGTTGAGGCTCGCCAAGCCTCATAAACACCAGTATTTGCTGTAATGCTTGTGCGGTCATTGTCTCTGCGCAGTGGAGGAGGTGGTGGTAATTCCGGAGAGGGGTACCCGGTCCCCTGGGTACATCGTCGTCTCTCGTGGAACGCGACGAGGTCTCCCACGTCCTCGATGTTCCGCCATTCTCAGTATCTTGGAGCGTTAGTTGCGATTTGCGAGTAAATGAATACAATAATTATTCGCGTAAAGTAAAAGATACCGCAGGATAGTAACATCAACACAAGACACCGAATAAATGGCAAAAGGCATATCCATTAATATAAAATTGAATACACCCAAAGTACATCAATGAGAATACTAAGTCGGATACATAGAATCAAAATACATCCGAATCTAGTACAATAATGAAAGGTACAACACCGGGATTACACAAAATACAACAACAAAAGTACAACGTGTAAAAATCGCTAGCTAATCGGTGAGATCGCCATCATCATCGCCGCAGCTATGTCATGATCGGGTTGGTCGGGTTGAGGCGGTGCCTCAACCTCTCGCCAATCCACAAAGTCCAACCACCGCTCAAATCCCCGAGCCTCATCGAGTGGAGCAGCCTCCCGGCTCTCCAATGTCGGATCTCCTCGGGATCCTCCTCGGGATCCTCCTCGGGATCGGTACATGTTCCCTCGGGCGGTGGCAATGGTTGAGCATTAGCTGCTAAAGCGACCTCTAGTGCGGCGTCCCTCTCGAGATAGGGCCTGTGTAAGGTCCTCAATGACCGTCATCATCCGCTTGATGAGGGCCTCCTCCAAGCGATCGGCAAGATCTTACGGGATAGACGGGCATCAATCTCCCATTTCTCGCGGCCGCCGCTCCCCTCTTCATTTTCTCCCTCATGTTATCCAGGCGTTCGATACTCAGATTTGTCCTCCCGCGCTCTTATGGTGTTATCGCGTCCTTGATGACAAATGGTCGATTCGTTCTTCTCATCTTTCGCTTATCGCCAAGCGCCGAGTCGTCTCATTGCGTTGGCGCTCTGGACTAGTTCTGTGGTCGTGCGTTCGCTTTCCTGCCAATGAATCATCGCGCCGGTAATATTCCCGCCAAAGACGGGCATGGAATACATCCCACCATGTAGGCGGCGTTGGCTCCATCCCGATAAAACAAACTAAGGCGGATCACCAAAGGTAGAGGAGAGATAAGAAAGAATAAGGAAGAACGAGTAAGGGAAATCACCAAAATCAACTAAGTCAAGACAAGTATGATTATGAATCTCAAAGCATGCATTCTAACTTAGTTCAAATATCAATAAGACGGTTATATGCCAATTTGAAATCGATTTCACACTTAATTGGTCAAGTCGCAAAGATTACCCAAAACACGCATCGAGGGTCCTATCCTCGGGTCACCGGTGTAAGTTTCCATCTTACTAGCCGAGCTCGATACCACTCTTCTTGTCGTCACGCCCAAACGGACGCGACGAACGATTCACAACTTAAATACAAATGGACCAACAAATCCGCATAAATACCAATGAGAACCCAATAAAACGAGTCTAAATAGCGTGAAATAAATAATGTGATACAAGTTATCACTTAAAGTCTACATCCCATCACCGAATTACAATCCGAAATTCAACAAGGTAGTAACTTAACGTCAAAGGGTCATACGCCCCTCAATTACAAACCCGAATTGATTAGGATACAAAAGTCCAACAACAACATAATAAGAAAAGAGTCCGATCAACAACAAGATACAGTAAATCCAACAAGCGTAGTACAAGGTCTCAATCCATACTTTCGGTTCAAAGATCCCCAAATAAATCCTCATCTAAGGTTAGAAAACAAAGGATGAGACAAAAATCTCAGTGGATGGGGTGATCGTGTGCGAGTGTGGCGTAATAGTTAATGTGAGAAAACAGTTATACGAAAACGCATGAGTATGATGCATGGTTTCACACACAGTTCACAAGCGTCATGATAAATTATTTAAATAATAATTTTTTTATACAGTTTAAGAAAACAGTTCATGGTCACACAGGCACTATGTGATACAAATCGAGACAGTAGGATTGCGTGCGGAAGTGTAACGCCAATCCTATGCAAGGCAATTAATGGTTGCGTACGGACTTGTAGCGCCAACCAATGCAAAACAGTAGCGGTTGCGACGGAATGTAACGCCAACCAAAACGGGACGATAACTCCGAATCGTGTGGATCAAACAGCGATTCCTTCGTTCTACCTTGTAACTCCCGGTCGATGGTCCAAGACCAAGACCTTATCGCTCCGTAGGCAAAGACAAAATCCCGAGAGAGTTGGCGAGGCTCGGATCGTCATAAATCATGATTATACCTCGATTACTACGACCCTTCCCTTGGACAAACTCCGTCCCTCGCCGATTGGGGATTAGGGCGATGGGGCCGGAAGAGTGGAATAGCAGCCGAGCTGCCTTGTTCCATCCCCGACGTATCCATTCCGAATGTGAGTTTCGACACACCAAGTTGACTTAGGCAGAAAGTAATTACAATTACAGGCAACAACTGAGCAAATGAGTATTATTGATTCAGGGGAAGCGCTTTAGGAAATATTTTAAAAATGCGAGTGGCAATTATGGCATTGGTGGAGTTTTTGGATGAAGATGATTATCGGAAGGATAAACAACCTTCGATATCTTGAAAGATTGGGTGGAACATAAGTCCCGTTATAGAATCAATTAGCAAGGCGAGGAAGTCGCTCCCGATCGGGTATTAATCGGTCAAATTGATCCGATAAGTTAGGGGTTTTGGGGAAAGTAAAATATTTAAATTAAATCTCAATTTCAGAGAGTCCAGGGCTATTTTAGTAAAAGAGAAAATAATTTGAGTTAGGTCCTTTATAAAGGAAAAATTGTAATTTAGCCCGTTTTGTAAAAACCAACACTTTTGGGGTTAAAAATTGAATAAATAAATATCCCGACCTTGAAAAATTATGAGGTCAGTTCCTAAATTCTCCAAATTGTCCAGAGATTCAGGTTTTTAAAGTTTTATGGTCGAGTTTTTATAAAAATCTCATATTGGCCCCAAATTTGTAAAAATTGCCAATTCGGACCTTAAGTTTTAAAAATTCGAACTCACAAACCGGAAGGGATTTTAATGTGGTTCCAGTTGGAAAATGTCACTAAGGTTAATAGTAGGATATTGGGACAAAAGCAGTTTTTAGAAACAATATGTGTAGGTCCTTTAACTTTTGAAAATATCATTTTTGTCCCATTTTAAAATAATTGCCTTTAAGGCTTTTAGGGGTCCAATTACTATGAAATTTGAACCTTGGGTCCAAAATACAATTAAGTTATAGTTAAGTTAGTATTTACAGGTGCATGGGCTGCATAAGTCCTGGAAATTTCATTTGGGTCCTCAAGTTTAATATTTTCTCAGTGAAGCCCCGATTTTTCCGAAGCTATTAGTTGAACCTTATTGTTGTTTATACTTTTGATCGACTATCTTACCGCGTCATTTTGACGGGTAATTATTAATAATATATACATTTTGTATTTTAGTTCATTTTATTTTATTACTTGTGATCATGATCATCACTAATTCTATTCCTCATTTATGATCACTTGATTGATCATTATTACTATTTTTGTATTTATTAGTCACCTTAGAATTTTAAGAGACTATTTATTTTAGAGACTTTTACCTTATAGAATTAAGATGTTGATTTAGATTAAGTGATCATGAGACTTACAAGTGATCAAGGGAATCACTAATTATTTTGGAGATTGATATATTTCATCTATTATCATCAAAATTGGGACAAAAAAAAATATATGGAATTACCATTTTACCCTCATAGTGGACGGCCATGATGGATATTTTGGGATAAAATATCATCCAACTCTTGTACACATACACCATATATTAGTCATCTTGTGTATAATTATATCATTAATTCAAACATTATACACATCATCTTATACACCAATTCTTTATTACTATTTTCCCCAACTTATTCCCACTTAACAAACATTCTTCTTATTCCTCTCAAATTCAAATTGACCCACACTTTGACTTGCATTTTTGTCTCCATGCAAGAGACAAATTACAAGACACAATTTGATCAAAATTTCCTCTCCCTCTCTCTCATACTACACGGCCATTATGGCAATTTTTGCACAAAATTTTCATTTCATTCTCATCAACACATTCTAATACTCAAAGCCTTCTCCTCCTTCTCTCTAAAAACTCCCAACATCTCTCTATTCTTTCTTTCACTTTCTTCTTCCATACTTAGAAAAAAAAATTCAACATTTTCATCCTTATACACCAAAAATCGAACCACTATACTACAAGGTAAGAAATTTTAGCTTCAATCCATTTTTGGATATCACATTGTTCATCTCTTCCACCTTCTTAACTTAAGTTTAAATTTGGTTTTGGAGGTACATTTAGAAGACTTTGAAGGTTAGAGCTTGACAATATTTTGAAGAAGGACCTCAAGCTTGAAGAAGAAAATAGTAGAGAAAATTTGACTACAAGGTAAGAATTGTGTACTAGACCCCTTCTTTTTCCTACTCTTCCTATTTTTTTCAAAATTTTAACACCCCTTTTCATTTTTGAGAAATAGGGGCTGACCTTAGGAGATTTTTGGAGTTGAGCCAAATTTCCAATTTTGAGCTTCAACTAGTCTCCAAACATCTACTACACAAGGTAAAGTGTAGTCCTTTTCATTTTCTTAATTCCTTCTTTTTCTCCTTAATTTTTCTCATTTTTCTAACTCCAAATTTTGATATTTTCTTGACTTAGGGGCTGACCTAAGAAGCCTCATCCAAAAAAAATTGTGAAATTATCCTTTTATTTCACAATTTCCATAATTAAGGTGGGTGGAAAATTATTTTTTCAACTTTTAGGTGTTTTATTAAAATGCATGTAGAAAATTTGATCATGAGCCTTGAGATATATATAATCTATGTATTGCATGTCAATTCCATATATCAAGTCATGAAAATTCTCAAGAGTTGCTCAAATTTGCTATTTATTGAATTTTAGGTGCATGCATGTACACTTTAATGCTTTAATTGATGAATTATTGTATGTATTGAACATGCATGTGTATGATCTTTAAAATCTATGTTTTGGATGACTTATAACTTGGAAAAGTCGAGCATAATTGATTAAATTTCAATTTTGGACTTAAAAATGCAAAAATGGAAAGTTGGTGGACTAAATTGCAAGAAAATAAAAGTTAAAGGACCCCTCTGCAAATTTCGAAATTTGGGACTGTACTCAGGTTCAAAAATGACTTTTGGACATTTTAATAATGTTTTAATAGTTTTAAGATAAATAAAATCAACCTTTAAAAGCCCAAGGACTAAATTGTAAAATTTTGAAAGTTTAAGGGCTACTTTGCAATTTTGAAAACTGTACCAGACCTAAACTTTATAAATTGAAATTTTTACTTTTAAGTTACTGGGAATCCCATATTTTAAAAGTATTCCAAAAAATCCAAGTGGTTAGGGCTTGGAAAACAATTTTACTAAAAATGAGGGACTAATGTGAAAATATTAAACTTGAGGACCCAAATGAAATTTCCAGGACTTATGCAGCCCATGCACCTGGAAATACTAACTTAACTATAACTTAATTGTATTTTGGACCCAAGGTTCAAATTTCATAACAATTGGACCCCTAAAAGCCTTAAAGGCAATTATTTTAAAATGGGACAAAAATGATATTTTCAAAAGTTAAAGGACCTACACATATTGTTTCTAAAAACTGCTTTTGTCCCAATATCCTACTAACCTTAGTGACATTTTCCAACTGGAACCACATTAAAATCCCTTCCGGTTTGTGAGTTCGAATTTTTAAAACTTAAGGTCCGAATTGGCAATTTTTACAAATTTGGGGCCAATATGAGATTTTTATAAAAACTCGACCATAAAACTTTAAAAACCTGAATCTCTGGACAATTTGGAGAATTTAGGAACTGACCTCATAATTTTTCAAGGTCGGGATATTTATTTATTCAATTTTTAACCCCAAAAGTGTTGGTTTTTACAAAACGGGGCTAAATTACAATTTTTCCTTTATAAAGGACCTAACTCAAATTATTTTCTCTTTTACTAAAATAGCCCTGGACTCTCTGAAATTGAGATTTAATTTAAATATTTTACTTTCCCAAAAAACCCCTAACTTATCGATCAATTTGACCGATTAATACCCGATCGCGGAGCGCTTCCTCGCCTTGCTAATTGATTCTATAACGGACTTATGTTCCACCCAATCTTTCAAGATATCGAAGGTTGTTATCCTTCCGATAATCATCTTCATCCAAAACTCCACCAACTCCATAATTGCCACTCGCGTTTTCCAAAAATTTTCCTAAACTCGCTTCCCAAATCAATAATACTGATGCCTGGTTGACTACCCGTAATTGTAATTACTTTCCCGCCTGAGTCAACTTGGTGTGTCGAGCTCACAAATCGGAATGGATACGTCGGGGATGGAACCGGCAGCTCGGCTGCTATTCCACTCTTCCGCTTAGGCCCCATCGTCCTAATCCCGCAATCGAGGGACGGAGTTTGTCCAAGGGAAGCGGGTCGTAGATCGAGGTATAATCATGATTATGACAGATCCGAGCCTCGCCAAGCTCTCGGGATTTTGTCTTTGCCTACGGAGCGATAAGGTGCCGGTCTTAGACCATCTTGACCGGGAGTTACAAGGTAGAGAACGAAGGAATCGCTTGCCCGATCCACACGATTCGGAGTTATCGTCCCCGCTTTGGTTGGCGTTCCATTCGTAAATGCAAATCACCGTTTTTTGCATTGGTTGGCGCTACAAGTCCGTGACAACCATTAATTGCCTTGCATAGGATTGGCGTTACACTTCCGCACGCAATCCTACCTGTCTTGATTGTATCACATAGTGCTGTGTGACCATGAATTTTTTCTTAAATCGTATAATTATATTACTTAAATAATTTATCATGACGCTTGTGAATCGTGTGTGAAACCATGCATCATACTCACGCGCGTTTTCGTAATCGCTTTCTCACATTAACTATATTACGCCACACTCGCATACTTTACATCACCCCATCCATCGAGATTTTTGTCTCATCCCCACTTTTTCTAACCTTAGATGAGGATTTGTTGGGGATCTTTGAACCGAACTCTGATTGAGACCTTGTACTACTACGCTTGTTGGTTTTACGCATCTTGTTGTTGATCGGACTCTTTTCTTATTATGTTGTTGTTGGACTCTTGTATCCTAATCAATTCGGGTTTGTAATTGAGGGGCGTATGATCCCTTGACTTTAAGTTACTACCTTGTTGAATCTCGGGATGTAATTTGGATGTTGGAATGTAGACTTTAAGTGATAACTTGTATCCATTTATTTATTTCCGCTGCTATTTAGACTCATCTTATTGGGTTCTCATTGGTATTGTCTGGAATGTTAGTCCGTTTGTATTTAAGTTGTGAATCGCTCGTCGCGTCCCGTTTGGGCGTGACATTTTCACATTAGTCCCTCATTTTTAGTAAAATTGTTTTCCAAGCCCTAACCACTTGGATTTTTGGAATACTTTTAAAATATGGGATTCCCAGTAACTTAAAAGTAAAAATTTCAATTTATAAAGTTTAGGTCTGGTACAGTTTTTAAAATTGCAAAGTAGCCCTTAAACTTTCAAAATTTTACAATCTAGTCCTTGGGCTTTTAAAGGTTGATTTTATTTATCTTAAAACTCTTAAAACATTATTAAAATGTCCAAAAGTCATTTTTGAACCTGAGTACAGTCCCAAATTTCAAATTTGCAGAGGGGTCCTTTAACTTTTATTTTCTTGCAATTTAGTCCACCAACTTTCCATTTTTGCATTTTTAAGTCCAAAATTGAAATTTAATCAATTATGCTCGACTTTTCCAGGTTATAAGTCATCCAAAACATAGATTTTAAAGATCATACACATGCATGTCCAATACATACAATAATTCATCAATTAAAGCATTAAAGTGTACATGCATGCACCTAAAATTCAATAAATAGTAATTTTAAGCAACTCTTGAGAATTTTTATGACTTGATATATAAAATTGACATGCAATACATAGATTATATATATCTCAAGGCTCATGATCAAATTTTCTACATGCATTTTAATAAAACACCTAAAAGTTGGAAAAATAATTTTCCACCCACCTTAATTTTGGAAATTGTGAAATAAAAGGATAATTTCACAATTTTTGGATGAGGCTTCTTAGGTCAGCCCCTAAGTCAAGAAAATATCAAAATTTGGAGTTAGAAAAATGAGAGAAAAATTAAGGAGAAAAAGAAGGAATTAAGAAAATGAAAAGGACTACACTTTACCTTGTGTAGTAGATGTTTGGAGACTAGTTGAAGCTCAAAAATTGGAAATTTGGCTCAACTCCAAAAAATCTCCTAAGGTCAGCCCTTATTTCTCAAAAATGAAAAGGGGTGTTAAAATTTTGAAAAAAAATAGGAAGAGTAGGAAAGAAGGGGTCTAGTACACAATTCTTACCTTGTAGTCAAATTTTCTCTACTATTTTCTTCTTCAAGCTTGAGGTCCTTCTTAAAAATATTGTCAAGCTCTAACCTTCAAAGTCTTCTAAATGTACCTCCAAAACCAAATTTAAACTTAAGTTAAGAAGGTGGAAGAGATGAACAATGTGATATCCAAAAATGGATTGAAGCTAAAATTTCTTACCTTTTAGTATAGTGGTTCGATTTTTTTTTTTATGTATGAGGAGGAAAATGTTGAATTTTTTTCTAAGTATGGAAGAAGAAAGTAAGAAGAAGAGTAGAGAGATGTTGGGAGTTTTTAGAGAGAAGGAGGAGAAGGCTTTGAGTATTAGAATGTGTTGATGAGAATGAAATGAAAATTTTGTGCAAAAATTGCCATAATGGCCGTGTAGTATGAGAGAGAGGGAGAGGAAATTTTGATCAAATTGTGTCTTGTAATTTGTCTCTTGCATGGAGACAAAAATGCAAGTCAAAGTGTGGGTCAATTTGAATTTGAGAGGAATAAGAAGAATGTTTGTTAAGTGGGAATAAGTTGGGGAAAATAGTAATAAAGAATTGGTGTATAAGATGATGTGTATAATGTTTGAATTAATGATATAATTATACACAAGATGACTAATATGTGGTGTATGTGTACAAGAGTTGGATGATATTTTTATCCCAAAATCTCCACAATGGTCGCCCATTATGAGGGTAAAATGGTAATTCCATATATTTTTTTTTTTTGTCCCAATTTTGATGATAATAGATGAAATATATCAATCTCCAAAATAATTAGTGATTCCCTTGATCACTTGTAAGTCTCATGATCACTTAATCTAAATCAACATCTTAATTCTATAAGGTAAAGTCTCTAAAATAAATAGTCTCTTAAAATTCTAAGGTGAGTAATAAATACAAAATAGTAATAATGATCAATCAAGTGATCATAAATGAGGAATAGAATTAATGATGATCATGATCACAAGTAATAAAATAAAATGAAATAAAATACAAAATGTATATATTATTAATAATTACCCGTCAAAATGACGCGTAAAATAGTCGATCAAAAGTATAAACAACAATAAGGTTCAACTAATAGCTTCGGAAAAATCGGGGCTTCACATATTTAATTATTGAAATTTGACTCAATATAAAAATTGATAAGATGTTTTTTCTTTTCTTAAGTTTATCTTTGGTTTCATTATTTGTTAAGTGAATATATTTTGTATGAAATTGGATAGAGTTGCAAAATTTATATTTCAAGTTATCGCTTTTTTATAGTTTAATTTAAAGCACGACTCTTGATGACCAAGGACAGAGCCCGCCCGCCTCCCCTCAACATTGAATTTTTTATGATTAATATAAACTTTGTATATAAACTTATTAAATTATAAAATTTTCCCCCTCCAAAAAATAAAAATACCACTTTACTTATTAGTTTTAAGAAAAAATAAATTTGCCCATGTAAACCTCATTTTCTGGCTCCGTCCCTGTTGATGACAATAATGGATTAATTTTCATATATGTATTGGGTTAAGGTTTATTATTTTGAATACGATTCTCAAAATAGATGGATTTTAATAACTTTAAATTTAAGTATAAAAATATTCACGTTAGTATTAGAATTAAGATTCTATATGAAATCGCTTTTCTTTTTACCATATATTTTATAGTTTAATATTTATTTTGAGTTTCGTTTTTAAATCGAAGAAGTACTTAGAGAGAATGAAATAAGTAAGCATACGATTGTACCATGATACTATATTAATATTAACCCTATTTTATATGTTTTTCAATAATTAAGATTATGCTTTATTTTGGTGAATAAGTAATTAAATAAATTCTAAACTTTTGATTAAATGTGATAATTTGTGATTTATCATCTACCTTTATATAGCTCATGAATTACCCAATAGTCATACATAACACATCTACTGTTAAAAGAATGAAATTAATTAAAAAGACTTTCTTAGCTATTAATATATAACAAAAGATGAATTAATATGATTATAAGCTAATATAAGAATTTATTTTGTTGTTATATTAATTTTAATATTTTTGTTGGATTGAGTTTTTTTAAAAGATTTACCTAATCATTCATATCAATTTATACTTACGGTAAATAAAATATATATTAAAATACTTTGAAATTTTTTAATTTCAATAATTTGAGTATTTAATTAATATATATTTATTTGTAAAGCACTTTAAACTATTTCAATACTCATCAAAAAATTATTTAATAATATAATTATTTTAATAAAGTTATATGGATCACGTGCGACGCGCGTGTTTCTTACTAGTATATACTATCTTAAAAGTGAGAATGTTTCTTGGAATTTTTGATTTGACAAAAATATTCGTTTGACATGGTAAAATTTAGGGGCAACTAAGTAATTGGATATTTATTTGGCTTCTATTTGTTCAATTACAAGAGAAGTGACCTTTTATATTCTACCCATCAAAAGTATTATTCTTTCATCTATAACTCTTAAAATATTATGAATATTGAAATAATATTAGTTTCATATTAAACTACATTTCGAGAGCTTTCTAACCATATGTCATAAGCATATATAAGGATTTCACATGAGAAATTTTCAACCTTATAAAGTTCAGCACTATGTAAAATTAAAAATTTATGTTTTCTTATAGTTTTGTTATTTAAATTTCTTATAAAATTATTTTCAAATTAAATTTGGTTTCAATAAATCGTCAACCATATGTTTTAAACATATATCGTTATAGAAGAGAATTTTAATTGTTTAAAGTTTAGTATGATGAAAAATCGTATCTCTCTTATACTCTTTTGAATTTTTTCAATAATTAAATATATCTATTATAATTTATCGAAACATATCAAAATACAATAGATATTATAAGAAAGAATAAAATAAAAATATTTTACTTGGTTTCGATATTAAATAAAAAATAGGAAAATACATAATTCCTCCATGGTCGGAAAACTCCCTCAATTAGTAATATGTAATTTTGAAAATTAATTTTATTTATGGTTGTTAAATAAATAATATTGAAAACAAGAGAGTTTCTTATTTTATTTTTACTTAAATCCCAAGCATATTTTGTTTTCTTTAGCCATATAAGTAAAATAAAATTTATAAAATAAAAGGAATGAGATTAACTTGAAAAAAATAATAAGAACCAAAACAAGTTTGTCGTAACAAAAACATTTACCTTTTAAATTCTAACTATATGTGTTAATATGACTTTTGTTTAATTTTTTATATCGTACATTATAAATTTTAGTTTCTAATTTATTATTTTTTTGAATATGTCATGATTTCAATCTTTTATGTTTTATATTCCTATAAATATAAAAGAGCAAGTGCAAAAAATATTAATAATTATGTATAAATATATTTATATAAAAAATCTAGAAAACTTAATAAAAAAATCAATATGTATTAAATTGACATTTATGATAAAACCTGAATGTCGTTTGAAAATTACACCCTTAAAAAGTTATAAGTTTAAAATATCAATATGATATATATATATATATTTATAATTGGCCAGTCCAATTATAGGTTTGCTAGTTAATGCGTCTGGGCTTTCTGGCTGTTTCGTTTTGCATGCTTTTACTCATGGGGGGTACTCTTTTTTTTGCCAAGAGTTTTTCCCACAAGGGTGGGTTTTACCTTGAGAGGTTTTAACGAGGCTCCAATCATTCAGCCATCTAGTTGGCTTGTGACCATTTCGTTTTATTTCTGACAATGTTTTAAGGCTTACTTTTGGTTACCTGATCAGCCTGTGATCAGGACAACTCTTTTCTCATTTTTATCTATATATTCGTATTTATTCAAAAAAAAAAAAACATGTACCAAATTAACTTTTAATGAAATGATGTGAAAGAGTGAAACATAAGCTAAAATCGGATTAAGTCCAAAAGATCATATATGATACGCAAACTCATTTAACATATACAATGTTAACATTTGTTGAGAAATTAATATATTACTTAAATTGTATGTTAACTCAAATACTAATATAACATTCATAACAAACTAAGTTAATTAATAAATTACAACAAACTAAAGTTAAAACTAAGAATAAAATATATTTTAAAAGAAATAGTTATATTTGACATTAATGAGTTGAGATCGCCAATATAATTTTAAGGTTTAATTTAATATATATAAATAATTCAGATTAAACCAAATAAAACATATTATAAAAAAGTTATAAGAATAAAAGTAAATATATAGTTAAAAAATATGCGTGTCATAGCTAGAAATCCTAAAAATAATTAAATGACTTTCATAATATGTATAATTTAACAATTTGAGTATAATATCAGTTCATTATAAAAGTACACATTTATGACTTATAAAGATTCAAGAACAAAAACGATTATTATAAAATTCGGTGCAAATTATTCTTATTTTTACAAAATGAAATATTACGAAAAAAATGAAACTAGAATCGAATGGAAAGTCACCAGTATGTATGTGAAATTGTATTAAAATAAATAAATGAAATAAATTTATTTAATATGAAATAATTTGATATTGATGTCAAAGTTCAATATATCTTAAATTACATGTTAATTGATTCAAATATAATATTCAAACTACTATTTATGTATCAAATTTATTGTGTTAAACTATACAAAAATAAATTAGAGTGGAGTGACGATGATTAGTGCTACGTAATATGAATTCTCCGGGCATAAGGAGACATAAGAGAATAATTAAGGGGTTTTTTACAACTTGATATCTAAATTTTTGACAACTACATTTCTTATTTGATCAAAAATTCAATAGAAACTTAAAATAATAATTAAAGTACTATTTACTTTTTTTTTTACGCAATAAAGGCACTAAAAATGATGGATAATTATATTTTATAATAAATAATATGATTTTGTAAACGAGAGTAAAAGAAATCAATTTTAAATGTATATTCTCTTCAAACAAATATAGATTAGTTTTAGTATACTTAGAATAATTGCTATTTTCTTGACTATACGTCTTACAAAATTCACCGACTATGTAAATTTTAATATTGACCAAAATAGCCAAATTCAATTGCAAATACGAACTCTAATAGCATAACATATCTTTCTAATTGTACGAAATATAAAAAAACTAAATTAGGTTTTAGTTTATCATACAACTTTTAAAACCTTAAGTGTTTGTAATAATTTTCAAACACAAAAATTAATAGTACTATATTTAATTATTAAAGACTGACACGTGAAAATTGTTAGCCTATTTTTCTTTCATAAATTTATCTTTGGTTTTATTATTTATTAAGTGAATTTATTCTCGTGTGCAATTGAAATAGAGTTTGAACTCAGATTTCGACTTATCATTTTTCATAATTTTATATAATATCTGACTCTCGATGAAAATAATGGATTAACTTATATATTAGGTTAATGTTTATTATTTCTAAGACAATGGAAACATGAAGACTGCAAACTTTAAGTTTAAGTGTTATGATAAAATATTGACTTTGTTACTAGAATTAAAATAATATATGGAACAAGTTTTTCTTTTACATATATATTATATTGTAATTTTATTTTTTAATTTCTTTAATCTAAGAACTGAGAGAGAATAAAGAAGTAAGCACAAGAAGTATAAGAATTTGGTTAGCCTTTATTTTTTTTAATTGAATAACATAACAAATAAAATGATGACATCATGCTGGATTTTTGGTATAAAAGTTAATTAATTACTTTTTAATTAATTCGATAACTTGTGATTTATTAATTAATAGCTTATGAATTATAAGTTAAATTGCTTGTCTTATTATGTGAAATGCATCCAATGCTAAAAGAATTCAAAGATTAGTTTTGAAGAAATTGCTTTTCTAGCCATAAAAATTAAATAAAACATTGATGAATGTTATTGTAAGCTAATATAGAACTTATATTGTTGTTAAACTAATTTTAATTTTTTTGTTGGATTGAGTTTTTGAAAATAATTATTCAACAATTCATATCAATCTATAACTAAAGTAAAGAAAAATATATTAAATACTTTGTAATATTTACATTTAATTAATATTTGTTTATTTATAAATCACTTTTTAATATTTAAATATTAATTAATAAAATTATTAAATAATATAATTATTTAAGTAGAGTCATGTGGATCACGTGCGACGCACGTGTTTCTTACTAGTTATCATAAAAGTGTGAATGTTTCTTGAAACTTTTGGTTTCACAAAAATATCTTTTGACATAGAAAATTTTAAGGACAACAAAGTAATTTGATATTTATTTAGTTCTTATTTGTTTAGTTATAAAACGAGTGACCTTTTGTATTCTATACTTCAAATGTATTTATTATTTCATGTTTAACACTTAAAATATTTTAAAGTTTCAAATAATCTTAGTTTCATATTAAACTAGATTTCCAGAGCTTTTCTAACCATGTGTCATAAGCATATATAAGGTCTTCGTTTGAGAAAATTTGAACTATTTAAAGTCCAGTACTATGTAAATATAACTTTTTATGGGTTTTTTTTATATAATTTTAACAATTGGCTATGTAGAGGGGGAAAGAAAGACAGATCATTTCAAAGTAAAGATATAAAGAGGAAAAAATTAACTAATGTAGCAGCTATTCCTTAGCTAATTACTTAGAAAAAAAATTATATTTCTATTTATATATGTATCTTTATCTAAATATATATAGTAACTTTATACCATTAATAAAGTGTTTGCATGGTTTATCGAAAATTTTGATTTTACAAAAATGTCATTTGATTTTTTTATTTATTTACTTTTTTGTTTGTTTAATTGTAGGATAAATGTTCATTTATACAAAAAATCTTTTTCAAAAATTGTAAATATATATATTTTTAATCATAACGCTAAAAATATTTTAAATACAAACAATATCATTTTCAAATTAAACTAGGTTTAAATTAGGGTTGTGCACAGGACTTGGAGATTACCAAAATCGAACCGATATCCGGACCGAAAAGTCTCCGAACCGAAGTTAACTTTTTTGACTTTCTCCGAACCGGACCGTCCCCGAAAATATTTTCGGTACCTGTTCTAGAGATTTTTCAAATACCCATACCGAGAACCGTAACCCATAATCCACTCCGAATTGAGGACCCGAAGCTAGAACCGATTTTAAAGATTTTATATATATACATATACATTATTTCTATTTTATTTATATTTTGATACTGAATTAACTACAAATTATTTGAAATTAAATTGAATATAAAACATATTTCTAAAAATCACAATACTACAACTATTATGATTTTAAAAAGCTTTAATATTAATAATAGAGTAAATCATTTAAAATTAAGATTAGTTAAATGATTAGTAAATAGCACTTAAAAGAGAAACATACTCTAAACAATTAATAGTACCATATTATAACAATATAAAAAATCATATTTAATTGATGATTGTTAAAGATATATTATAGAAAACATGAGAGTTTCTTATTTTAATTTAATTGCAATTTCATGCATATTTTGTTTAAATAATCCATATCAATAGAATAAAAAGAATAAAACATAATAAGATTAATATAAAAAGAAAAGAGAGAATAAGAACCAAAACAAGTTTGTTATAATAAACCAAATCACCTCAAAATTTTAGCTATATGTGTCATTATAACTTTCACTTCATTTTCAATATCTTATATTATTGGTTTTAGTTTCTAATTTATTATTTTTTAATGTATTATAATTACAATCTCTCATTTTTTTTGCTTTCTTTACATTGTAGATATCTGAAATCCATGTTAATAATACATAGAATTTGATTTAACCAAAGAAAAATATAAAAAATAAAAGAAAATTATTAAAATAAAGTCAAAATTACATATATTTATAAATAAATTATAAGGCAATCTTAAAAAAAAACCAAATGTATTGAACTGAAATTCATTATAAAATTTGAATGTTATTTGAAAATTACACCCTTAAAAAATTGAGCAAATTGTGGGAAATACCCACTCTGGATATGACAAAGACTTTTATGACATGTGAGATAAAAAAACTAAGTTTTCAACCCACTTTTGTGATTTTTTACCCAAATAACCTTACACTTTAAATGCAAAAGTAGGTGGGGTCCTATTTTGTTATTTTTTCTCTCTCTACTCCCTTTTTGGATTTTATATAAATCTGACTTTTTGGTAAAAAAATTCGAAAACCTTCAACATTTTCATTTTTTATTCCATTTTTCATATTTTCAAACAATTTTTGAGATTTTTAAACAAATTTCCATATTTTAAATAATGGCGAATGGTTAAAAAAAGTGTTTTTTTTTTATTTTCATATTTAATTTTTTGTAAATTTTTTATTTTAAAATAACTTCGATTCTCTTTTAGTTTTTAAAATAAATTATCGTGGTTTTTTATATTTTAATCTTTAGATTTTAAAATAATTTTGTGGATTTTTTAACGTTTTTTAATAAATTGCAAATACTTTTAAATTTTATTAAAATAATTTTTCAAATTTTCCAAACAATTGGGGTGGCACGATATGGCACAATATATATCATAGGGATGTGTTATTTGGAGTGGAGTGTACACGATATACAATGCATTTACGATCTAAAATTATTTACATGCACGATATACAATGCATTCACGATATAGATATAAATGCATGCATGATATACAATGCATTCACGATATAGATATAAATGCATGCACGATATACGATTACATGCACATGAAAATTACATGCACATGCACATGCACGATATACAATTGCATGCACAATTTGCTCAATAATGCATATGCACGATATATATATATATATATATATATATTGCAAATGATCTACATGCAAGCTTGGAGGTACAATCAGTAGCCCCAAACTAAAAATTTAACAATATTTTTAGTAAAAATATAATAATAAATTTGTACCCTTATTTTTACAAAAAGAATTAGAAAATTCAAATAAAACAATACAAATTCCCACAATAAAATTTTAAAATTAAAAGATTGACTTAACAATTTGAATAAATAAATCATGGCTAAAGTCAAAACCTACAAACCTAAAAATATCAAAAAACAAAAATCTAATAATATCAATAATGTTACCAACATGGGCGAGCCATGTGATGCAAGCACTCGCTCAAGCCCAAAGTGCAAAATATTGAAAATTCTATTTTTAGTATAATAATTTTTACAATATTCAAAATTAGCCCACCCAAAATTTAATGTAAAACCCAAATACACCCTAAAGTCTAAATTCAAATTAAAAATCAAGAATGAAGAATATAAAACTTTTTGTGTTATCATGAGATTGATGCTATATTAAATATATTTGTGATTTTTGACTATTTTTGTGATCCTTATTTGTAATTTTTACACTTATCATGTCATTACTTTTAAAATGTACCCAACTATTTGTATTGGTAATTTATTAGAATATGTTTCTAAGTATCAAATATATTAAGGAAGTCATATATTTTATTAGTTAATGGTCTAACGGTCCTAACTAAATCAACTTAATTTACAGTTTTGCTTATTGTGATTATCGTGTCGTACCATATTTTTCTCGTGTTTATAGTGCGTCATGTTTGAGTTTAAATAATTTTTGGCCAATAAGGTCATTGTGTTGTGTTCGGGCTTGAGCTTATCATGTCGAGTTGTTATTTATCGGGCTGACACGAGCGATTTATCACCCCTAAGTGCCATCATCAAGCATGAAATTAAAAAGTTATCTATTTTTAGCTTTTTTATATTTATTTATTGGCCTTTTGTTATTTTGGTCCGCCCCGCCCCGCCTCCATTGTCACACATCCCTATTAATTTTCTTAGTGAAATTTTTACTTCTTAGCCCACCCTACTACTAATTCCTGGATCCGCCTCTGGTTACCAAAATTGTGTTTTGTTGTCTCTTGTTTTCTTAATTATTCTAATAACTTTTTTATATATGTGTATTAATTTTTCATGTACACTTACATGGTCAATTTTTACAAAATTTTAAACAAAGTTTTTTGTTCTATGACTTTAAGTATTAAACAAAGATTTATATGCAAATTTCTTTTTTTAAAAATTTATCGTACCTCCATTTCAAAAATTATGGATCCGCCATCGTATAATTGCATGCACGATACAAATGCATGTGCACGATATATGTATATATATATATATACATGCACAATTTGCTCGATATATATGCATATGCACAAATAGCATGCACGATATATATTCATATGCAAAATATATATATATATATATATATATATATATGATAAAATGATAGTTTGTTAATTGATGATTAATATGTCGGAGTTGTCCAAAAGTACAACTTACCCTTAATCAGCCTGACTTTATATTTAATTGGTGTAGGAGCTGTCCTCAAGTTCTCCTACACGCAACAACATAATAATAATTTTTAATTTGGATTTCATGAGGAATTGATTAATAATGGCGGTGAAACCGTGAAGGAATAATAATCGAATCACAAAAATGTTTCTTAAAATTTTAATTTGGTTCTTGAATTGCCACGTATGGCATTTATTCATGGAATTCACTAAAAATGCCAAAACTCTAGTTAGATTGCAAGAAAGTCAAAATATATTGCATCACGAAGGCTTAATGAAGATTTAAGTAAAGAATTCATTATGAGATCCCCAAGTTAGCTGTGTAATAAAGTAAGAAAATCCGTGTGAACTATGAGACCCTTGAAGGCTTAATATGAAAGCAAATGATTCTGCTTACTTGAGACCATGAAACTTGAAACGAGAGCAAGAGCCAAGACGGCAATCTGGGGATTCCCATATAACTCACAAAAGGGTACAGACCCAAGTGTTTGATAAAATGATTGTCTGTTTAAAAAGCAACCAACTTCAAGAATTTACATATTTTGTCAATGAGTTGGTAGGAGTGTAGGAGGAGAGATAAATCTCAAAGAAACTGAAAGATTAAACCAAACCTAATGAACACTCTTGCAAAGAGCGATCAATACCACTTAAGCTACAAGACTCGTGGTTCAAGAATTTACATATATCAGTAGATTCAATCACATAAATTAAGTTTAACTTCATAATAATAGGATTAAATGTCAATGCATGATTTGGTTCATCAGAAATCAAAGTATTAACCATCAATACTACCATGGGCAAAATAAAACTCATACAATCAAGGAAATTATCACATTGATTTTTCTGATAAACATGAGCAAGAAGGGTTAGAATTATAAAAATTGTGTTTGAAAAGAAGCCATAAACTCCGCCATCCCACTTCACATTTACAATCAAAGGTTACTACTTCGTACAACAATAAAAATCCCTCCATGGAAACCTCTGCCTTCACTTACTTCACTGATATTTTTCACTTACAAAAAGGCGAAAACCACCTCGGCAGTCCACGGTAAGATCTACTAATCAACTTTGACCTCGCCTTCCAATCGCCACCTTGGCTACATGAAAGTTTGTCCGATGACTTCTCAACGATGTCCTTTACTGAGATAGACAGTCAGACAAGATTGAGAAAAGTGTGTCCCGCCAACTTCTTCTCCAAAAGATTCTGTTAAGAATTCTATTAAAATTAAATAAAGGGATAATACAAAAACACATCCCTACGGTTTGGGCTAATTACAAAAAAATCAAGAGATATTACAAAAACACCCTTTAAGTTTGATCCATTTTACATTTTCCCCTTCATATGAAAAGAATATTTCAAAAGCTCCCCTTGCGTTGATCAAAATATTACAGTTACCCCCTTTAATTTAAGACAATCAAACCTCAAGGTTTTTTTGTAATTTTCAAAAAACCCTCTTTGGTTTCTTTGTGATTAGCTCAAACCTAAGGGGACATTTTGTAATTATCACATATAAGGCCATTTTTCTCCTTAAGAGTTAGCAACCAATGAAGCAAGCAAAAATCCAGATTTGTCATCGATGTATTTGCTGACATCACAATTTCTGTTATAAAATTAGGCTGCAAGGGGAAACTTGTAAGGTGGTAACCAATGTCAAGGACAGCATTTGAATGTTCAAACATCAATTTTTTTTTAAAATAATTTGACCAATCTTCCATAACAGTGTTGTAGCTAATCCTTTACTTAAGGCCAAAAAGGATCAACATTTTATAAAGTTAACAACTTAATACTGAGGCAAGGGTGCAATAAGAAAGTAGTTTCCAGAGCAGTTCCCCAAATGACATTCATATACTATATTTTAGTCCAGCTCAATGCATTCAGATATAGACAATATAAACATACCACAGAATATGCATTTCAAATTTATTCTTTCTGTCTTCAGTTCCTTTTTTTGTTAGTCAACAAGACATTTGTAAATCCCAGAGCTGTTCAATAACAAAGATGTTTTAAGAAGCAAAATAGCATCAAAAATGGATAAGAAGATATTTACCTCTGGAAGGAAAAGATCATGGACATTCAGATAGCTCCTCTAATTCAGTATCAGTATCAAGACAATATTGAAGACCTAGTAACTGTAATAGAGCTTCTGTTTGAGGGTTCCGACAGTTTTCTACAAAGCAATGAAAAAGGCAAACATCAGATCATAATAATCAATAACAAATTGCAACTTCAGATATGAAGCAAAAAGCTTCTGATAGGCCTTGAAACCTTTGTCAGCCAGAAAGGTAACTAATAATCTAAAATGATGTTTGTAATAGCTGGTATCGATGATATTATTAGGTCTGCCTTTAGCGAGGAATAGAGGAATAAATATGCAGCGTGACAAGGAATTTGTGAAAAGCCAGATCAAAATGATCAAAAGATTTCGTAAAAAACAAAAAATTGAAAAAGAAACATCTAGTTGGCGCAACTAGGACTTCTCCTATAAGATTTAATAATCCCTGAAGAGCGAAAATCATACATAAATCTTAATAAATCAAGCAACTTCAAGTGCATGGTGATGTCTTGAGTGCTAAATTGTGCAAGTCATTGGGAGGATATCGAGACTGAAAATGCAAAAGTCTCCACAATCAGTATTATCGAGCAACTTTGCTAGTAGCACTAATAACAATGTAAAGAATAAAGCATTGTTAGCTAGAAATTCTGATTACAAATCATTCCAATCATATGACAGGTAATGTGCAACACATGGCCTAGTGATTAGTCAATGAAGCAAGTTGACGACAGGCAAGATACTCCAGACGAGCAATCACAGGTAAGACTAAATGATATCAACAAAGGTTGGGCTCCTAATAGAATGAATGTCACCTAATTCACTGGTCTTGATTTGATATTTAACTTTTCATTTTAGTATAAGATTGCAAAATGCTAGGTAAGGTTCCATAAATATTGGACTCTAGCACAAGCACTAGATTGTTTATGTCTAACATTTGATTGAAATTCACTTGGTAAAGTTCCATTTTTTTGACAGGAAATACATTCACTTTTTGAGGATACTATTGAATCCACTCCTTCCACAACCTACTATCCAGGGAATTGTTTCAAGAACAATGACTTCCTCGATACATGACAAGTTTTTCTGGGTTCGATGCAGAAATGCCTGCACATTCCTACTACAGCCATAACTACCACTCACCAGCAAAAAAATCACCATATCAATCAACCACGGGAAAAAGAATATGAAAAGATATTTTAGTGCAAAACAACTTCCATAAAAACTATCTTGAGCCAGAGAATGCTTATTATTGAAACAAATGCAGCCTATGATAAAAGGATATAGTGAACTTGTTGAAATTCCCTCAAAGTTAGCTTATTTTGGAATTTATTTTATGATTATCTATCTAAGGAAGTTAGAGATTAGAGAATCCAGATTTTCCTAAGTTAAAATCCTTGATTTTAGGGTGATAATTTCCTTTCTTATTTTCAGGATTTTGTTACTGTATTTAGCTATGTAAATTGTGTATATTAGGATGTATTCTTCTCAAATTAATAAGATGAGAAAAATCTTCATGGCATCAGAGTCTGGTTCTTAAAAAAAAAAAAAAAAAACCTAGCCTCCATTCCTTGCCATCCTCCATGGTCAAGTACGGTATGGCAACCGAAAAAACAAGCTCTACCTCTGAAGTCTCTGCATTTCCAAATTCTGGAAATGCTGGAAACTCTGAGAATACATCTCTTCTCATCACGAGCCACAAATTCAATGGGCAAAACTTTCTCCAATGGTCTCAATCTGTCAGTTCATCTGCAGCAGAAGCAAAGAAGATTATTTAACAGGAGAAATTCCAATTCCGCAGAAGGATGAATCAGGTTACAAGAAGTGGAAGGCTGAAAATCATTTGATCATGTCCTGGCTCATCAATTCAATGAATGTTGATATTGGGGAGAACTTTCTTCTCTACGAGAATGCACAAGACATTTGGGAAGCCGAGAGAGAAACTTATTCAAGTTCTGATAATACATCAGAGTTGTTTGCTATTGGGTTGATCCTGCATGATCTACGACAAGGAGACCTCACAGTAACGCAATACTTCAACACCCTCACCCGTCATTGGCAACAACTAGACATGTTTGAAAGCCATGAATGGAAGTGCCCCGAAGATAACACTCTATATCGCAACATAGTGGAGCAGAAGAGAACATTTAAATTTCTACTGGGATTAAACAAGAATCTGGATGAAGTAAGAGGCAGAGTGATGGGAACTAAGCCTCTTCCGAGCCTTCGAGAAGCTTTTTCTGAAGTCCGACGTGAGGAAAGCAGGAAAAAGGTCATGATGGGATCTCAACTTTCATCTCCGACATTGGAAGGATCTGCACTTGTCGCCCGTGGCCCACGCCCTCCAAATCAGCAAGATACTCGTCAACCGAGGAAGGGAAGACCGTATTGAACACTGTGCTAGACCTGGTCACACTAAGGACACGTGTTGGAAGATACACGGTAAACCAGTTGACTGGAAATCACCAAAGTCAAGTTCTGATAGAGATAGTCGTGCTAACTTAGCAAATGCAATCGAGAAGCCCAGCACCACTGAGTCGAGTCCTTTCACAAAGGAACAACTTGAAGTGCTTCAAAAGCTTCTAAGCAACACACTTTCCCAGCACGCTGCTCCTGCACCATCTGTTAGCATGCACGCACAAGCAGGTAATTCACTTTTGGCATTTTTGTGCGGGCTAACCGTTCAAAATATTGGATTATTGACTCAGGGGCGTCAGATCATATGATGGGAGATGAGGATCTGTCCAAAGTGGTTGGTGTGGTTGGGACTGGATCTGTTCAAATCTCATCCAGTATCACTCTCAAAGTTGTGCTTCATGTTCCTAAACTTGATTGCAACTTAATGTCCATCAGTAAGTTGACTCGTGATCAAAACTCATCTACTAAATTTCTGCCAAATGTGTGTGTTTTTCAGGAATTGGGTTCGAGGAAGAGGATTGGCAGTGCTGAGATGTGCTCGGGACTTTATCTCTTCAATACACCTCAGCCTAGAGAAGCCTTAGTTGTTGGCAGTGGTCTTTCTAAGAGTCAACCAGTTTGTAATTTCAGTCCCAAGACAGTCTTTAGTTCAAGTGTCAATAAAGATAGTGAAGTCATGTTATGGCACTATCGGTTGGGTCATCCAAACTTTATGTATCTTGAAAGGTTGTTCCCTCATTTATTCATCAATAAAAGTTCCAAAATTTTCAATTGTGACATCTGTCAACTTGCGAAACACAGTCGTTCTAGCTATCCAAGTATGCCCTATTGTCCATCAAAACCATTCGCATTGCTCCACAATGATATTTGGGGTCCTTCTCGAATAAAAAATATTAATGGGGCACGGTGGTTTGTAACATTTGTGGATGATCATACACGACTCACTTGGGTTTTCCTTATCAAAGAAAAGTCAGAAGTTGGTAGAATATTCCAAGCATTCAACTCCATGGTCCAAACACAATTCAATACAAAAATTAAAATTTTGAAGCCTGACAATGCGAGGGAGTATTTCTATTCAGTTCTAGGCGAATACTTGTCTAGACAGGGAATTGTCCAAGTAAGTTCATGTGTCAATACACCCCAGCAAAATGGAGTGGCTGAGAGGAAAAATCGTCACTTGTTGGAGGTAGCACGTTCTCTTATGTTTTCTACTGGTGTTCCAAAATATCTTTGGGGGGAAGCTATTCTTACTTCTGCATATCTCATAAATAGGATGCCATCTCGTGTCCTAAAATATGAAACACCGCGTCAAGCACTATTTCCACATGCACGTGTTCTTTCCTCTGACCTTCCTTTCAAAATTTTTGGGTGTTCAGCATTTGTTCAATTGTACTCTCAAAACAGGAGTAAACTAGATCCAAGATCCATAAAATGTGTCTTCATAGGTTATTCCACAAATAAGAAAGGTTACAAGTGCTTTTGCCCCAACATGCGAAGGGTATTTGAAACAATGGATGTGACATTCTTTGAAGAGAATCCTTATTTTTCAAAACCTGAAATTCAGGGGGAGAAGAAGACAGAATTTCAGCTTTGGAGCTTTGATTCCTTACTGCTAGAACACTCTGAAATCAGCCCAAATAAACAACCACAAGCTCTTGAGTCTGACCCTGAGTCCAGTCCGAGTTTTTACCCACAAATCAGCTAGAAAATTTATCACTAAGTCCAGTTGGTGTACCTGATTTTTCTTCATCTAATTCTCACCATTCCCCGACTAATATTCCTACATCAAGTCTATCTAATCCGCTGCCAGTAACTAGAGAACTTCAGGTATACACCAGGAGAAAAAAAAGCAACCTCAGGGGGAGATTGAGAACTTGGCACATCTCACACCTGTTCAAGAACCTGAACCGGACCCAAACTAACTGTAGAAACTAGCACAGGAGGTGGGAATGAGCTAGAACAAAAAGGTTCAAAGAATATTTAGGCAATAAATGATCTGGAGTTACCTATTGCCTTGAGGAAAGGTAATCGAACTTGTACTCAACATCCAATTAGTAATTTTATATCATATACAGGTCTTTCACAGGCATATCAAGCTTTTATTTCAAGTTTAGATAATGTTCAAATTCCAGCAAATATTCAAGAGGCTTTGAGTCACCCGGGTTGGAAACAAGCTGTTCAAGAGGAGATTATGGCCTTGGAGAAGAACGGTACATGGATTATTACTGAACTCCCACCAGGAAAGAAAACAGTGAGTTGTAAATGGGTCTTTACCGTAAAACATAAAGCAGATGGGAGCGTCGAAAGGCTTAAGGCTCGATTAGTAGCAAGGGGCTTTACTCAATCCTATGGTGTTGATTACCACGAGACTTTCGCTCCAGCTGCAAAGCTCAATACAATTCGATTACTCATCTCATTAGCAGCAAATTTGGACTGGCCACTTCATCAGCTTGATATGAAGAACGCATTTCTAAATGGAGACCTTGAAGAGGAAGTCCACATGGAGATTCCTTCAGGTTTACAAATAAGAAACAATAACAATAAGGTTTGCAGGTTATTGAAGTCTCTGTATGGACTTAAACAATCTCCACGTGCGTGGTTTGGTAGGTTCTCACGATCAGTAAAAGAACATGGATTTGTTCAGTGTCAAGTTGATCATACACTCTTCGTGAAGCGTTCTCCGGGAATAAATTGGCTATCCTCATTGTGTGCGTTGATCGACATCATTCTTACCGGAGACGATCAGGAAGAGTTATTGAAGATTAAACTATCTTTGGCAGAAGAATTTGAGGTAAAAGACCTTGGTCCTCTACGGTATTTTCTAGGCATGGAAGTGGCTCGGTCAAAAATAGGAATATTTGTCTCTCAGCGCAAATACACTCTGGAATTACTCAAGGAGACTGGTATGCTAGGATGTAAACCTGCTAGCACCCTATGGACTCTAAAATGAAGTTGAAGCATGATGAAGACGGAATTCCAGTAGACAAAAGAATATACCAACGTCTAGTAGGGAAGCCCATTTATCTTTCCCATACAAGGCCTGACAATTTGTTTTGCAGTGAGTATCGTATGCGTCAGTTTATGAACCACCCAATGGAGGAGCACATGGAAGCTGTGTACCGAATTCTCAGATATCTAAAGATGACTTCTGGAAAAGGGTTATTATTCAAGAAGAAAGGATGTATGGATATGGTTCTATATTCTGACGCAGACTGGGTAGGAAGCCAGATAGACAGACGGTCAACCATAGGATATTGCTCATTTGTCTGGGGTAATCTTGTAACTTGGAGAAGTAAAAAACAGTCGGTGGTTTCCAGAAGCAGCGCTGAAGCTGAACTAAGAGCCTTGGCAGCAGCAATTTGTGAAGGAATATGGATCAGACGAGTTATGACTGAACTCGGGATGGAAGTTGAGAAGCCCTTGAAGCTTAAGTGTGATAATCAGGCCACTATCAGCATTGCAAAGGACCCAGTTCATCACGATAAAACGAAACATGTTGAGATTGATCGGCATTTCATAGCTGAAAAGATTGAGAACTCAGAAGTCCAGTTGGTCTACACTCCTACTCGAGAACAACTTGCAGATGTCCTGACAAAGGCATTGCAAGGACCTAACTTTGAGGAACTATGTAACAAATTGGGCATGTACAATCTGTACAACCCAACTTGAGGGGGAATGTTGAAATTCCCTCAAAGTTAGCTTATTTTGGAATTTATTTTATGATTATCTATCTAAGGAAGTTAGAGATTAGAGAATCCAGATTTTCCTAAGTTAAATTCCTTGATTTTAGGGTGATAATTTCCTTTCTTATTTTCAGGATTTTGTTACTGTATTTAGCTATGTAAATTGTGTATATTAGGATGCATTCTTCTCAAATTAATAAGATGAGAAAAATCTTCAGAACTTCATTTTCATAAAACATAAAATATTTGAGCAAGTCAGAAAGTAAAATCTGAATCAGCAGAGTTACCAGATGGACATAAGTGTCATCATATTAACCCACAAGGATAGTTTTGATGTACGCCCCAGAATTTGAACCATATAAATATACACATACATTCTTTTAATCGAATATTTTTTTACATAAGAAAAACATCTCGTTATAAAGATCCACTAAATTTTCAAAAAATAACATTTACAAAGGAAGCAATCACATAAAACAATTTAAACGAAACTCAATATACACATCAAGAAAGTAAAGTAAATGAGGATCATTAAGATGTTAATAATGTGTAAACAGAGGGAGCTAGCTATTCCTGCATAATAGAGTAGCAGATAAATTTCTCAGGCGGCAAATGATTTTAATAGTTCTTTGTTTCTTGGTTTTAAAATAATTGGTTCAGTTGTATCATCTGTTCTCATGACCATGTCAAATCGTTTGAGATTTACTCAACTGTTGCTAGTTCTTCATTTGAAGAAAACCAATTGAATGGAATTTCATGAGAGACAAGAAAAGGAAGCTTCGCTGTCAAGTATTGCCAATACTCACCAGAAGGAAAATTGTTAGCGGCAGATTGACAAGTATTATGGCATGGAGCAGTCCGAACAAATTCAAAAGGTTTGCTGCCTCGCATTTGCAGCTTATTCTTCACAAATTGGCGGCACTCTTCTATGTTAAGCTTAGCATCACTATACAACAAATGAAATTACCAGTAACATATGAAATCTTGAAAAAGCATACAATAATGAGTAATACCATTTAAGAGCAAATCCATACACAAACCTAAAATTTGCCCTCGCTCTAGTCCGAGGAAGATTGGGTTAAATTTCTTAGTGATCGCAAGCCATTCTTCATCATAGTGAAGATCGTAAGGCCCTGTTTGTGATTCAATTTCGACAACCTACAACAATCAAAGTGTTACCTAAGCAAATAATTAGTTCAAGCAGTAACCATAAAAAGTAACATAGATTAGCTACAAAGTATGAGTAACAACCTGCAAAAATTTCTTCCAGGGAGGCACTTATCAAGGGCAAGAAATTTTGAAAGAGGGCCATTTTCTCCATGTTGAACAACAGCAGAAAATTTGCAATGTAAATGTGCAGAAAACCAGTACGAAGGCCTCAACTTAGCCATCAAATCTGCTGCAGCTCGATTTCCCAATGTTCCTTCCTGAATCTGGATGACAAGTTCCGCATATCACAACAATAAGGGAAACAAAAAGAGCAGAAATCACCTTGAAAACACATGTTAATACTAAATTGACATCATTAATATTTTATATGCCAATATATAAAAATATCTGGATTGCCATAGCGTTTCACAGTAAAATGCTTAGAGAACGTGAAATGAAAAAAATTATGCTCCCTCACTCGTTCATCCCAAAATACAATAATCGTTAACATAATGTCAACCCAACTATTTAAATACACTTTTATGACGGTCACTTGGATCACCTGCATATGTACACATACTTGAATGGTACTTAGAAGACTAAGCTAAATATACATGAACACAGTTGTGTTCTCAATGTGTCGCATACCAATTACAGATGGAAAAAAATTTCCGTCAATAAGTGCACTATTTTCAATGAAACATATGGAAAACTCACATTGAGTTTAGCGATACAGAACATGTTTGTTCATCAAGACACATGTTAGGATACAAGCACTCTTAGTAAATAGAACTTCATAAACAATTATTACAAGAATAGGGTGACATGTCTTTTAACAGAGTAGTCATTTTTTAAGCAGGTCTCGTAGACTTAATAGTGCAATATCATGGTCATGTACATATATGCCCATATAGACCACTTTGCCGAATACAAAGTACGAACATCTAAATTGAAATCAATGCATACACAAAATACTTGTGGTACCTCTTGTTCGAAAAAGGTTTTGGCGTAGAAGAGTCTGCGAGTTCCCATAATCAGCAATGCCAAGAGGCCAATCATGAGAAAGAAAGATATCAATTGGTTCCTGAACTTGCATAAGCTTATGAACATCATACTCGCGAACATGATATATGGACCGGATGTCTTGCTCATTGTAAGGTAGCTTCTCATAGTGTCCTGTTCATAAGATAAGTCATTCGACGTGTTATCATGAGGCACCAAGCAAACACTATGGAAAATGGTGAGGGTATTTTAGTATTATTGATATTATTTGATCAACATTCAATTAGTTTTTCTCGTACTTCTTATTTTTATTTTGTACGGAAAAAGAAGCTTGGAACAATAAGGAGAGCTTCAAGCATGTTTGGCAGAGCCAGCTCAAAAACAATAATAAGAAAAAATTTATATATTTATGAGCCCCTAGATGCTTGGAGGTCAAAATGTTGAGTGCCTAGGTGCTTCAAGATGGAAAATTGCTCCTGGACAGAATTCTAAGCTCCTAGGCGCTATTCCATGAAAAAGTCGCAATCCAATTCAACCCCAACTATTGAAAGCCTAAATAAATTTCGGCTAATTTCAAAGGAGAAAGAGAAGAAAAGTCCGCTGAGAAATCAAAAGGGGAAAAATCTTTGGAGAAGAATATCGGTTAATCTACAAATGTAATTTCCTTATCAAATTAGATGCTTCAACTCCACCTTTTGAATTTTCTTCCTTTTTATTCTTTATGTTTAATCTACGAATGTAATTTCCTTATCAAATTAGATGCTTCAACTCCACCTTTTGAATTTTCTTCCTTTTTATTCTTTATGTTTAAAATGTTACCAATTTTCAGTACGAATTAATTTTATTTTTACAGTTAGGCTTATGATCAGCATAATTATGATGTAGTCAGTAGTCACTGACTTAAACCCTTATTTGCTTTTGAGAGCCATTTCTTCTCATATACAATTAATTTTAGAAATAGATTTCTTACTTCATTTATCCGAATAATATTAGGGGTAAATAACCTATGATAATCAATAGCAATCAACTCTCATGGGAATGAAACTCTCCTCATCACTTTATCACTTGTTTACAATGGCGTGCACTAGCGTTCACAGAAAATGACAACAAAAGAACAAATATAACATACTTAGAAAAAAAAAAATAACATACATAGAAACATGCTGGCAGCAAAGAAGCAAATTATAGACCATTCCTAAGTAGCACCTAAAATAATTTTTCAACATAACATAAATTATGATCATTTTGACTAAAAGTTAGCACTGCAATATTTGCAATTAATTTAAGTTTATGAATATTCATAAAAAACCTAAATACTAGTATTCTGTGTGCACCACTAACCAAGCAATCACAACTACAATTACCTGAATAATAGTGATTTGCTTTATAAATTCCAGAAAGTCCACCTATACGAACATTTCCAAACTTGACAACTCCTGCAAATCCGAGAAAGAATATCTGTGGTGCAACCCATCCGCCATAGTATCTGAGACGATAAATAAAAAGTAAAAGAAATGTAACCAAAGAAGTGGCACATAAAACTTTGAATGGAAGAAAGCCGTGGAAAAGAGTCACAAGCAAATATTCATGAATGGTGGTTTAAGATCTAAAATATATTTTTAGCTTAACCCGAGGTAGTCAAACATAGTTGGAACACCTTGCCGTTATCTCTAAACTCCACAGAGTGAGTAAGACACCAGCCAGGTGTGTGTTTTATTAACAACTGATCTCGACCACTACAACTTATATGAATAGTGATTTCATTTAAAGAAAACTTCATCCATCATGCATCGCACTTCCTCCGTTTACAAAGGATGCTTGGGTTTTCTGATTTCATTTGTACCAAATATGTGTCACCTTACTGTATATCAGTGAATTTAATCATTTAAACGTTTTTATGCCTCTTGTTTAAATTAATGAGAGAGTGAATCTATCTTCTTTTGTCATATTAATCACCATATATGCTACAAAACCAATTATGTGGTCATTAATCATTATTATTTCATTTCTCGTAATCAATTTTCTTCATTCAAATGAAAAAAAAAAATTTGTTGACTTTTGCTAGGTTTTTACATTTCAAATAACTAAAGCGTGGTCTTGGAAGAAATGGGCCAACTATTGAATTTTCTTATTTCCAAGATACGTCAAACGTACTATCCTTTATGAGCTGGAGAACATAGAGTTTTCCCTTCAGTTACGTTTCATTAAAGAAAGAAATCTATGTGGAAGTGATGGTTTCAACCAAAAACTTTAATTCATCACATCACATTAAATTTTATGCATAAAACATAAGATCACAATCTAATGCGACAAGATCCAAGATATAAACATTATTTTAGAAATAACAGACTCACAATTCCCAAAGATAGTTGGATGCTTCATGATTTCCGCCAATGAATATAGTTAGAAATGGTGCAACTTTCTCCCCTGAGTAATACTTCCAAAAAGAATTCATGGTCCGATACTTAGATGGCACATTTAGGCTCTCTAAATCTTTCTCATTCCGAACAGCCTGATTGCACAAAAATTAAATTAGTAAATATAGTCTAGGTCCTAGGACAACTTTTTACAATAAATCCAGAAAAGAGTGACTGAAACACATCAAGAAATATTTATGTACTGAACATTTCGTTGAAATTCTCGTGAATAAGGTGACTACTGTAAACATATTAATCAAAATTGAAACTATTGTGAACAGACAAGCTTCATTCGTCAGAAGTCATTTCAGAGCAAAAAGGCAAACACGACCAAAGAAAAACAGGAAGATGGCTTTAAATTTGAAGTGCCCTGATATCCAAAATTATTCGTATCCATCAACCAGCAACAAGGAATCATTACTATTATTCTATGCATCAACTATTACATATTCTGGAATTGATCTGAAACCTAGTCATGTAGATTTAGTTGAAAAGGCATGTTTTTGCTAGAAATCTCTTCATAGTCATTATCAAGGATAAGGTGCCTTCATTATGCTTTTCTAACAAGCTGTGCTTCCTGATATATGTGGAAAATCATTAAATCCAGTGGGATCAATAGGCCCTCAAGTTTGGAACTGCATACTTCCAAGAAAATGACATACAACAGACACTGTGAACAACGACATCCTATTCAACAAAACCAACATGCATCTAATACGCGTCGATCGTACTAATTTCAAATCACCAGATTTGTTCAATATCTGTCATGAAATTTCACTAATTCAAAGAGTTCTCGCCTCACATTCTTCATGGATCCATTCATAATAAATCAACCAAAATCATGGCATAAGCCAGAGGAAACATACATAAAACAATCAAACATTTTTCAATTGGAGAATTAAGAAATAATAAATAAATAATAATATACCTGAAAGTCGCCACAGCAAATGAGAAGATCAATCTTGATTTTCTCAACTTCTTGCAGGTGTAACAGAGTAGCATATACACTGTCCAAATCTCCATGCATGCACCCTTCCACAGCTATTTTCATCTAAAATTATATATTTTCCATTAAAAATAAAATAAGTGGGGCCTTCATACGCATTACTAGGACTCAACTTCACTAGTAAAAACAGTAGGGGCATTTACATAAGCTTACTCCATTCATGAAATTATGGAAGTATACGCATATCAATAATGAAGTATGCTAAAGCTCCAAATTGGTAACCATATATGATATAGAAAACTTTTGATAGCATTAAATGGAAGAAGAAGGACCAAGTCTTAGGGATGCAGTCGAGCTCGAATAGAATATTACGGGCTCGATCTTGAGGAGCTTGCTTTTAAAGTCAAGTTCGTCATAAGATCGATCCTAGCTCAAGCTCAATTTTAGATGAGCTCCAGTGAACAAGCCAAGCTCGTGCTCTGCTCATTTTCGTAAGGCGCGAGGTTGGTTCGGAAACAAGTTAGATAAAAACCTTCGAGGCAACAAAATTAAAACAAATAAAATCTGAATATGATACCTTGTACCGTACCACCATTCATTCACAAAACACTTGACAGCGTAAAAACATTTAACCGCAGCATAAATTAAAACACACCAAAATAGCATCTGTCAAATATAAAGTACAAACTCATCTAACTGTCCACATTCATCACCTAGAAATCAAATAAGTCTTTCACAATTCAGAATAAATCCAAATTTTTTGATATAAATCCACATAATGCAAAATAATTCAGCTCCATATGCCCTTAAAATATAAGACCAGGGGAAGTAGGTATTTGAGGAAAAAAAAAAAAAAAAAAAAGCACAACCTTTTTTTGAGTACAATGGGGGAATATAGGGGAGGGGACACACGCACTCGTATGGGATCGAACCCGGGTGAATCACCCTTACAACACATGTCTCAACCACTTGAGCACAAGGTTGATCGCGAAAAAAAAAACACAAACTTATTTAATTGTTTATGTCAACTAAGATAAACGAAAAAGGTGCTAAACAACAAATGCTTCAAAAAACCATGGTGTGAGCATTCTGCACTAGCTAGAAAAGCTTTGAGATCTATAATTCCCCAATCACAAAGTACAAAGTAAAAGCTAATAACAAAGAGGATTGGCAAAGGCCATAAACTGCGCAGAAACAGAGGGATGCGCTAGAAAATAACCAAGAATGTTGAGAAGCAGCCAAAATCAGATAACAAAAAATTGGTTTTTTCAGTCCATGGCAAAAGAAAGAGAAATCATTTTTTTCCAAGTATATGGCCTTTGCTAATCCTTTGTTATTAGCCTGTTTACTTTGTACTGTGGTTGGCAAATTATAGATCTCAAAGCTGTTCTATCCAATGCAGAATGCTCACATCATGGTTTTTTCAAGATTTGTTGTTTAGCACTAGGCATTTTCGGTCGGTCAAACCGAACTAAACCAGTTCGAACCTAAAGTGCGGCTAACCAAAAATCTCGTTAACCAAAATCATTAACCGAAACCCGAACCCAAGTTTTCGGTTCGGTTCAGTATAACCCGATTTTTCGGTTTTCCTTTTGGTTTGCTTTAGTGGAATATTTGGAAAAGGTTGAGAAGAGAAAAATGTTAAAAAAACTGTGTCACACAATGTACCATTACTGCCAAAAATAGCAAATAAAACAGCCAAGTGAATTTTTTTTGAAAATCAATAAATTTCTCTATTTAAAAAAAAAAATTAAAACTTTCTGAAAATGAAAATTTTCTGAAAGTGAAAACAAATAACGCATAAATCAGTCATCTCCTATCCAAGTGAGAATTTTCTGAAAATAAATAAATTTCTCTTTTCTTCAAACAAATTAAAGTTTTAACACATAAACCAGTCAAAATAGCATCAAAAATAGAAATAGAAAAAAATCGAAACAGGAGACGATTTCTATTAAAAATTAGGGATTCATGAAAATTCAAATACTGGATTAAATCACTTGGCGTAGAGCTGGGGACTGTAACGGGAGGTCAGTGACGGTACGCCTGACGGAGGGGTTGTGCAGGCCTGGTTGAAAGATTGAGAGAGAGAAACGGGAGTGAGAATGTGCAACGGGGAGACAGAAACGGATTGGCGGGGTGTGCCTTCGGTATTACTGTGCCGAAACGAACTGAAAGTTCGGCAAGGAATTTTACCAAACCGAATACCGAACCGGTTTTAAGAGGTTGAATTCGGTAATTACCAAAAATTTTCCGGTAACTTCGGTTTGGTAATGGTGTTAGCGAGCCAAGAAAAAAAAAAGATGGAATAGAATTGCCATAAAATCTTTGCCCCATGTTTCTTCAAACCCCTACCAGAATCGGTATGACATTTCATCAAACAGAATAAGTGCACACTTTTGATCTCAAGTATTGATAGAACCCAAAATTCTTTACCATATCAAATTTAGGCAAACTACTCAAATGCCTATCTTCATGAACACCTACCCATGATAATTAATAATAATTGACAATAACAGACAATAAAAATAAAGAATTACCTCTTTGGGTAGTTAGGTTAAAAATTGGAGATTTTGGGCTGAAATGGCGGTGTCAATAGGTGTGTAACATATTGGATATAAAGCGACTATCAGAAGGGAAATGGTGGCTCAACGGCGGCAGACGGTGGTTGAAGTGGTGAGATGGTGGCTAAACTTGCTACAGCATCAGTTGGTGGCTAGTGAGCAGTGACGGTGAGTAACAAAGTAAGGCTGGTAACTCTGAGGCCTGAGCTCTTGAAACTGCTTTTGAAAGAGTTATTTATTTTGCTTTAGGTATAAAATTAATTCTTTCCAAAAAAAAAGGAAAAAAAGTATAAAATTAATTAGCAAAAAGCAACTTATGAAATTTACGGTGTCTCCAATCATAGAATTTAATAGAATGTAATGAAATTCAGAATTTTATAACATTCAGGTATCCTCAATTTAGATTTTTATGAAATCCATTAAATCTTGAGGTCCTCAAGGATCTCAACTTCGATTTTAATGGATTCCACGAAAACCCATTATTCTCAAACATTAAAGGAATTCCATGGAATTCTTTTATAAATGAATTTTGGTGGATTTTGGTGGAATTATAAGCTAGATTTATGAAAGATAAATTATCACCTTCCCCCTTGGAATTCAAATTCTATTTTCGAATAATAATAATAATAAAATTGGCTATGGTATAAAAAAATAACATATTTTTCTCTCATGCACATCTCCCCACTCCACTGTTCCAAAAATCTCCGCCTAGCCCCGACTAGTCCCCGCCTAAGCGCTAGGCCCTCCTTGTCCGCCTACATTATTCTTCCGATTAGGTCCCGTCTAATCCCGCCTAGGTTCCGTCTAACCCCGATTAGTCCCCGACTAGGCGCTAGGCCCCAGTCTGCCGCTCGACTAGCGCCTAGCGATTTTTAGAACACTGCCCCACTCATCGTCTTATAATCTCAAAAATTCAACACATTCTACCTCAATTTTGTGAATAATCACTATAAAGTAACTAGAGTTGATTTGACGTCTTATTTCAAATTCTAATTAATATTTTCAATTTTATCGATAAATTAATAAGAAAAACTATTGTTACAATAATACTTCACTGGAAATCATTGTTGATAAATTTTCATTCATTCATCTTGATAGACACGTTGTTTTTATGTTCAAAAAATGGTTTTAAAACTATCTCGTAAAAAATTTTGATCATCAATGTTGTTGTTTGTTGAATAAATATTTTAAAAGTAGTTGTTTATGGAACTATTCAAAATTTTGACAATTTTAAATTATATTTTTGCAAAGTTATGAAAATTCAATTTTTTTGCTATTGACTTTCTTTCAATCTTTACATTTCATATTTTTAATGATTATGATGTTATGCTACTAGTTTCACAAAAAAAAATTATTATACTTTTTATAACAAACAACAAATTCCAATAAAATCCACACAATCCCATAGTATAAAATTCCTTTAGAATTTACTGGAGTTCATATGGAATCCACAGAATTCTCTTAAAATCTATAAAATTCCATAACTTGAAAATCTTTGAAAATCCATGTTGGGGACACCCTCCGTAGAATTCCGAAATATTTTAGTTGCCCATAATTTAATTTTTTATATAATTCATTAAATCTTGAGGTCCTCAACTTGGATTTTAATGGATTCCACGAAAATCCAGCATTCTCAAACATTCAATGAATTCCATGGATTTCTTTTATAAATGGATTTTGGTGGATTTAGAAGTTATATTATAAAGGATAAATTCCTAACACCCCAACAACAACAACGACAATAATAATAATAATAATAATAATAATAATAATAATAATTATAACATATTTTCTGTGGTGAAAATATATGGTGAAAAGGAAAAAATAACATATTTTCTCTCATGTATTTCTCCTCACATGCCATCTCCTAATCTCTATGTTTTAACGCAAGTTCTACCTCATTTTTATAGACAAATTAGTAGGAACAATTACAGTGATAATAATATTTTGTTGAGGATCACTAATTTATAAAAATTTCATTAATTCATCTTGATAGACAATTATTTTTGTATTAAAAAAATGTGAATTAATAAAATTATCTAGTAAAATTTTGATCATCAATGTTATTGATGTTGTTGTTGTTGGTTGAATAATTATTTTAACAATAGTTGCTATGTAACAATTTCATATTTTAACAATTTCAAATTGGGAAAATTTATGTATAGATTTTGATGATACCATGTAAAGCTTAGATTAGGAAGTTGGCACCATATTTTCTATGTAATTCAACTTGTAATAGATAAAGCTCTATAAGCTAAATTGAAGTCACTAAGTTGAAGATTATAAGACTCGATCAAGATCAAGTGAAGACCAAAGTGTGTCGATTGAAAGTGAAGTGAAGACTCGATTAAGTGGATGAAAGTCATCTCGACCGACCGACAACCTAAGTCATTCAAAAATGATTGGAATCAAATGTGAAAAAGGTATCGTGAGACAAAGACTTGAAGAAAAGCCGAAAGAGATCCGTTGTCAAGATAAGTCAAAGTTTTGCTGAAATAGGCATGTGTCGTCGTCAAAAAAATAAAGCTATTTTCTTGAAAGAGTGCAAAAAGCAAGGAACCAATGAGATGTACATGAAAACCTGGCAGAGATTAAGGAAAGGTGCAGAGCAATTAATTCATGGTACGATCTACATCAATGCTGCAAAGACAAGACAAGCCAACAACCTATGAGTGTGATTTGAAAATGTGTCTATCTCTTCAACTGGACATATTTTCAAATGTGCACCATAAAAGGCCGAGGGAAGCAAGTGAGAGAAGGTAACCGAGTTTAACACAAGCAAATAATCAATCAAGCAACAACCTACAAACATCTCTCAAGCTTTTAAAAGAAATCCTCAAGCCTAACTTCAAGTAAATCACCAACACACTCGAAAGAAATACTACTTCATCGCCTGAAGAGGAAAAGTGTTTTCAAGAACAAAGGGTCTACTCTCCAAGGTTGAAGGAGAAGTAGTAAGGTTCCGATCGAACCGGTGCTTTGAACCCGTTGGAGGGCTAAGTGATCAAGTCCAAGGGTTTGAAGGAGGTCAAGTAATGTGAACAACCGTCTTGTGAAGAAGTTGAGTCCCATGAGCGGCAGTCGTGTGATCGGTGACTTGGATTGTAGAACTCGCTTTGTAACCAAGTCAAGTTAATGGATTCCTCCAAGGTTGGAGAAGAATGGACTAGAGGAATTACTCCATCCTCGAACCACTATAAAATCGCTTGTGTCTATTTACTTTTCAACATACTTTATTTCGCATTATTTTATATCCATCGTTAAGTTAAACTTGCTTAAGTCTCATTGATAACAACCATTTCTAAAACAAGTGTTGAAAAACGTGCTTAAAACTTTAAGGGTGAAAAGTCTTCCGCTTACAAAACCAAATCAATCAGATTTCTAATGTTAGTTGAAAACAACTAAGTTATACTATCAACAAATTTCAATCGAGTTTGTTGAGTGGGTAACTTTGTTGTGTAAGCCAACCCAAATTGTCCCTCGAGGACTTAGGCGATTGAGTTAACTATGAATATATTTTAAAAGGACTAAAATCAAAAGTTGGTAAGGTTTATTCAACCCCTTGTAAAATTTACACATCATCCTTGGGACCTACAAGTGGTATCGAGTGGTTGGTTCATTGAGTCTTCCGCACCGTTCTTGAACTAGATCTTATTCTTTTTCAAAGAATCAACACTTGAGTTTTTAAAGCTTTTACTTCAAAAGCAAAAGTTATTATCATGGAAGCAAATCTAACTCGCATTTCAATATTCACTTTGGAAGAATTTGATGATTGAAAAATACGTATGCAGCACATCTAGCGGCCCTACATGATGAGATGTGGCTCGTGATTGAGGATGGACCACTACAAATCCTAAAGGTCAATACAACTGTAGAAGGATCGCTTGCTCATCTTTGAAGGAGAAGATCTTTCTCCTACGAAAATTAGACCTACCATGGTGGAAAGCCACGCCGCGAGTGGACAAACGATGATCGAAAGAGATACAATCTTAACAATATTTCCAAGGATATACTTTATAAAACTCTTGATAAGGCTATGTTTAATAAAGTTAAATCTTGTAAAACGGCCAAAGAGATTTGGAAAAAACTTACTTTGATTTATGAAGGGTCTGATCAAATCAAATAAAATAAGTTAACTGTTGTTGTTCAAATATTTGAAAACTTTAAAATGATTGCAGGTGAAAATCTGGATCAGCTGGATGCCAGATTCATAGAGATCATCAATGAGCTCGACACTCTAGGGAAGGAATATACACAGAAAGAAATGTGTATGAAGATTCTAAGGTCTCTCCTAGTTGAGTGGGAAATGAATATTATGGCCCTGAGACATTCCATGGATCTCACCAGGACATCGAACCATGAATTGTTCTCTGATCTTAAAGCCTATGATTTGAGCTGAGAAGGAAAGAACAAGAGGAGATCTGCAGATTGCCAAGACAAACAGCACTCATGGTCGGTGAAGCAAAGAGAGCTGAATCCAAGGAAACCATAGACCAAGAAGATATTTCCCTGATGGTAAAAAGATTCAACAAGTTCTTCAATAAGAACTATAAAAGGAACAAGGGTGAATCATCCAGAAGACACTCAACACCTTCCAAAAAAGGGAGGACAGACCACCCAAGAGAGCTGAACATCAAAGAATTGAGTATCAGAGAGCTGAAAGAGCTGACTTGTAGAGAGCTGAGAACCTGTGTTGGAATTGCAGGTAACCAGGACACTTTGTTGTTGACTGTCCTTATCCACCAGTCAACAAGTACATAAATGAAGAGGAAACAAAAGTCTTCAGGGAAAGAAGACAAAAAAATAAGAAAGCCATGCTGAGACTGCTGAAACAACTAAGAGTAATGAAGCTGATTACTCCAGTGATATAGAGGAAGAGGCTTTGATATGCCTCATGGACAAAGAACAAGAATCCAAAGTTCAAGAAGATGAGGTACACTGTAACTCATTTCATTCTGATTCAAGTGATAGTGATAGTGACACAAACACTTCATCACCCACACATCTTTATGGTTCTATCGGCAAAATGATGAAAGACTTTGAGCACATAAAAACCTCACACACACTATTAAATGAGGAAAACAACCAACTTAAGTGCCAAAACTCACAGCTGACTAAGGAGCTAAGTAATGTAAGTCACATAGCTGATGAGAATACAAAGCTGAAGGCTGAAATTGCCAAGAGCCAAGCAAACTTAGATGTTATGGAAAAGAGGGAAAAAATCTTAAAAACGTGATTGCATCATTCACTAAGGCATCCAAATCATTGGATGAGCTTATAATGATTCAAAAATAAAGTGGTGACGAGACATGCATTGGATTTGATTCCTTTGTGCATGCCCAAGTCCCTAGAGTGGTTATGGAGAATGGATCATCAAGTAATGAGGCTATCCAAAAATCCAAAGCACCAAATGTTACACCCACACCCACTCAAAAAACACAATCACAACCATGCTGGCCTTGGATACAAGGGAAAAGGCAAGAAGCCACCGAGTATCTTGACAGACAACTGAAACTAAATTCAGAATAGCCCATCAGCAGACTCCAAACAGGAAATACTCTGTTGGTAAATTTATGTTTAGATTTTGATGATACCATGTAAAACTTAGATTAGGAAGTTGGCACCCCATTTTCTATGTACTTCAACTTGTCATAGATAGGGCTATATAAGATGAGTTGAAGTCAGCTAAGTTGAAGATTACAAGACTCATCTGAAGATTGAAGTGAAGACCTAGCTGTGTGTCAGCTGAGTGAAGTAAAGAGAAGACTCACCAAGTGATCGAAAATTGTCTCGGTCGGTGGCGATAGCTAAGTCATTCCAAAATGATTGGAATCAAATGTCAAAAGGGTATACAACAGATAATACTTGAAGAAAGTTGAAAGAGATCCGTTGTCAAGACAAGTCAAGGTTTTGCTGGAAATAGGCATGTGTCAGGCTCCCAACAATAAAGTTGTTTTGCTGAAAGAGTGCAAACAGAGATTAAGGAAAAGCTGCAAAGCATTTAATTCATGGTACGATCCACATCAATACTGCAAGACAAGACAAGCCAACAACCTATGAGTGTGTTTGAAAATGAGTCTATCTCTTCAACGAACATATTTTTGAATGTGCACTATAAAAGGCTGAGGAAGCAAGTGAGAGAAGGTTATGATTTTCACAGACTATCAAACATACAAGCAATAACCTGCAAATCATCTCTTAAGATTTTCAAAGAAATCCTCAAGCCTAATTTCGAAGGAACTCAATCCAACACACTCATGAAGGAAAGATTACTTCTTCAGATGAAGAGGAAAATTGTTTTCAAGGACAAAGGGGTCTTCTCCCTGAGGTTGAAGAAGAAGTAGTGAGGTTCCAGTTCGAACCGGTGCTTTGAACCTGTTGGAGGGCTAAGTGATCAAGTCCAAGGGTTTGAAGGAGGCTGAAGTAACAAGACAACTATCTTGTGAAGAAGCTGAGTCCCAGGAGCGGCAGGCTGTGTGATTAAAGTTGTCTTGGGATCGATAATCGCTTTGTAACCAAGCTTAAGTTACTTAGTGGATTCCTCTAGGAGTTGGAGAAGAGTGGACTAGAGGAATTACCCCATCCTCAAGCACTATAAACTCGCTTGTGTCTATTTACTTTACATCACATTTATTTCTTGCATTATTTTATATCTGCTGTTAAGTTAAACTTGCTTAAGTCTGCTGATAATAACCATTGCTAAAACAAGTGTTGAAAAACGTGCTTAATATTATAAGGGTGAAAAGTCTTCCGCTGACAAAACAAAATCAACTGTACTTCTAAGTGTTAGCTGAAAACATCTAAGTTATACTATCAACAACTCAATGTCAGTCCGTTGAGTGGGTAACTTTGTCGTGTAAGCCAACCTAGTCGTCCCTCAAGGACTTAGCTGATTTGAGTTAACTCTAAATATATTTTAAAAGGACTAAAACGAGAAAAGTTGGTAAGGTTTATTCAATCCCCCCTTCTAAACCTTACACATCACCCCCTTAATTGGGACTTATAAGTGGTATCAGAGCGGTTGGTTCATTGAGTCTTCCACACTGGTTACTGAACTAGATCTCATTCTTTTTCAAAGAGTCAACACTGAGTTTTTATAGTTTTTATTTCAAAAGCATATTTATTATCATGGAAGCAAATCTAACTCGCATTCCAATGTTTACTGTGGAAGAGTTTGATGACTGGAAAATTCGTATGCAGGCTCACCTATCAGCTTTGCACGATGAGATGTGGCTAGTGATTGAACATGGGCCAATGAAAATCTTAAAGGTCAACACTGCTGTAAGAAGGGCAACTCCTGCTGGGCCAAGGAGAAGATCTTTGCAGCAGAGCCTGACCTGCTATGGTTGAAAAACCACTTTGTGAAAGGACTAATGAAGACAGTAAAAGATACAACCTTAACAATGTTGCCAAGGACATCCTTTACAAGACCTTGACAAGACTAGTTCAACAAAGTCAAATCATGCAAATCGACCAAAAAAATGGGGATAAACTAACCCTGATTTGTGAAGGATCTGAACAGATTAAAGAAAATAAATTAACTGTTGCAATCCAAAAATTTAAAAAATTTAAAATGCTTGCAGGTGAGAGTTTGGATCAGCTGGAAGCCAGATTCACAGAAATTACAAATGAGCTTTCAGCTCTGGGAAAGGAGTACACATAGAAGGATATGTGCATGAAGATCCTACGATCCCTCCCAGCTGCGTGGGAAATGATGGTCATGGCCCTGAGACATTCCATGGACCTCTCCAAAACATCAAATCATGAGCTATTCTCGGACCTCAAAGCTTGAGTTTGAGCTGAGAAGAAAGGAGCAAGAAGAGAGAGTTGTGCCCAAGATAGGCATCTTGTTGGCGGTGAAGGAAGAAAAGTTGAGCCAAAGGAAAAAATTGACCAGGAGAAATGGCCCTTATGGTGAAAATGTTCAACAAGTTCTTCAATAAGAACTATAAAAGAAACAATAGTAAAACCTCCAAAAGACACTCAACACCCTCCAAAGCAAGGGAGGACAAAGCCACCCAAAAGAGCTAAACATCAAAGAGCGACTACCGAGAGCTAAAAGAGTCGACTTGTAGAGAGTCGAAAACCCGTGGCCGAACCGGAGCTAAAACCAGACACTTTGCCGTTGATGTTAGGAAATTTATTTTGTAGATTTTGATCATATCATGTAAAACTTAAACTAGGAAGTTGACACCCCATTTTCCTTGTAATTTTCATTGTAATAGAAGGGTTTGGAAAAGTCGAGTCAAGTCGATGCTAATGATTACAAGAAGTCAATCAAGGACTATGAGAAGACTTCGTGTGTCACCGTGTGTCACCGGTGAGTAAGGCCATGAAGTAAGTCAAGGACTCGATCAAGGAGAGTCACCGGGAACAATCAGAACTTTATTCATCGTAATTGCCGTACTAACTTTATTCATTGGTTAATGAATTCAACTTTCTTTTATAAGTGTTTTTTTTTTATTAGTTTACCATCAATAAATGACTTCCAACAAATTTACTCATCATCGCGTTAAATGGGATGATTAAGCTATCAATTTCATAGAATAGAATTATCATGAAGAATTATTTGGATATTCAAGCCATAATTAGATGAATTAACTATGTAAGGTCACATTGCATGTTTCCACCTAACTCGTGAAATACTAACCATCTATACTACAATAAAACACATTATAATGATAACTAAGATTAATTATTATTTATTATTATTTTGTGCCATAAACTCAAGTCAAGATTTAGAAGAATAATAAATCACTTGCTATCCTTACAGTTCAAGATAATTTCTCAGTTATCAGTTACCGGTTACTTGAATGGAGATATTAAATTCAAAGATCCTTAGTAATCAACATGAGATAAAACACAACAATGAAATGAAGCAAGAAAATCACTCACTGATTGTGGGTTTTCCGTGAATTTGGTTGATCTTTCCTAATTTTTCTTTTCTACAATTTTTTTTGTCTTCTGTTCGTATGCCCTTCTACCAGATTACATATATATATATATAGTGATTATTTATTTACTAAAAGCATGAGGTGGGTGTTATATATATATATATATATATATATATATGTATATATATTATATTGTTATGGTTAATCATATCAGTTTGCAAGAATTTGCTTCTTAATGTGATAACAAGAATTCCATGCTTGCCACGTCCTAACTAAAGGAATTACATGGTTGTTTGAGATTGAATGCATGGTTGGGCTTGGCTAATAATTATACACGCAGCTACTTAGTATTCCTTTCATCTATCCTAGGCCATTAGTTATATAATATATATTAAGCATTAGATAAACATATGATTGCAGCTAAGGCGTTAAAACAATTTAGGCCGGGTTACACAACATTCACGTAATACAAATTTACAAAATAAATTCGGATTGTACTCAACTTAGTATTATAAGGAAATACCACACAAAATAAATCCATGTACAAAATCTACTATTATACAAGTAGTCGAAATTTTAGGGTTCTACACCTTTTTTAAAACGGTCTTAATGGCTCGCAGGCCCAACTAAACAAGCAGTATAAACAATTTAATCAAAGTCAAATAAACAGTGTAACAATTGGAATAAGCAAACACGTAGAACACATTATTGGATTTTGTAATTTCTACAATAATGAACTTACATAATTTCTTGGTAAGCTTAGTCAAGTTCTACCAATTATGTGAGTCAATGAGCGGTCGTTTGGGGTGATAAAGTAGAAACAATGCATGAACAAGTAAAATAAAATTGAGGATGTAGTATCAAGATGTCTCTATCGCACATAACTGCAATGATTTTCGTATTTTGAGTGGTATAGTCCGACCAAAATCAAGCACTTAAATCTAATATCTCTTGAAAGCTAAGAAGTTGATCTATAACTTTTATGCCGGCAAAAGACCCAAATCATACAATTGAAGGATGAAAATTTGGTTCGAATGATAATGATGCTACAAATGTGCATGTGCGATTAGGCACTCTTGGTAATTTAGTCATAATGTTCTCTAGAAAATAGATATTGGGATGATTCTTATGGCCATGGAACGCCAAGACATAGACCCACAAATCTTGTAAAGACAAGAAAATAAAATTAAATGCGTTACGATGGTGAAAATGGCTCGAATTAGAGGAATAGTCTTTGCAAAGACAACAACTTGACATCGCCACAACACATCGGTGAGGTTTAACATGTCCTAGTACTTTTTCCATAAGTTTGTCCGAAAATTGATATTGATGTGGTTCAAGTTGCTATGGATATCTAAGGCATAAAGCTACATTTTCTAAGAAGACACCAAAGAATAATTATTTGGTTAAGAAGGTGAACAACTACTCGAAAGGTGAGTGGTCGCCGGGAATGTGCAAAGATAAATATATCATCGGTTTTAAGCAAGCATTCAAATTTTAAGGAATAAATATCCATCCATCTCCTAAATAACCTACTTGATATCCTTCCCCACAATCACACAATTGAGCATAATCACATATTAACTTCTATAATTCAAGTCATCTTATCAAATTTAATTAAGAAATACACAAACCCATTTGACAAAAATTATATTTTACCAATCACATAAGAGAATTGTGATTCACAAAAACAAAAGTTAATATATTTGAGAAAAGCCGCCTAACTAGTCACCCTAATGACATTTAAGATGTACAATCAACCCTAGCAATTTTCATATTTACACATTATCAATTGACTTTTTTTAAGACCCCTGTTTTATCAAAAAAATTAAAACATAAAGCATTATCAAACCTCATCACCTCAATAAAGGACCACATTTTCCATGTCTACATAGTCTAAACCCTTTACACTTAATCTCAACAAACATTTCACAAATTGCAATTTAATCAAAAATTCTTCGGTTTGCTTCCAATAAAACCAATTAAAATTTAATCAAGATACAAAATAACTCCTCGATGAAATAAAAATATCACTAAAATTTCAACTTCAACAGTTCAATCAATCATTTTATCATCAACTTGAAATTATCACTAAATCACATAATACAAACAACAATTCGCAACAATTTTGTACAAATCCAAACAATTATAAACAAACCCATTTGAGGAGAATTCAAAAGAAAAATATTTACCCACTTTTGGAAAAATCCTCCAATTCCTCAAGAAAGATCAAATACTCCTTGCCCACAAGACCAAGTTTAGTAGCTTAGCACTTTCACCACTAGGAATCCTCACATCACGGGCAATTAAAAAATGCCCGTGGTTTCAGATTTTGTTGATCGACTTTCGGCCTTCAAATGAATACTCCTAGCTTACTGTTTTGTGCAACCATAACCCAATTTTTGTAGCCACTTTGTTTAATAGGAGTTTGGTAATGAAACAAGGTGAAATTGCTAGAGAATAGTGATGAGAGGGAGAAAAAGAAAAAAAATGGATGTCCCTTTGTTGTTTGTAGATCTCGCCACTATGAAATTTTGTCTCTAATTTGTTTGCTCATTAGGTGCTAATGCTAGAAGTTATGGTGAATGATTGAAATAAAACACTCTCCGCCGCCTATCCTAGCTCACGGCCAAAAGAAGGTAAGTAAATGAGTGTGTGTGTTTTCCACCTACCTTTTCCACTTATTTATAGATGTTAAGGGACCTCAAGCTTGTTTCTAAAATATAGATTAATGTGGCTTTGGAATCCATGGGCCAAAATGAGGAGAAAATTGGGCTTATTATTATTTTTTTCGTACTTGCAAAATAAAGTAAGTTTTGGGCCTTTTTCTTTGTGACATAAATTATTTAGATAAGCCTCATTTTCTTTAAGTCTCAAATTAAAGTTAAGCTAACTTATTTAAGAAACATTGATAGAATAATTTCTAAAATAAATGGCTAATGAATAGGTGAAATAATAACCTAAATTAACCTTAGTTAACCATCACTCAATCTCTCAATTCTAAAATTAATTTAGCTTAATCTTGACTAACTATTATTTGCCAAATACTACATTACAACTTCTAAACTCCAAAAATAAACCACTCAAGAACTAAATGATATAAATCTCACATATACCAATAAAGTTATATGAAATCAATTATTATTATTTTTTAAAAGGAATATTAATTTTTAAGAAATTAGATAAATAAAGATAATTAAATTGTTCTACATCCTCTCCCCAAAAGAATTTGGTCCCTAAATTTCTTCCTATATTATTTATGAGAAACTCTAAAATCCCAAGATACCATGATAGTTTCATGATCAAGTCAGTCCACCCATTACTAGTTAGTAAATATCCCTAAATTTTTATAAAGGGTCCAAATTGGATTTAAATGAATTATTATACTACAAGATTTATATTACAAGGCTTGACTAACTTTCCACTACGTTTATCTCGGGTGCCTCTTTGTCTTGCCGAAAAAAATATCCGTGCTTGCATTTTGGTCTCCGCTTGTCACCCATTTCGACATCATAGGGCATTTCTTTATTTGGTGTTGATTGCCGCACTTGAGGGAAATCCCCAATTTGAAGCAACATTGAGAAAGCCCGTGAGACTTCCCATTGCGGTGGGAGCATGGTTTTCTTTGTGTCGTCTGCGTGTTTCTCCTTTTCACCATTATTTTTGACTCCAATATTATGAAATTTTTGGGTTTATTATAGAAAACATGAGAGTTTCTTATTTTAATTTAATTGCAATTTCATGCATATTTTGTTTAAATAATCCATATCAATAGAATAAAAAGAATAAAACATAATAAGATTAATATAAAAAGAAAAGAGAGAATAAGAACCAAAACAAGTTTGTTATAATAAACCAAATCACCTCAAAATTTTAGCTATATGTGTCATTATAACTTTCACTTCATTTTCAATATCTTATATTATTGGTTTTAGTTTCTAATTTATTATTTTTTAATGTATTATAATTACAATCTCTCAATTTTTTTGCTTTCTTTACATTGTAGATATCCGAAATCCATGTTAATAATACATAGAATTTGATTTAACCAAAGAAAAATATAAAAAATAAAAGAAAATTATTAAAATAAAGTCAAAATTACATATATTTATAAATAAATTATAAGGCAATCTTAAAAAAACCAAATGTATTGAACTCGAAATTCATTATAAAATTTGAATGTTATTTGAAAATTACACCCTTAAAAATTGAGCAAATTGTGGGAAATACCCACTCTGGATATGACAAAGACTTTTATGACATGTGAGATAAAAACTAAGTTTTCAACCCACTTTTGTGATTTTTTACCCAAATAACCTTACACTTTAAATGCAAAAGTAGGTGGGGTCCTATTTTATTTTTTTTCTCTCTCTCCCCTTTTGGATTTTATATAAATCTGACTTTTTGGTAAAAAAATTCAAAACCTTCAACATTTTCATTTTTTATTCCATTTTTCATATTTTCAAACAATTTTTGAGATTTTTAAACAAATTTCCATATTTTAAATAATGGCGAATGGTTAAAAAAAGTGTTTTTTTTATTTTCATATTGAATTTTTTGTAAATTTTTTATTTTAAAATAACTTCGATTCTCTTTTCGTTTTTAAAATAAATTATCGTGGTTTTTTATTTTAATCTTTAGATTTTAAAATAATTTTGTGGATTTTTTAACGTTTTTTAATAAATTGCAAATACTTTTAAATTTTATTAAAATAATTTTTCAAATTTTCCAAACAATTGGGGGTGGCACGATATGGCACAATATATATCATAGGGATGTGTTATTTGGAGTGGAGTGTACACGATATACAATGCATTTACGATCTAAAATTATTTACATGCACGATATACAATGCATTCACGATATAGATATAAATGCATGCATGATATACAATGCATTCACGATATAGATATAAATGCATGCACGATATACGATTACATGCACATGAAAATTACATGCACATGCACATGCACGATATACAATTGCATGCACAATTTGCTCAATAATGCATATGCACGATATATATATATATAATTGCAATATATATGGATCTACATGCAAGCTTGGAGGTACAATCAGTAGCCCCAAACTAAAAATTTAACAATATTTTTAGTAAAAATATAATAATAAATTTGTACCCTTATTTTTACAAAAAGAATTAGAAAATTCAAATAAAACAATACAAATTCCCACAATAAAATTTTAAAATTAAAAGATTGACTTAACAATTTGAATAAATAAACCATGGCTAAAGTCAAAACCTACAAACCTAAAAATATCAGAAAACAAAAATCTAATAATATCAATAATGTTACCAACATGGGCGGAGCCATGTGATGCAAGCACTGGGCTCAAGCCCAGTGCAAAATATTGAAAATTCTATTTTTAGTATAATAATTTTTACAATATTCAAAATTAGCCCACCCAAAATTTAATGTAAAACCCAAATACACCCTAAAGTCTAAATTCAAATTAAAAATCAAGAATGAAGAATATAAAACTTTTTGTGTTATCATGAGATTGATGCTATATTAAATATATTTGTGATTTTTGACTATTTTTGTGATCCTTATTTGTAATTTTTACACTTATCATGTCATTACTTTTAAAATGTACCCAACTATTTGTATTGGTAATTTATTAGAATATGTTTCTAAGTATCAAATATATTAAGGAAGTCATATATTTTATTAGTTAATGGTCTAACGGTCCTAACTAAATCAACTTAATTTACAGTTTTGCTTATTGTGATTATCGTGTCGTACCATATTTTTCTCGTGTTTATAGTGCGTCATGTTTGAGTTTAAATAATTTTTGGCCAATAAGGTCATTGTGTTGTGTTCGGGCTTGAGCTTATCATGTCGAGTTGTTATTTATCGGGCTGACACGAGCGATTTATCACCCCTAAGTGCCATCATCAAGCATGAAATTAAAAAGTTATCTATTTTTAGCTTTTTTATATTTATTTATTGGCCTTTTGTTATTTTGGTCCGCCCCGCCCCGCCTCCATTGTCACACATCCCTATTAATTTTCTTAGTGAAATTTTTACTTCTTAGCCCACCCTACTACTAATTCCTGGATCCGCCTCTGGTTACCAAAATTGTGTTTTGTTGTCTCTTGTTTTCTTAATTATTCTAATAACTTTTTTTATATATGTGTATTAATTTTTCATGTACACTTACATGGTCAATTTTTACAAAATTTTAAACAGTGTTTTGTTCTATGACTTTAAGTATTAAACAGTATTTATATGCAAATTTCTTTTTTTAAAAAATTTATCGTACCTCCATTTCAAAAATTATGGATCCGCCACTGTATAATTGCATGCACGATACAAATGCATGTGCACGATATATGTATATATATATATACATGCACAATTTGCTCGATATATATGCATATGCACAGTTGCATGCACGATATATATTCATATGCAAAATATATAGATATATATATGCACGATAAAATGATAGTTTGTTAATTGATGATTAATATGTCGGAGTTGTCCAAAAGTACAACTTACCCTTAATCAGCCTGACTTTATATTTAATTGGTGTAGGAGCTGTCCTCAAGTTCTCCTACACGCAACAACATAATAATAATTTTTAATTTGGATTTCATGAGGAATTGATTAATAATGGCGGTGAAACCGTGAAGGAATAATAATCGAATCACAAAAAATGTTTCTTAAAATTTTAATTTGGTTCTTGAATTGCCACGTATGGCATTTATTCATGGAATTCACTAAAAATTGCCAAAACTCTAGTTAGATTGCAAGAAAGTCAAAATATATTGCATCACGAAGGCTTAATGAAGATTTAAGTAAAGAATTCATTATGAGATCCCCATGTTAGCTGTGTAATAAAGTAAGAAAATCCGTGTGAACTATGAGACCCTTGAAGGCTTAATATGAAAGCAAATGATTCTGCTTACTTGAGACCATGAAACTTGAAACGAGAGCAAGAGCCAAGACGGCAATCAGGGGATTCCCATATAACTCACAAAAGGGTACAGACCCAAGTGTTTGATAAAATGATTGTCTGTTTAAAAAGCAACCAACTTCAAGAATTTACATATTTTGTCAATGAGTTGGTAGGAGTGTAGGAGGGGAGATAAATCTCAAAGAAACTGAAAGATTAAACCAAACCTAATGAACACTCTTGCAAAGAGCGATCAATACCACTTAAGCTACAAGACTCGTGGTTCAAGAATTTACATATATCAGTAGATTCAATCACATAAATTAAGTTTAACTTCATAATAATAGGATTAAATGTCAATGCATGATTTGGTTCATCAGAAATCAAAGTATTAACCATCAATACTACCATGGGCAAAATAAAACTCATACAATCAAGGAAATTATCACATTGATTTTTCTGATAAACATGAGCAAGAAGGGTTAGAATTATAAAAAATTGTGTTTGAAAAGAAGCCATAAACTCCGCCATCCCACTTCACATTTACAATCAAAGGTTACTACTTCGTACAACAATAAAAATCCCTCCATGGAAACCTCTGCCTTCACTTACTTCACTGATATTTTTCACTTACAAAAAGGCGAAAACCACCTCGGCAGTCCACGGTAAGATCTACTAATCAACTTTGACCTCGCCTTCCAATCGCCACCTTGGCTACATGAAAGTTTGTCCGATGACTTCTCAACGATGTCCTTTACTGAGATAGACAGTCAGACAAGATTGAGAAAAGTGTGTCCCGCCAACTTCTTCTCCAAAAGATTCTGTTAAGAATTCTATTAAAATTAAATAAAGGGATAATACAAAAACACATCCCTACGGTTTGGGCTAATTACAAAAAAATCAAGAGATATTACAAAAACACCCTTTAAGTTTGATCCATTTTACATTTTCCCCCTTCATATGAAAAGAATATTTCAAAAGCTCCCCTTGCGTTGATCAAAATATTACAGTTACCCCCTTTAATTTAAGACAATCAAACCTCAAGGTTTTTTTGTAATTTTCAAAAAACCCTCTTTGGTTTCTTTGTGATTAGCTCAAACCTAAGGGGACATTTTGTAATTATCACATATAAGGCCATTTTTCTCCTTAAGAGTTAGCAACCAATGAAGCAAGCAAAAATCCAGATTTGTCATCGATGTATTTGCTGACATCACAATTTCTGTTATAAAATTAGGCTGCAAGGGGAAACTTGTAAGGTGGTAACCAATGTCAAGGACAGCATTTGAATGTTCAAACATCAATTTTTTTTTAAAATAATTTGACCAATCTTCCATAACAGTGTTGTAGCTAATCCTTTACTTAAGGCCAAAAAGGATCAACATTTTATAAAGTTAACAACTTAATACTGAGGCAAGGGTGCAATAAGAAAGTAGTTTCCAGAGCAGTTCCCCAAATGACATTCATATACTATATTTTAGTCCAGCTCAATGCATTCAGATATAGACAATATAAACATACCACAGAATATGCATTTCAAATTTATTCTTTCTGTCTTCAGTTCCTTTTTTTGTTAGTCAACAAGACATTTGTAAATCCCAGAGCTGTTCAATAACAAAGATGTTTTAAGAAGCAAAATAGCATCAAAAAATGGATAAGAAGATATTTACCTCTGGAAGGAAAAGATCATGGACATTCAGATAGCTCCCTCTAATTCAGTATCAGTATCAAGACAATATTGAAGACCTAGTAACTGTAATAGAGCTTCTGTTTGAGGGTTCCGACAGTTTTCTACAAAGCAATGAAAAAGGCAAACATCAGATCATAATAATCAATAACAAATTGCAACTTCAGATATGAAGCAAAAAGCTTCTGATAGGCCTTGAAACCTTTGTCAGCCAGAAAGGTAACTAATAATCTAAAATGATGTTTGTAATAGCTGGTATCGATGATATTATTAGGTCTGCCTTTAGCGAGGAATAGAGGAATAAATATGCAGCGTGACAAGGAATTTGTGAAAAGCCAGATCAAAATGATCAAAAGATTTCGTAAAAAACAAAAAATTGAAAAAGAAACATCTAGTTGGCGCAACTAGGACTTCTCCTATAAGATTTAATAATCCCTGAAGAGCGAAAATCATACATAAATCTTAATAAATCAAGCAACTTCAAGTGCATGGTGATGTCTTGAGTGCTAAATTGTGCAAGTCATTGGGAGGATATCGAGACTGAAAATGCAAAAGTCTCCACAATCAGTATTATCGAGCAACTTTGCTAGTAGCACTAATAACAATGTAAAGAATAAAGCATTGTTAGCTAGAAATTCTGATTACAAATCATTCCAATCATATGACAGGTAATGTGCAACACATGGCCTAGTGATTAGTCAATGAAGCAAGTTGACGACAGGCAAGATACTCCAGACGAGCAATCACAGGTAAGACTAAATGATATCAACAAAGGTTGGGCTCCTAATAGAATGAATGTCACCTAATTCACTGGTCTTGATTTGATATTTAACTTTTCATTTTAGTATAAGATTGCAAAATGCTAGGTAAGGTTCCATAAATATTGGACTCTAGCACAAGCACTAGATTGTTTATGTCTAACATTTGATTGAAATTCACTTGGTAAAGTTCCATTTTTTTGACAGGAAATACATTCACTTTTTGAGGATACTATTGAATCCACTCCTTCCACAACCTACTATCCAGGGAATTGTTTCAAGAACAATGACTTCCTCGATACATGACAAGTTTTTCTGGGTTCGATGCAGAAATGCCTGCACATTCCTACTACAGCCATAACTACCACTCACCAGCAAAAAATCACCATATCAATCAACCACGGGAAAAAGAATATGAAAAGATATTTTAGTGCAAAACAACTTCCATAAAAACTATCTTGAGCCAGAGAATGCTTATTATTGAAACAAATGCAGCCTATGATAAAAGGATATAGTGAACTTGTTGAAATTCCCTCAAAGTTAGCTTATTTTGGAATTTATTTTATGATTATCTATCTAAGGAAGTTAGAGATTAGAGAATCCAGATTTTCCTAAGTTAAAATCCTTGATTTTAGGGTGATAATTTCCTTTCTTATTTTCAGGATTTTGTTACTGTATTTAGCTATGTAAATTGTGTATATTAGGATGTATTCTTCTCAAATTAATAAGATGAGAAAAATCTTCATGGCATCAGAGTCTGGTTCTTAAAAAAAAAAAAAAAAAAAAACCTAGCCTCCATTCCTTGCCATCCTCCATGGTCAAGTACGGTATGGCAACCGAAAAACAAGCTCTACCTCTGAAGTCTCTGCATTTCCAAATTCTGGAAATGCTGGAAACTCTGAGAATACATCTCTTCTCATCACGAGCCACAAATTCAATGGGCAAAACTTTCTCCAATGGTCTCAATCTGTCAGTTCATCTGCAGCAGAAGCAAAGAAGATTATTTAACAGGAGAAATTCCAATTCCGCAGAAGGATGAATCAGGTTACAAGAAGTGGAAGGCTGAAAATCATTTGATCATGTCCTGGCTCATCAATTCAATGAATGTTGATATTGGGGAGAACTTTCTTCTCTACGAGAATGCACAAGACATTTGGGAAGCCGAGAGAGAAACTTATTCAAGTTCTGATAATACATCAGAGTTGTTTGCTATTGGGTTGATCCTGCATGATCTACGACAAGGAGACCTCACAGTAACGCAATACTTCAACACCCTCACCCGTCATTGGCAACAACTAGACATGTTTGAAAGCCATGAATGGAAGTGCCCAAGATAACACTCTATATCGCAACATAGTGGAGCAGAAGAGAACATTTAAATTTCTACTGGGATTAAACAAGAATCTGGATGAAGTAAGAGGCAGAGTGATGGGAACTAAGCCTCTTCCGAGCCTTCGAGAAGCTTTTTCTGAAGTCCGACGTGAGGAAAGCAGGAAAAAGGTCATGATGGGATCTCAACTTTCATCTCCGACATTGGAAGGATCTGCACTTGTCGCCCGTGGCCCACGCCCAAATCAGCAAGATACTCGTCAACCGAGGAAGGGAAGACCGTATTGTGAACACTGTGCTAGACCTGGTCACACTAAGGACACGTGTTGGAAGATACACGGTAAACCAGTTGACTGGAAATCACCAAAGTCAAGTTCTGATAGAGATAGTCGTGCTAACTTAGCAAATGCAATCGAGAAGCCCAGCACCACTGAGTCGAGTCCTTTCACAAAGGAACAACTTGAAGTGCTTCAAAAGCTTCTAAGCAACACACTTTCCCAGCACGCTGCTCCTGCACCATCTGTTAGCATGCACGCACAAGCAGGTAATTCACTTTTGGCATTTTTTGTGCGGGCTAACCGTCAAAATATTGGATTATTGACTCAGGGGCGTCAGATCATATGATGGGAGATGAGGATCTGTCCAAAGTGGTTGGTGTGGTTGGGACTGGATCTGTTCAAATCTCATCCAGTATCACTCTCAAAGTTGTGCTTCATGTTCCTAAACTTGATTGCAACTTAATGTCCATCAGTAAGTTGACTCGTGATCAAAACTCATCTACTAAATTTCTGCCAAATGTGTGTGTTTTTCAGGAATTGGGTTCGAGGAAGAGGATTGGCAGTGCTGAGATGTGCTCGGGACTTTATCTCTTCAATACACCTCAGCCTAGAGAAGCCTTAGTTGTTGGCAGTGGTCTTTCTAAGAGTCAACCAGTTTGTAATTTCAGTCCCAAGACAGTCTTTAGTTCAAGTGTCAATAAAGATAGTGAAGTCATGTTATGGCACTATCGGTTGGGTCATCCAAACTTTATGTATCTTGAAAGGTTGTTCCCTCATTTATTCATCAATAAAAGTTCCAAAATTTTCAATTGTGACATCTGTCAACTTGCGAAACACAGTCGTTCTAGCTATCCAAGTATGCCCTATTGTCCATCAAAACCATTCGCATTGCTCCACAATGATATTTGGGGTCCTTCTCGAATAAAAAATATTAATGGGGCACGGTGGTTTGTAACATTTGTGGATGATCATACACGACTCACTTGGGTTTTCCTTATCAAAGAAAAGTCAGAAGTTGGTAGAATATTCCAAGCATTCAACTCCATGGTCCAAACACAATTCAATACAAAAATTAAAATTTTGAAGCCTGACAATGCGAGGGAGTATTTCTATTCAGTTCTAGGCGAATACTTGTCTAGACAGGAATTGTCCAAGTAAGTTCATGTGTCAATACACCCCAGCAAAATGGAGTGGCTGAGAGGAAAAATCGTCACTTGTTGGAGGTAGCACGTTCTCTTATGTTTTCTACTGGTGTTCCAAAATATCTTTGGGGGGAAGCTATTCTTACTTCTGCATATCTCATAAATAGGATGCCATCTCGTGTCCTAAAATATGAAACACCGCGTCAAGCACTATTTCCACATGCACGTGTTCTTTCCTCTGACCTTCCTTTCAAAATTTTTGGGTGTTCAGCATTTGTTCAATTGTACTCTCAAAACAGGAGTAAACTAGATCCAAGATCCATAAAATGTGTCTTCATAGGTTATTCCACAAATAAGAAAGGTTACAAGTGCTTTTGCCCCAACATGCGAAGGGTATTTGAAACAATGGATGTGACATTCTTTGAAGAGAATCCTTATTTTTCAAAACCTGAAATTCAGGGGAGAAGAAGACAGAATTTCAGCTTTGGAGCTTTGATTCCTTACTGCTAGAACACTCTGAAATCAGCCCAAATAAACAACCACGAGCTCTTGAGTCTGACCCTGAGTCCAGTCCGAGTTTTTACCCACAAATCAGCTAGAAAATTTATCACTAAGTCCAGTTGGTGTACCTGATTTTTCTTCATCTAATTCTCACCATTCCCCGACTAATATTCCTACATCAAGTCTATCTAATCCGCTGCCAGTAACTAGAGAACTTCAGGTATACACCAGGAGAAAAAAAAGCAACCTCAGGGGGAGATTGAGAACTTGGCACATCTCACACCTGTTCAAGAACCTGAACCGGACCCAATAACTGTAGAAACTAGCACAGGAGGTGGGAATGAGCTAGAACAAAAAGGTTCAGAGAATATTTAGGCAATAAATGATCTGGAGTTACCTATTGCCTTGAGGAAAGGTAATCGAACTTGTACTCAACATCCAATTAGTAATTTTATATCATATACAGGTCTTTCACAGGCATATCAAGCTTTTATTTCAAGTTTAGATAATGTTCAAATTCCAGCAAATATTCAAGAGGCTTTGAGTCACCCGGGTTGGAAACAAGCTGTTCAAGAGGAGATTATGGCCTTGGAGAAGAACGGTACATGGATTATTACTGAACTCCCACCAGGAAAGAAAACAGTGAGTTGTAAATGGGTCTTTACCGTAAAACATAAAGCAGATGGGAGCGTCGAAAGGCTTAAGGCTCGATTAGTAGCAAGGGGCTTTACTCAATCCTATGGTGTTGATTACCACGAGACTTTCGCTCCAGCTGCAAAGCTCAATACACCGATTACTCATCTCATTAGCAGCAAATTTGGACTGGCCACTTCATCAGCTTGATATGAAGAACGCATTTCTAAATGGAGACCTTGAAGAGAAAGTCCACATGGAGATTCCTTCAGGTTTACAAATAAGAAACAATAACAATAAGGTTTGCAGGTTATTGAAGTCTCTGTATGGACTTAAACAATCTCCACGTGCGTGGTTTGGTAGGTTCTCACGATCAGTAAAAGAACATGGATTTGTTCAGTGTCAAGTTGATCATACACTCTTCGTGAAGCGTTCTCCCGGGAATAAATTGGCTATCCTCATTGTGTACGTTGACGACATCATTCTTACCGGAGACGATCAGGAAGAGTTATTGAAGATTAAACTATCTTTGGCAGAAGAATTTGAGGTAAAAGACCTTGGTCCTCTACGGTATTTTCTAGGCATGGAAGTGGCTCGGTCAAAAATAGGAATATTTGTCTCTCAGCGCAAATACACTCTGGAATTACTCAAGGAGACTGGTATGCTAGGATGTAAACCTGCTAGCACCCCTATGGACTCTAAAATGAAGTTGAAGCATGATGAAGACGGAATTCCAGTAGACAAAAGAATATACCAACGTCTAGTAGGGAAGCCCATTTATCTTTCCCATACAAGGCCTGACAATTTGTTTTGCAGTGAGTATCGTACGTCAGTTTATGAACCACCCAATGGAGGAGCATATGGAAGCTGTGTACCGAATTCTCAGATATCTAAAGATGACTTCTGGAAAAGGGTTATTATTCAAGAAGAAAGGATGTATGGATATGGTTCTATATTCTGACGCAGACTGGGTAGGAAGCCAAATAGACAGACGGTCAACCATAGGATATTGCTCATTTGTCTGGGGTAATCTTGTAACTTGGAGAAGTAAAAACAGTCGGTGGTTTCCAGCAGCGCTGAAGCTGAACTAAGAGCCTTGGCAGCAGCAATTTGTGAAGGAATATGGATCAGACGAGTTATGACTGAACTCGGGATGGAAGTTGAGAAGCCCTTGAAGCTTAAGTGTGATAATCAGGCCACTATCAGCATTGCAAAGGACCCAGTTCATCACGATAAAACGAAACATGTTGAGATTGATCGGCATTTCATAGCTGAAAAGATTGAGAACTCAGAAGTCCAGTTGGTCTACACTCCTACTGAGAACAACTTGCAGATGTCCTGACAAAGGCATTGCAAGGACCTAACTTTGAGGAACTATGTCAAATTGGGCATGTACAATCTGTACAACCCAACTTGAGGGGGAATGTTGAAATTCCCTCAAAGTTAGCTTATTTTGGAATTTATTTTATGATTATCTATCTAAGGAAGTTAGAGATTAGAGAATCCAGATTTTCCTAAGTTAAATTCCTTGATTTTAGGGTGATAATTTCCTTTCTTATTTTCAGGATTTTGTTACTGTATTTAGCTATGTAAATTGTGTATATTAGGATGCATTCTTCTCAAATTAATAAGATGAGAAAAATCTTCAGAACTTCATTTTCATAAAACATAAAATATTTGAGCAAGTCAGAAAGTAAAATCTGAATCAGCAGAGTTACCAGATGGACATAAGTGTCATCATATTAACCCACAAGGATAGTTTTGATGTACGCCCAGAATTTGAACCATATAAATATACACATACATTCTTTTAATCGAATATTTTTTTTTACATAAGAAAAACATCTCGTTATAAAGATCCACTAAATTTTCAAAAAAATAACATTTACAAAGGAAGCAATCACATAAAACAATTTAAACGAAACTCAATATACACATCAAGAAAGTAAAGTAAATGAGGATCATTAAGATGTTAATAATGTGTAAACAGAGGGAGCTAGCTATTCCTGCATAATAGAGTAGCAGATAAATTTCTCAGGCGGCAAATGATTTTAATAGTTCTTTGTTTCTTGGTTTTAAAATAATTGGTTCAGTTGTATCATCTGTTCTCATGACCATGTCAAATCGTTTGAGATTTACTCAACTGTTGCTAGTTCTTCATTTGAAGAAAACCAATTGAATGGAATTTCATGAGAGACAAGAAAAGGAAGCTTCGCTGTCAAGTATTGCCAATACTCACCAGAAGGAAAATTGTTAGCGGCAGATTGACAAGTATTATGGCATGGAGCAGTCCGAACAAATTCAAAAGGTTTGCTGCCTCGCATTTGCAGCTTATTCTTCACAAATTGGCGGCACTCTTCTATGTTAAGCTTAGCATCACTATACAACAAATGAAATTACCAGTAACATATGAAATCTTGAAAAAGCATACAATAATGAGTAATACCATTTAAGAGCAAATCCATACACAAACCTAAAATTTGCCCTCGCTCTAGTCCGAGGGAAGATTGGGTTAAATTTCTTAGTGATCGCAAGCCATTCTTCATCATAGTGAAGATCGTAAGGCCCTGTTTGTGATTCAATTTCGACAACCTACAACAATCAAAGTGTTACCTAAGCAAATAATTAGTTCAAGCAGTAACCATAAAAAGTAACATAGATTAGCTACAAAGTATGAGTAACAACCTGCAAAAAATTTCTTCCAGGGAGGCACTTATCAAGGGCAAGAAATTTTGAAAGAGGGCCATTTTCTCCATGTTGAACAACAGCAGAAAATTTGCAATGTAAATGTGCAGAAAACCAGTACGAAGGCCTCAACTTAGCCATCAAATCTGCTGCAGCTCGATTTCCCAATGTTCCTTCCTGAATCTGGATGACAAGTTCCGCATATCACAACAATAAGGGAAACAAAAAGAGCAGAAATCACCTTGAAAACACATGTTAATACTAAATTGACATCATTAATATTTTATATGCCAATATATAAAAATATCTGGATTGCCATAGCGTTTCACAGTAAAATGCTTAGAGAACGTGAAATGAAAAAAAATTATGCTCCCTCACTCGTTCATCCCAAAATACAATAATCGTTAACATAATGTCAACCCAACTATTTAAATACACTTTTATGACGGTCACTTGGATCACCTGCATATGTACACATACTTGAATGGTACTTAGAAGACTAAGCTAAATATACATGAACACAGTTGTGTTCTCAATGTGTCGCATACCAATTACAGATGGAAAAAAATTTCCGTCAATAAGTGCACTATTTTCAATGAAACATATGGAAAACTCACATTGAGTTTAGCGATACAGAACATGTTTGTTCATCAAGACACATGTTAGGATACAAGCACTCTTAGTAAATAGAACTTCATAAACAATTATTACAAGAATAGGGTGACATGTCTTTTAACAGAGTAGTCATTTTTTAAGCAGGTCTCGTAGACTTAATAGTGCAATATCATGGTCATGTACATATATGCCCATATAGACCACTTTGCCGAATACAAAGTACGAACATCTAAATTGAAATCAATGCATACACAAAATACTTGTGGTACCTCTTGTTCGAAAAAAGGTTTTTGGCGTAGAAGAGTCTGCGAGTTCCCATAATCAGCAATGCCAAGAGGCCAATCATGAGAAAGAAAGATATCAATTGGTTCCTGAACTTGCATAAGCTTATGAACATCATACTCGCGAACATGATATATGGACCGGATGTCTTGCTCATTGTAAGGTAGCTTCTCATAGTGTCCTGTTCATAAGATAAGTCATTCGACGTGTTATCATGAGGCACCAAGCAAACACTATGGAAAATGGTGAGGGTATTTTAGTATTATTGATATTATTTGATCAACATTCAATTAGTTTTTCTCGTACTTCTTATTTTTATTTTGTACGGAAAAAAGAAGCTTGGAACAATAAGGAGAGCTTCAAGCATGTTTGGCAGAGCCAGCTCAAAAACAATAATAAGAAAAAATTTATATATTTATGAGCCCCTAGATGCTTGGAGGTCAAAATGTTGAGTGCCTAGGTGCTTCAAGATGGAAAATTGCTCCTGGACAGAATTCTAAGCTCCTAGGCGCTATTCCATGAAAAAAGTCGCAATCCAATTCAACCCCAACTATTGAAAGCCTAAATAAATTTCGGCTAATTTCAAAGGAGAAAGAGAAGAAAAAGTCCGCTGAGAAATCAAAAGGGGAAAAATCTTTGGAGAAGAATATCGGTTAATCTACAAATGTAATTTCCTTATCAAATTAGATGCTTCAACTCCACCTTTTGAATTTTCTTCCTTTTTATTCTTTATGTTTAATCTACGAATGTAATTTCCTTATCAAATTAGATGCTTCAACTCCACCTTTTGAATTTTCTTCCTTTTTATTCTTTATGTTTAAAATGTTACCAATTTTCAGTACGAATTAATTTTATTTTTACAGTTAGGCTTATGATCAGCATAATTATGATGTAGTCAGTAGTCACTGACTTAAACCCTTATTTGCTTTTGAGAGCCATTTCTTCTCATATACAATTAATTTTAGAAATAGATTTCTTACTTCATTTATCCGAATAATATTAGGGGTAAATAAACTATGATAATCAATAGCAATCAACTCTCATGGGAATGAAACTCTCCTCATCACTTTATCACTTGTTTACAATGGCGTGCACTAGCGTTCACAGAAAATGACAACAAAAGAACAAATATAACATACTTAGAAAAAAAAAAAATAACATACATAGAAACATGCTGGCAGCAAAGAAGCAAATTATAGACCATTCCTAAGTAGCACCTAAAATAATTTTTCAACATAACATAAATTATGATCATTTTGACTAAAAGTTAGCACTGCAATATTTGCAATTAATTTAAGTTTATGAATATTCATAAAAAAACCTAAATACTAGTATTCTGTGTGCACCACTAACCAAGCAATCACAACTACAATTACCTGAATAATAGTGATTTGCTTTATAAATTCCAGAAAGTCCACCTATACGAACATTTCCAAACTTGACAACTCCTGCAAATCCGAGAAAGAATATCTGTGGTGCAACCCATCCGCCATAGTATCTGAGACGATAAATAAAAAGTAAAAGAAATGTAACCAAAGAAGTGGCACATAAAACTTTGAATGGAAGAAAGCCGTGGAAAAGAGTCACAAGCAAATATTCATGAATGGTGGTTTAAGATCTAAAATATATTTTTAGCTTAACCCGAGGTAGTCAAACATAGTTGGAACACCTTGCCGTTATCTCTAAACTCCACAGAGTGAGTAAGACACCAGCCAGGTGTGTGTTTTATTAACAACTGATCTCGACCACTACAACTTATATGAATAGTGATTTCATTTAAAGAAAACTTCATCCATCATGCATCGCACTTCCTCCGTTTACAAAGGATGCTTGGGTTTTCTGATTTCATTTGTACCAAATATGTGTCACCTTACTGTATATCAGTGAATTTAATCATTTAAACGTTTTTTATGCCTCTTGTTTAAATTAATGAGAGAGTGAATCTATCTTCTTTTGTCATATTAATCACCATATATGCTACAAAACCAATTATGTGGTCATTAATCATTATTATTTCATTTCTACGTAATCAATTTTCTTCATTCAAATGAAAAAAAAAAATTTGTTGACTTTTGCTAGGTTTTTACATTTCAAATAACTAAAGCGTGGTCTTGGAAGAAATGGGCCAACTATTGAATTTTCTTATTTCCAAGATACGTCAAACGTACTATCCTTTATGAGCTGGAGAACATAGAGTTTTCCCTTCAGTTACGTTTCATTAAAGAAAGAAATCTATGTGGAAGTGATGGTTTCAACCAAAAACTTTAATTCATCACATCACATTAAATTTTATGCATAAAACATAAGATCACAATCTAATGCGACAAGATCCAAGATATAAACATTATTTTAGAAATAACAGACTCACAATTCCCAAAGATAGTTGGATGCTTCATGATTTCCGCCAATGAATATAGTTAGAAATGGTGCAACTTTCTCCCCTGAGTAATACTTCCAAAAAGAATTCATGGTCCGATACTTAGATGGCACATTTAGGCTCTCTAAATCTTTCTCATTCCGAACAGCCTGATTGCACAAAAATTAAATTAGTAAATATAGTCTAGGTCCTAGGACAACTTTTTTACAATAAATCCAGAAAAGAGTGACTGAAACACATCAAGAAATATTTATGTACTGAACATTTCATTTGAAATTCTCGTGAATAAGGTGACTACTGTAAACATATTAATCAAAATTGAAACTATTGTGAACAGACAAGCTTCATTCGTCAGAAGTCATTTCAGAGCAAAAAGGCAAACACGACCAAAGAAAAACAGGAAGATGGCTTTAAATTTGAAGTGCCCTGATATCCAAAATTATTCGTATCCATCAACCAGCAACAAGGAATCATTACTATTATTCTATGCATCAACTATTACATATTCTGGAATTGATCTGAAACCTAGTCATGTAGATTTAGTTGAAAAGGCATGTTTTTGCTAGAAATCTCTTCATAGTCATTATCAAGGATAAGGTGCCTTCATTATGCTTTTCTAACAAGCTGTGCTTCCTGATATATGTGGAAAATCATTAAATCCAGTGGGATCAATAGGCCCTCAAGTTTGGAACTGCATACTTCCAAGAAAATGACATACAACAGACACTGTGAACAACGACATCCTATTCAACAAAACCAACATGCATCTAATACGCGTCGATCGTACTAATTTCAAATCACCAGATTTGTTCAATATCTGTCATGAAATTTCACTAATTCAAAGAGTTCTCGCCTCACATTCTTCATGGATCCATTCATAATAAATCAACCAAAATCATGGCATAAGCCAGAGGAAACATACATAAAACAATCAAACATTTTTCAATTGGAGAATTAAGAAATAATAAATAAATAATAATATACCTGAAAGTCGCCACAGCAAATGAGAAGATCAATCTTGATTTTCTCAACTTCTTGCAGGTGTAACAGAGTAGCATATACACTGTCCAAATCTCCATGCATGCACCCTTCCACAGCTATTTTCATCTAAAATTATATATTTTCCATTAAAAATAAAATAAGTGGGGCCTTCATACGCATTACTAGGACTCAACTTCACTAGTAAAAACAGTAGGGGCATTTACATAAGCTTACTCCATTCATGAAATTATGGAAGTATACGCATATCAATAATGAAGTATGCTAAAGCTCCAAATTGGTAACCATATATGATATAGAAAACTTTTGATAGCATTAAATGGAAGAAGAAGGACCAAAGTCTTAGGGATGCAGTCGAGCTCGAATAGAATATTACGGGCTCGATCTTGAGGAGCTTGCTTTTAAAGTCAAGTTCGTCATAAGATCGATCCTAGCTCAAGCTCAATTTTAGATGAGCTCCAGTGAACAAGCCAAGCTCGTGCTCTGCTCATTTTCGTAAGGCGCGAGGTTGGTTCGGAAACAAGTTAGATAAAAACCTTTCGAGGCAACAAAATTAAAACAAATAAAATCTGAATATGATACCTTGTACCGTACCACCATTCATTCACAAAACACTTGACAGCGTAAAAAACATTTAACCGCAGCATAAATTAAAACACACCAAAATAGCATCTGTCAAATATAAAGTACAAACTCATCTAACTGTCCACATTCATCACCTAGAAATCAAATAAGTCTTTCACAATTCAGAATAAATCCAAATTTTTTGATATAAATCCACATAATGCAAAATAATTCAGCTCCATATGCCCTTAAAATATAAGACCAGGGGAAGTAGGTATTTGAGGAAAAAAAAAAAAAAAAAAAAAGCACAACCTTTTTTTGAGTACAATGGGGGAATATAGGGGAGGGGACACACGCACTCGTATGGGATCGAACCCGGGTGAATCACCCTTACAACACATGTCTCAACCACTTGAGCACAAGGTTGATCGCGAAAAAAAAAACACAAACTTATTTAATTGTTTATGTCAACTAAGATAAACGAAAAAGGTGCTAAACAACAAATGCTTCAAAAAACCATGGTGTGAGCATTCTGCACTAGCTAGAAAAGCTTTGAGATCTATAATTCCCCAATCACAGTACAAAGTAAAAGCTAATAACAAAGAGGATTGGCAAAGGCCATAAACTGCGCAGAAACAGAGGGATGCGCTAGAAAATAACCAAGAATGTTGAGAAGCAGCCAAAATCAGATAACAAAAAATTGGTTTTTTCAGTCCATGGCAAAAGAAAGAGAAATCATTTTTTTCCAAGTATATGGCCTTTGCTAATCCTTTGTTATTAGCCTGTTTACTTTGTACTGTGGTTGGCAAATTATAGATCTCAAAGCTGTTCTATCCAATGCAGAATGCTCACATCATGGTTTTTTCAAGATTTGTTGTTTAGCACTAGGCATTTTCGGTCGGTCAAACCGAACTAAACCAGTTCGAACCTAAAGTGCGGCTAACCAAAAATCTCGTTAACCAAAATCATTAATCAAACCCGAACCCAAGTTTTCGGTTCGGTTCAGTATAACCCGATTTTTCGGTTTTCCTTTTGGTTTGCTTTAGTGGAATATTTGGAAAAGGTTGAGAAGAGAAAAATGTTAAAAAAACTGTGTCACACAATGTACCATTACTGCCAAAAATAGCAAATAAAACAGCCAAGTGAATTTTTTTTGAAAATCAATAAATTTCTCTATTTAAAAAAAAAAAAAAATTAAAACTTTCTGAAAATGAAAATTTTCTGAAAGTGAAAACAAATAACGCATAAATCAGTCATCTCCTATCCAAGTGAGAATTTTCTGAAAATAAATAAATTTCTCTTTTCTTCAAACAAATTAAAGTTTTAACACATAAACCAGTCAAAATAGCATCAAAAATAGAAATAGAAAAAAATCGAAACAGGAGACGATTTCTATTAAAAATTAGGGATTCATGAAAATTCAAATACTGGATTAAATCACTTGGCGTAGAGCTGGGGACTGTAACGGGAGGTCAGTGACGGTGAGTTGACGCCTGACGGAGGGGTTGTGCAGGCCTGGTTGAAAGATTGAGAGAGAGAAACGGGAGTGAGAATGTGCAACGGGGAGACAGAAACGGATTGGCGGGGTGTGCCTTCGGTATTACTGTGCCGAAACGAACTGAAAGTTCGGCAAGGAATTTTACCAAACCGAATACCGAACCGGTTTTAAGAGGTTGAATTCGGTAATTACCAAAAATTTTCCGGTAACTTCGGTTTGGTAATGGTGTTAGCGAGCCAAGAAAAAAAGATGGAATAGAATTGCCATAAAATCTTTGCCCCATGTTTCTTCAAACCCCTACCAGAATCGGTATGACATTTCATCAAACAGAATAAGTGCACACTTTTGATCTCAAGTATTGATAGAACCCAAAATTCTTTACCATATCAAATTTAGGCAAACTACTCAAATGCCTATCTTCATGAACACCTACCCATGATAATTAATAATAATTGACAATAACAGACAATAAAAATAAAGAATTACCTCTTTGGGTAGTTAGGTTAAAAATTGGAGATTTTGGGCTGAAATGGCGGTGTCAATAGGTGTGTAACATATTGGATATAAAGCGACTATCAGAAGGGAAATGGTGGCTCAACGGCGGCAGACGGTGGTTGAAGTGGTGAGATGGTGGCTAAACTTGCTACAACATCAGTTGGTGGCTAGTGAGCAGTGACGGTGAGTAACAAAGTAAGGCTGGTAACTCTGAGGCCTGAGCTCTTGAAACTGCTTTTGAAAGAGTTATTTATTTTGCTTTAGGTATAAAATTAATTCTTTCCAAAAAAAAGGAAAAAAGTATAAAATTAATTAGCAAAAAGCAACTTATGAAATTTACGGTGTCTCCAATCATAGAATTTAATAGAATGTAATGAAATTCAGAATTTTATAACATTCAGATCCTCAATTTAGATTTTTATGAAATCCATTAAATCTTGAGGTCCTCAAGGATCTCAACTTCGATTTTAATGGATTCCAAAAACCCATTATTCTCAAACATTAAAGGAATTCCATGGAATTCTTTTATAAATGAATTTTGGTGGATTTTGGTGGAATTATAAGCTAGATTTATGAAAGATAAATTATCACCTTCCCCTTGGAATTCAAATTCTATTTTAATAATAATAATAATAATAATAATAATAAAATAATAATAATAATAATAATAATAAAATTGGCTATGGTATAAAAAAATAACATATTTTTCTCTCATGCACATCTCCCCACTCCACTTTGTTCCAAAAATCTCCGCCAGCCCCGACTAGTCCCCGCCTTTAGCGCTAGGCCCTCCTTGTCCGCCTACATTATTCTTCCGATTAGGTCCCATCTCTAATCCCGCCTAGGTTCCGTCTAACCCCGATTAGTCCCGACTAGGCGCTGCTAGGCCCCGATCTGCGCTCGACTAGCGCTAGCGATTTTTAGAACACTTTGCCCCACTCATCGTCTTATAATCTCAAAAATTCAACACATTCTACCTCAATTTTGTGAATAATCACTATAAAGTAACTAGAGTTGATTTGACGTCTTATTTCAAATTCTAATTAATATTTTCAATTTTATCGATAAATTAATAAGAAAAACTATTGTTACAATAATACTTCACTGGAAATCATTGTTGATAAATTTTCATTCATTCATCTTGATAGACACGTTGTTTTTATGTTAAAAAAATGGTTTTAAAACTATCTCGTAAAAATTTTGATCATCAATGTTGTTGTTTGTTGAATAAATATTTTAAAAGTAGTTGTTTATGGAACTATTCAAAATTTTGACAATTTTAAATTATATTTTTGCAAAGTTATGAAAATTCAATTTTTTTGCTATTGACTTTCTTTCAATCTTTACATTTCATATTTTTAATGATTATGATGTTATGCTACTAGTTTCACAAAAAAAAAATTATTATACTTTTTATAACAAACAACAAATTCCAATAAAATCCACACAATCCCATAGTATAAAATTCCTTTAGAATTTATCTTTGGAGTTCATATGGAATCCACTGAAATTCTCTTAAAATCTATAAAATTCCATAACTTGAAAATCTTTGAAAATCCATGTTGGGGACACCCTCCGTAGAATTCCGAAATATTTTAGTTGCCCATAATTTAAATTTTTATATAATTCATTAAATCTTGAGGTCCTCAACTTGGATTTTAATGGATTCCACGAAAATCCATCATTCTCAAACATTCAATGAATTCCATGGATTTCTTTTATAAATGGATTTTGGTGGATTTAGAAGTTATATTATAAAGGATAAATTCCTAACACCCCAACAACAACAACGATAATAATAATAATAATAATAATAATAATAATAATAATAATAATAATATATAACATATTTTACGTGGGTGAAAATATATGGTGAAAAGGAAAAAATAACATATTTTCTCTCATGTATTTCTCCTCACATGCCATCTCCTAATCTCTATGTTTTAACGCAAGTTCTACCTCATTTTTATAGACAAATTAGTAGGAACAATTACAGTGATAATAATATTTTGTTGAGGATCACTAATTTATAAAAATTTCATTAATTCATCTTGATAGACAATTATTTTTGTATTAAAAAAATGTGAATTAATAAAATTATCTAGTAAAATTTTGATCATCAATGTTATTGTTGTTGTTGTTGTTGGTTGAATAATTATTTTAACAATAGTTGCTATGTAACAATTTCATATTTTAACAATTTCAAATTGGGAAAATTTATGTATAGATTTTGATGATACCATGTAAAGCTTAGATTAGGAAGTTGGCACCATATTTTCTATGTAATTCAACTTGTAATAGATAAAGCTCTATAAGCTAAATTGAAGTCAGCTAAGTTGAAGATTATAAGACTCGATCAAGATCAAGTGAAGACCAGTGTGTGTGTCGATTGAAAGTGAAGTGAAGACTTCGATTAAGTGACAAAAAAGTCATCTCGATCACCGACGACAAATGCTAAGTCATTCAAAAATGATTGGAATCAAATGTGAAAAAGGTATGCAGCAGACAAGACTTGAAGAAAAGCCGAAAGAGATCCGTTGTCAAGATAAGTCAAAGTTTTGCTGGAAATAGGCATGTGTCAGGCTGCCGGCAATAAAGCTATTTTGCTGAAAGAGTGCAAAAAGCAAGGAACCAATGAGATGTACATGAAAACCTGCAGAGATTAAGGAAAGGCTGCAGAGCAATTAATTCATGGTACGATCTACATCAATGCTGCAAGACAAGACAAGCCAACAACCTATGAGTGTGATTTGAAAATGTGTCTATCTCTTCAACGGACATATTTTCAAATGTGCACCATAAAAGGCTGAGGAAGCAAGTGAGAGAAGGTAACCGAGTTTAACACAAGCAAATAAGCAATCAAGCAACAACCTACAAACATCTCTCAAGCTTTTAAAAGAAATCCTCAAGCCTAACTTCGAAGTAAATCAGTCCAACACACTCAGTGAAAGAAAGACTACTTCATCAGTTGAAGAGGAAAAGTGTTTTCAAGAACAAAGGGGTCTACTCTCCAAGGTTGAAGGAGAAGTAGTAAGGTTCCAGATCGAACCGGTGCTTTGAACCTGTTGGAGGGCTAAGTGATCAAGTCCAAGGGTTTGAAGGAGGTCAAAATGTGAGAACAAGCGTCTTGTGAAGAAGTTGAGTCCCATGAGCAGCAGGCTGTGTGATCGAAGCTGACTTGGATTGTAGAACTGCTTTGTAACCAAGTCAAGTTAATGGATTCCTCCAAGGTTGGAGAAGAATGGACTAGAGGAATTACTCCATCCTCGAACCACTATAAAACTGCTTGTGTCTATTTACTTTTCAACATACTTTATTTCTGCATTATTTTATATCTGTCGTTAAGTTAAACTTGCTTAAGTCTGCTGATAACAACCATTTCTAAAACAAGTGTTGAAAAACGTGCTTAAAACTTTAAGGGTGAAAAGTCTTCCGCTTACAAAACCAAATCAACTGTATTTCTAATGTTAGTTGAAAACAACTAAGTTATACTATCAACAGCTCAGTCGAGTTTGTTGAGTGGGTAACTTTGCTGTGTAAGCCAACCCAGCTGTCCCTCGAGGACTTAGCTGATTTGAGTTAACTATGAATATATTTTAAAAGGACTAAAATCAAAAGTTGGTAAGGTTTATTCAACCCCCTTGTAAAATTTACACATCATCCCTTGGGACCTACAAGTGGTATCAGAGTGGTTGGTTCATTGAGTCTTCCGCACTGGTTACTGAACTAGATCTTATTCTTTTTCAAAGAATCAACACTTGAGTTTTTAAAGCTTTTACTTCAAAAGCAAAAGTTATTATCATGGAAGCAAATCTAACTCGCATTCCAATATTCACTTTGGAAGAATTTGATGATTGAAAAATACGTATGCAGGCACATCTAGCGGCCCTACATGATGAGATGTGGCTCGTGATTGAGGATGGACCACTACAAATCCTAAAGGTCAATACAACTGTAAGAAGGACTGCTCATGCTGAAGGAGAAGATGCTGCTCCTACAGAAATTAGACCTACCATGGTGGAAAGCCACGCTGCGAGTGGACAAACGATGATCGAAAGAGATACAATCTTAACAATATTTCCAAGGATATACTTTATAAAACTCTTGATAAGGCTATGTTTAATAAAGTTAAATCTTGTAAAACGGCCAAAGAGATTTGGAAAAAACTTACTTTGATTTATGAAGGGTCTGATCAAATCAAATAAAATAAGTTAACTGTTGTTGTTCAAAAATTTGAAAACTTTAAAATGATTGCAGGTGAAAATCTGGATCAGCTGGATGCCAGATTCATAGAGATCATCAATGAGCTCGACACTCTAGGGAAGGAATATACACAGAAAGAAATGTGTATGAAGATTCTAAGGTCTCTCCTAGTTGAGTGGGAAATGAATATTATGGCCCTGAGACATTCCATGGATCTCACCAGGACATCGAACCATGAATTGTTCTCTGATCTTAAAGCCTATGAGTTTGAGCTGAGAAGGAAAGAACAAGAGGAGATCGCTGCGATGCCAAGACAATTTGCACTCATGGCTGGTGAAGCAAAGAGAGCTGAATCCAAGGAAACCATAGACCAAGAAGATATTTCCCTGATGGTAAAAAGATTCAACAAGTTCTTCAATAAGAACTATAAAAGGAACAAGGGTGAATCATCCAGAAGACACTCAACACCTTCCAAAAAAGGGAGGACAGACCACCCAAGAGAGTTGAACATCAAAGAATTGAGTATCAGAGAGCTGAAAGAGCTGACTTGTAGAGAGCTGAGAACCTGTGTTGGAATTGCAGGTAACCAGGACACTTTGTTGTTGACTGTCCTTATCCACCAGTCAACAAGTACATAAATGAAGAGGAAACAAAAGTCTTCAGGGAAAGAAGACAAAAAAATAAGAAAGCCATCTGAGACTGCAGAAACAACTAAGAGTAATGAAGCTGATTACTCCAGTGATATAGAGGAAGAGGCTTTGATATGCCTCATGGACAAAGAACAAGAATCCAAAGTTCAAGAAGATGAGGTACACTGTAACTCATTTCATTCTGATTCAAGTGATAGTGATAGTGACACAAACACTTCATCACCCACACATCTTTATGGTTCTATCGGCAAAATGATGAAAGACTTTGAGCACATAAAAACCTCACACACACTATTAAATGAGGAAAACAACCAACTTAAGTGCCAAAACTCACAGCTGACTAAGGAGCTAAGTAATGTAAGTCACATAGCTGATGAGAATACAAAGCTGAAGGCTGAAATTGCCAAGAGCCAAGCAAACTTAGATGTTATGGAAAAGAGGGAAAAAATCTTAAAAACGTGATTGCATCATTCACTAAGGCATCCAAATCATTGGATGAGCTTATAATGATTCAAAAATAAAGTGGTGACGAGACATGCATTGGATTTGATTCCTTTGTGCATGCCCAAGTCCCTAGAGTGGTTATGGAGAATGGATCATCAAGTAATGAGGCTATCCAAAATCCAAAGCACCAAATGTTACACCCACACCCACTCAAAAACACAATCACAACCATGCTGGCCTTGGATACAAGGGAAAAGGCAAGAAGCCAAATGAGTATCTTGACAGACAACCGAAACTAAATTGAAATAGCCCATCGTGAGACTCCAAACAGAAATACTCTGTTGGTAAATTTATGTTTAGATTTTGATGATACCATGTAAAACTTAGATTAGGAAGTTGGCACCCCATTTTCTATGTACTTCAACTTGTCATAGATAGGGCTATATAAGATGAGTTGAAGTCAGCTAAGTTGAAGATTACAAGACTCATCTGAAGATTGAAGTGAAGACCTAGCTGTGTGTCAGCTGAGTGAAGTAAAGAGAAGACTCAGTCAAGTGACTGAAAAATTGTCTCAGTCAGCTGACTGATAGCTAAGTCATTCCAAAATGATTGGAATCAAATGTCAAAAGGGTATACAACAGATAATACTTGAAGAAAGTTGAAAGAGATCCGTTGTCAAGACAAGTCAAGGTTTTGCTGGAAATAGGCATGTGTCAGGCTCCCAACAATAAAGTTGTTTTGCTGAAAGAGTGCAAACAGAGATTAAGGAAAAGCTGCAAAGCATTTAATTCATGGTACGATCCACATCAATACTGCAAGACAAGACAAGCCAACAACCTATGAGTGTGTTTGAAAATGAGTCTATCTCTTCAACGAACATATTTTTGAATGTGCACTATAAAAGGCTGAGGAAGCAAGTGAGAGAAGGTTATGATTTTCACAGACTATCAAACATACAAGCAATAACCTGCAAATCATCTCTTAAGATTTTCAAAGAAATCCTCAAGCCTAATTTCGAAGGAACTCAATCCAACACACTCATGAAGGAAAGATTACTTCTTCAGTTGAAGAGGAAAATTGTTTTCAAGGACAAAGGGGTCTTCTCTCTGAGGTTGAAGAAGAAGTAGTGAGGTTCCAGTTCGAACCGGTGCTTTGAACCTGTTGGAGGGCTAAGTGATCAAGTCCAAGGGTTTGAAGGAGGCTGAAGTAACAAGACAACTATCTTGTGAAGAAGCTGAGTCCCAGGAGCGGCAGGCTGTGTGATTAAAGTTGTCTTGGACTGATAACTGCTTTGTAACCAAGCTTAAGTTACTTAGTGGATTCCTCTAGGAGTTGGAGAAGAGTGGACTAGAGGAATTACCCCATCCTCGAACCACTATAAACTGCTTGTGTCTATTTACTTTACATCACATTTATTTCTTGCATTATTTTATATCTGCTGTTAAGTTAAACTTGCTTAAGTCTGCTGATAATAACCATTGCTAAAACAAGTGTTGAAAAACGTGCTTAATATTATAAGGGTGAAAAGTCTTCCGCTGACAAAACAAAATCAACTGTACTTCTAAGTGTTAGCTGAAAACATCTAAGTTATACTATCAACAACTCAGTCGAGTCTGTTGAGTGGGTAACTTTGCTGTGTAAGCCAACCTAGCTGTCCCTCAAGGACTTAGCTGATTTGAGTTAACTCTAAATATATTTTAAAAGGACTAAAACGAGAAAAGTTGGTAAGGTTTATTCAATCCCCCCTTCTAAACCTTACACATCACCCCCTTAATTGGGACTTATAAGTGGTATCAGAGCGGTTGGTTCATTGAGTCTTCCACACTGGTTACTGAACTAGATCTCATTCTTTTTCAAAGAGTCAACACTTGAGTTTTTATAGTTTTTATTTCAAAAGCATATTTATTATCATGGAAGCAAATCTAACTCGCATTCCAATGTTTACTGTGGAAGAGTTTGATGACTGGAAAATTCGTATGCAGGCTCACCTATCAGCTTTGCACGATGAGATGTGGCTAGTGATTGAACATGGGCCAATGAAAATCTTAAAGGTCAACACTGCTGTAAGAAGGGCAACTCCTGCTGAAGGAGAAGATGCTGCAGCAGAGCCCAGACCTGCTATGGTTGAAAAACCACTTTGTGAAAGGACTAATGAAGACAGAAAAAGATACAACCTTAACAATGTTGCCAAGGACATCCTTTACAAGACCTTGGACAAGACTAGTTCAACAAAGTCAAATCATGCAAATCAGCCAAAAAAATTTGGGATAAACTAACCCTGATTTGTGAAGGATCTGAACAGATTAAAGAAAATAAATTAACTGTTGCAATCCAAAAATTTAAAAAATTTAAAATGCTTGCAGGTGAGAGTTTGGATCAGCTGGAAGCCAGATTCACAGAAATTACAAATGAGCTTTCAGCTCTGGGAAAGGAGTACACATAGAAGGATATGTGCATGAAGATCCTACGATCCCTCCCAGCTGCGTGGGAAATGATGGTCATGGCCCTGAGACATTCCATGGACCTCTCCAAAACATCAAATCATGAGCTATTCTCGGACCTCAAAGCTTGAGTTTGAGCTGAGAAGAAAGGAGCAAGAAGAGAGAGTTGTGCCCAAGATAGTTGTACTGTTGGCCAGTGAAGGAAGAAAGTTGAGCCAAAGGAAAAAATTGACCAGGAGGAAATGGCCCTTATGGTGAAAATGTTCAACAAGTTCTTCAATAAGAACTATAAAAGAAACAATAGTAAAACCTCCAAAAGACACTCAACACCCTCCAAAGCAAGGGAGGACAGGCCACCCAAAAGAGCCAAACATCAAAGAGCTGACTACCAGAGAGCTAAAAGAGCTGACTTGTAGAGAGCTGAAAACCTGTGCTGGAACTGCAGACAACCAGGACACTTTGCCGTTGATGTTAGGAAATTTATTTTGTAGATTTTGATCATATCATGTAAAACTTAAACTAGGAAGTTGACACCCCATTTTCCTTGTAATTTTCATTGTAATAGAAGGGCTGGAAAAGCTGAGTCAAGTCAGCGATGCTAATGATTACAAGAAGTCAACTGCGGACTATGAGAAGACTCTGCTGTGTGTCAGCTGTGTCAGCTGAGTAAGGCCATGAAGTAAGTCAAGGACTCGACTGAAGGAGAGTCAGCTGGGGAACAACTGTAACTTTATTCATCGTAATTGCCGTACTAACTTTATTCATTGGTTAATGAATTCAACTTTCTTTTATAAGTGTTTTTTTTATTAGTTTACCATCAATAAATGACTTCCAACAAATTTCTGCATCAGGCGTTAAATGGGATGATTAAGCTATCAATTTCATAGAATAGAATTATCATGAAGAATTATTTGGATATTCAAGCCATAATTAGATGAATTAACTATGTAAGGTCACTGTTGCATGTTTCCACCTAACTCGTGAAATACTAACCATCTATACTACAATAAAACACATTATAATGATAACTAAGATTAATTATTATTTATTATTATTTTGTGCCATAAACTGGTCAGTACTTAGAAGAATAATAAATCACTTGCTATCCTTACAGGTTCAAGATAATTTCTGGTTATCAGGTTACTGGTTACTTGAATGGAGATATTAAATTCAAAGATCCTTAGTAATCAACATGAGATAAAACACAACAATGAAATGAAGCAAGAAAATCACTCACTGATTGTGGGTTTTCCGTGAATTTGGTTGATCTTTCCTAATTTTTCTTTTCTACAATTTTTTTTGTCTTCTGTTCGTATGCCCTTCTACCAGATTACATATATATATATATATAGTGATTATTTATTTACTAAAAGCATGAGGTGGGTGTTATATATATATATATATATATTATATTGTTATGGTTAATCATATCAGTTTGCAAGAATTTGCTTCTTAATGTGATAACAAGAATTCCATGCTTGCCACGTCCTAACTAAAGGAATTACATGGTTGTTTGAGATTGAATGCATGGTTGGGCTTGGCTAATAATTATACACGCAGCTACTTAGTATTCCTTTCATCTATCCTAGGCCATTAGTTATATAATATATCTTAAGCATTAGATAAACATATGATTGCAGCTAAGGCGTTAAAACAATTTAGGCCGGGTTACACAACATTCACGTAATACAAATTTACAAAATAAATTCGGATTGTACTCAACTTAGTATTATAAGGAAATACCACACAAAATAAATCCATGTACAAAATCTACTATTATACAAGTAGTCGAAATTTTAGGGTTCTACACCTTTTTTTAAAACGGTCTTAATGGCTCGCAGGCCCAACTAAACAAGCAGTATAAACAATTTAATCAAAGTCAAATAAACAGTGTAACAATTGGAATAAGCAAACACGTAGAACACATTATTGGATTTTGTAATTTCTACAATAATGAACTTACATAATTTCTTGGTAAGCTTAGGCTGAAGTTCTACCAATTATGTGAGTCAATGAGCGGTCGTTTGGGGTGATAAAGTAGAAACAATGCATGAACAAGTAAAATAAAATTGAGGATGTAGTATCAAGATGTCTCTATCGCACATAACTGCAATGATTTTCGTATTTTGAGTGGTATAGTCTGGACCGAAATATGAAGCACTTAAATCTAATATCTCTTGAAAGCTAAGAAGTTGATCTATAACTTTTATGCCAGGCAAAAGACCCAAATCATACAATTGAAGGATGAAAATTTGGTTCGAATGATAATGATGCGCTGAAATGTGCAGATTGGGCAGCTCTTGGTAATTTAGTCATAATGTTCTCTAGAAAATAGATATTGGGATGATTCTTATGGCCATGGAACGCCAAGACATAGACCCACAAATCTTGTAAAGACAAGAAAATAAAATTCGTGCGTTACGATGGTGAAAATGGCTCGAATTAGAGGAATAGTGCTGCAGCACAACAACTTGACATCAGTCACAACACATCGGTGAGGTTTAACATGTCCTAGTACTTTTTCCATAAGTTTGTCCAGAAAATTGATATTGATGTGGTTCAAGTTGCTATGGATATCTAAGGCATAAAGCTACATTTTCTAAGAAGACACCAAAGAATAATTCGCTGGTTAAGAAGGTGAACAACTACTCGAAAGGTGAGTGGTCGCTGGGAATGTGCAGCATAAATATATCATCAGTTTTCTGTCAAGCATTCTGAAATTTTAAGGAATAAATATCCATCCATCTCCTAAATAACCTACTTGATATCCTTCCCCACAATCACACAATTGAGCATAATCACATATTAACTTCTATAATTCAAGTCATCTTATCAAATTTAATTAAGAAATACACAAACCCATTTGACAAAAATTATATTTTACCAATCACATAAGAGAATTGTGATTCACAAAAACAAAAGTTAATATATTTGAGAAAAGCCGCCTAACTAGTCACCCTAATGACATTTAAGATGTACAATCAACCCTAGCAATTTTCATATTTACACATTATCAATTGACTTTTTTTAAGACCCCTGTTTTATCAAAAAAATTAAAACATAAAGCATTATCAAACCTCATCACCTCAATAAAGGACCACATTTTCCATGTCTACATAGTCTAAACCCTTTACACTTAATCTCAACAAACATTTCACAAATTGCAATTTAATCAAAAAATTCTTCGGTTTGCTTCCAATAAAACCAATTAAAATTTAATCAAGATACAAAATAACTCCTCGATGAAATAAAAATATCACTAAAATTTCAACTTCAACAGTTCAATCAATCATTTTATCATCAACTTGAAATTATCACTAAATCACATAATACAAACAACAATTCGCAACAATTTTGTACAAATCCAAACAATTATAAACAAACCCATTTGAGGAGAATTCAAAAGAAAAATATTTACCCACTTTTGGAAAAATCCTCCAATTCCTCAAGAAAGATCAAATACTCCTTGCCCACAAGACCAAGTTTAGTAGCTTAGCACTTTCACCACTAGGAATCCTCACATCACGGGCAATTAAAAAATGCCCGTGGTTTCAGATTTTGTTGATCGACTTTCGGCCTTCAAATGAATACTCCTAGCTTACTGTTTTGTGCAACCATAACCCAATTTTTGTAGCCACTTTGTTTAATAGGAGTTTGGTAATGAAACAAGGTGAAATTGCTAGAGAATAGTGATGAGAGGGAGAAAAAGAAAAAAAATGGATGTCCCTTTGTTGTTTGTAGATCTCGCCACTATGAAATTTTGTCTCTAATTTGTTTGCTCATTAGGTGCTAATGCTAGAAGTTATGGTGAATGATTGAAATAAAACACTCCTCTGCCTATCCTAGCTCACGGCCAAAAGAAGGTAAGTAAATGAGTGTGTGTGTGTGTGTTTTCCACCTACCTTTTCCACTTATTTATAGATGTTAAGGGACCTCAAGCTTGTTTCTAAAATATAGATTAATGTGGCTTTGGAATCCATGGGCCAAAATGAGGAGAAAATTGGGCTTATTATTATTTTTTTCGTACTTGCAAAATAAAGTAAGTTTTGGGCCTTTTTCTTTGTGACATAAATTATTTAGATAAGCCTCATTTCCTTTAAGTCTCAAATTAAAGTTAAGCTAACTTATTTAAGAAACATTGATAGAATAATTTCTAAAATAAATGGCTAATGAATAGGTGAAATAATAACCTAAATTAACCTTAGTTAACCATCACTCAATCTCTCAATTCTAAAATTAATTTAGCTTAATCTTGACTAACTATTATTTGCCAAATACTACATTACAACTTCTAAACTCCAAAAATAAACCACTCAAGAACTAAATGATATAAATCTCACATATACCAATAAAGTTATATGAAATCAATTATTATTATTTTTTAAAAGGAATATTAATTTTTAAGAAATTAGATAAATAAAGATAATTAAATTGTTCTACATCCTCTCCCTAAAAGAATTTGGTCCCTAAATTTCTTCCTATATTATTTATGAGAAACTCTAAAATCCCAAGATACCATGATAGTTTCATGATCAAGTCAGTCCACCCATTACTAGTTAGTAAATATCCCTAAATTTTTATAAAGGGTCCAAATTGGATTTAAATGAATTATTATACTACAAGATTTATATTACAAGGCTTGACTAACTTTCCACTACGTTTATCTCAGGGTGCCTCTTGTCTTGCCAGTGAAAATATCCGTGCTTGCATTTTGGTCTCCGCTTGTCACCCATTTCTGACATCATAGGGCATTTCTTTATTTGGTGTTGATTGCTGCTGCACTTGAGGGAAATCCCCAATTTGAAGCAACATTGAGAAAGCCCGTGAGACTTCCCATTGCAGTGGGAGCATGGTTTTCTTTGTGTCGTTGCGTGTTTCTCCTTTTCACCATTATTTTTGACTCCAATATTATGAAATTTTTGGGGTTTTTCAGATGCCTGTCCATCAACAGGCTTCTTGAAACTGTCATTAGTTCCCCTTAGTTGCGATCCAAGTCGACTCAACCCGCTCTCAGTTCGAACTGCTGCCCTAACAACTGCTTCATAGGACTCTGATTCAATGGACAATAGTTCCTTCTGTAGTTCATGTCTCAATCCCCAAGTGAACTTGTAAGGTTTCTCGCTTTCAGTATTTATCACCTCAAGTGCGTACTTAGACAAACAGTGAAACTCAGATTCATACTGAGCCACATTCATACTCCCTTGTATTAAACAATAGAACTCATCTCTACGTGCCTCTCTAGCTACTGGCGGATTGTATTGATTTCAGAACTCTCGCTTAAAATGCACCCTCCTCCTCAGTTGTTCTTGCATTTGTCTGATGGGAGTGCACAACTAACTCCTCGTCGTGGTCAGCTGTGATCAGTTCTGACTCTTCAGCTGTCTCCCTAATAGCTGTCTCCTCCAAACTCTATTGATCTCCATCAGCAGTCTCTTCTAACCTCTGATGTTCACTGACAACATTCTCATTTTCTTCAACTGAGGTCTTCAAACTACCCTTTTCCTTGGAACTTTGTTGCTCCTCACAAGCAGCTTCCTTTTCCACAGTCGTGCCAGACTCAGCTAGCTTGGCTAAAGCGGATTTTTTCACTAGTTAAAGTTCGCCAAAAATATTTGGATCTTACAACTACAAGTGTACATTGTAGTTTATAGGATAATGGCAAGCAAGGTCGTATTCCTCAGGGATTGACTATGAAACACTTAGGCTATAATAATATCACATTCCAATTTTATTGAATCGACCGAATATCAAGTTTTATAAAACTCGAAAAATAAAAAGAAAAAGAAATGATTTTTCGAACTCCACAAGTATTTTCAACAACCACAGAAGCAACCTTAGGCACATAATCTCAACATGTTTCATCAATATTAAATCCAATTAAAGTTTTATAAACCAAGTCAAGCAATTATATGGGTTCAATTCATAAGTTAGTCTATTCCCCATCCCAGACGGGCCATAAATAGTATATTAATAACAATTGTAGGTCTCCCGACTCGATACAACTATTATTAACTCCCAAAAGATCTATGAATTGAATGACTCTCCATAAACAGTTGTAGGTCTCCCGACTCAATACACCCGTTTATGTTTGAATTCGATTTCCCTCTTTGTTAGAACTCCTCTTCCGAATTTCGCACTAAAAAATATGACATGCAAATTATTGTCCAAATAAAAAGCAATTAAGAATAAGCACTCAAATTCATAAAATAGAAAACATGAATTAATTAAGAAAATAATTAATCAAGATTTAACATGAATCCACAATGTTGATTAGGCCCTAAGATTCGAAAGATTAGCCATACATTGATAACAAATTCATAGACAAACTTGAAATCAACATTGTGACAATGCTTAATCACAAACAAGAGATCTAAATTAAGAAAGAAAACCCCTTCATGTCAGGATGGATTCCCCTTCCAAGCCTTTGAAGTTCTTGTGGTTCCGTAGATGCGAAAGGCCTTGTGGTGTTCTTCACAACCTAGCCCTCCTCTCTCACAAGACCTTGGATCTTGTGTTCCTGTGAACTTTGGTGTGTTGTATGGTGTATGAATGTTGTAATTTCCGTGCAGCCCTTGGGTCCCTTTTATAGATGCTTGGAGAGATTACTTGTAGAGTCGGAGTGGGAAAAGGACACAAAACTCTGAGACAACGCATCACACGGCCCGGCCGTGCAGCCTCACATGCCCGTGTGGCTGTCACACGGTTTGGCCGTGCGGCTTGTTTTCGTCCCTTGTTTCTTCCCAACTTCACACATACATGTCATCTTTCACGCGGCTAGGTCACATAGTCGTGTGGTCCCACACAATCTGGCCGTGTGATGTGTTTTTGTCCAGTTTCTTCGTCTTTTCGATCTTATCTTTGCACTCGTCAATCCTATCCGGGCCTTTCAACTGATATTCCTTCAATTAAGCTCTCTTTGCTGTAAAACATTACCATAATACGCAGTATCATGCCCTTCTAAGGAAACCAAGTAATATCACACTAAACATACATGAAAATGTATCAATTATATATCATTTTAAGCCCTTAAATGCACGTATATTTACACGTATCAAAATCCCCCAAACTTAAAGCATTGCTCATCCTCGAGCAAATTAAGAAAAATTATCTCAAGGGGTACAAAGAACACTACAAACATTCAATCTCATTTGACTCCATATCTAAGTAAATCATGCAATTCATTATCAAGAAGTCTTCATTCCCAAGTTCGGCATAATTAATACTCTCTCGGGTACTTGACATCGTGACTCACAAGTAAGTAGCGTATCACTCATCTCTCAAAGTGTATGGAAAGTGTTTATGCTTAAATCAATTCAATGAATGTAGAACTACCATATGCTTACAAATCGTCTCACATCTCGACCACTTTTGTGTTCACAATTTAAGAAACAAAAAGGACTTTTCATTTGGTTGTAACGTAGGCTCTTTGGTAAGGGTAGGAAAATTTGGATTAAGTGGCTTGACTTGAGAAAGAGAAAATTGCACTTTTGGTCCCACCAGATTATAGGAGTTGCACTTTTGGTCCCACAATTTGCATTTTTGGTCCCAAATGATTTTTTAAGCACAATTAGTCCCATATGATTCAAAAGTTGCAATTTTAGTCCCAACAATAACGGAAAAGTTAACTGACCGTTAACTCTATTCTTACGGGACCAAAAGTGCATTTTTTTCGAAAATTAATTAAAAAAAGAAAAAAAATCTGAAAAATTATCAAACAATTTTAAAAATTATAACAAAATTTTAAAATTATTTTTAATTTATTAAAAAAGATATAAAAAAATCCAAAAAAATTAAAATCTAAAAAATAAAATATATAAATATATGATAATTTGTTTAAAATAATTGAAATTATTTTCAAATCCCAAAAATTACAAAAACAAGAAATGTGAAAATTGTTTAAAAAAAACTATACACTGTTTTAAACATCTGAAATTTATTTAAAATATTTTAAAATTCTAAACTGAAATAAAAACTCAATATTATTTTCAAAAAGTTTCTTTTAAAAATAAATGATGTTTCAAAAATCTAAAATTCTGTTTAAAGAACTAAAAGTTGTGTTAAAAAACTGACAACTACTTCAAATAATAAAAATGAATTCAATATAAAATTAAAAAACTGGAAAATTTTCTAAAAATCTGAAAAATGGATTAAAAACTGAAAACTAGAAGATTTTGAAAAATTAACCAAAAATCTGATTGTTTTAAAACTTCTAAAAAGGGTAAAAACTTTGATTTTTATACAAAACTAAAATTATTTAAAAAATATAAAAATTAACGAAAATACTGAATTTTGTTTTAAAAAATCCAAAATTTGTTCAAAAGTCTTAACATTATCTCAAAATCAAGATATTAAAATCTGATAGTTTTTGAAAAAACTTCCATATTTTTCTAAAATATTTTTCGAAGTTTTAAAAAGTGTTTTGATTTTTTTATTTTGGAATTTAAAATATTTAAAAAATATAAAGTAAATGTTAATTTTTTTAAAAAAAATTATACTTATTTTCAACAATTTTCAGATTTTATTTTTATAATTTTTGGATTTTAATATAATTTCCATTTTTTTACTATTTTTTGTTTTTTTAAACAAATTATCATATTTCTAGATTTTAATTTTTAGATTCTAAAATATTTTTTGGATTTGAAAAGATGTAGAAGAAAATGGAAATTATTTTTATTTCTTTAGTTCTTTAAACAAAATTTTAGATTTTTGACACATCATTTATTTCTAAAAGTAACTTTTTGAAAATAATGTTGAGTTTTTATTTTAGTTTAGAATTTTAAAATATTCTAAATAAATTTCAGATGTTTAGAACAATGTATAGTTATTTTTAACAATTTTCACATTTCTTGTTTTTGTAATTTTCGGGATTTGAAAATAATTTCAATTATTTTAAACAAATCATCATATTTTTTATATTTTAATTTTTAGATTTTAATTTTTTTTGGACTTTTTTTATTTCTCTTTTAATAAATTGAAAATAATTTTAAATTTTTGTTATAATTTATAAAATTGTTTGATAATTTTTCAGATTTATTTTCTTTTTTTAATTAATTTTCAGAAAAAATGCACTTTTGGTCCCGTAAGAATAGAGTTAACGGTCAGTTAAGTTTTCCGTTAGTGTTGGGACTAAAATCGCAACTTTTGAATCATATGGGACTAAATGCGCTTAAAAAAAATCGTTTGGGACCAAAAATGCAACTATGGGACCAAAAGTGCAACTCATGTAATCTGGTGGGACTAAAAGTGCAATTTTCTCACTTGAGAAATTAGAATTTAAGCATACAAACATGCAATTTACCAACCCAATTTCAACATAATACTAATTTTTTCAAGATATATTCTTTTTTTCACTCATCTCCACCCTTATTTCTCCTTTTTTCATTCTTAGGCCTTTTTGCCTTTTTTTTTTTTTTTTTCTCTGGCCTCAAGCTCTCATTTTTTTCACAATTTTTAGAATTTTTCTTTCTTTTGCTCGATTTTCTCGATATATTTTTTAGAGATTTTTTTTCGAGCTTCATTCTTTTTTCATTCACCCAGATACTGCTCATCCCTCTTTCTTTTGCCAACTTCCTCTTTTTTTCATAAATTTTCACCACTTCTCCCCCAAACTTGTTCATTTTCTATAAGCCCAAGAAATTTCAGGGACAAAATCATTGGTTTCAATTTTAAAGATCAATGTGACTACCAATAAAAAATTTGGCTCAAAATTGGCTAACTAGGGAATCATGAGTTCATAGGTAGGCTTTTTAGGATAAGTAGGCTAAACAAAGATGGCCTGAAATCATTTTCAAAAACTGCACACACATATGGCTTCAATGGAAATACCAGAGCAAGTTCTAGAGTTCTGTCAATCATGAAGGCCACACTTAGAAAACAAATAAGTTGCATAAGATAAAGCAGTTTAAGGCACACAAAAGCTCACAGGCTTATTTTTCGCAACATGCTCAAATACCCAATTTTTTTAACTAATACCAAACAAATAAAAGACATCTCCTCAACTACTCATCGCATTATTCACAAAAATAGGTCATCTCATAAAATCAAATGCTCATAGTAAAACTCATACAGAATCTTTGGGCATTTTTGAAAAATCTTGATCAAAATCACACACAAAAGCAATTAAACATGCTAAATCGATAAACATGATAAAAAATAAAAAACAAAAAAATAAAAAATCATAAAAAAACAAAAATTTTAATGCAAATTTTTATGCTCTACATGCAATCCTAAATGCATTGCAAAATGCAAGAAAGTACTAAATTACGCATTTTTGACAGCCCCCTAAACTTAAAATATGCTTCGTCGCGAACATATGAGGAAATTATCAAAAGAAAGAGGAATGCGTAATAAGTATTTACATGGATCACTGTGGTGGTGGAGGTGGAGGGTAGTGGCCTTGTGAAATATGCCACTAATCCATACAAGAGATCATCTCGTATATGTACTACTGTTGCTGGGTGATAGCATCGAACCGTTGTAAGTACTCTGTGTGATACTCATCAACTGTAGCCGTCAACTGATAAATGTCGTCTATCACTTTGCCCACGTTGGCTTCCACCCTTTCTAGCCTATCGCTCATTCTACCGATTACCTCTTGTCTAGAGGATTTCGGTGTCTCCCTCAAAGGCTCTTCTTGCTCTTCTTGAGCAGCAACCCCCTGTTCACCTCTTAGCAACCAATTACCTCTATTTCTTATAGATGTAGCTTCAGGGTTAGGAAACCTAACTTTTGTTCTGTCTGCTTGATTTAGCCAGTAATCACGCCCCATCGAATGGAATCATTTTCATAGCAGATAAAACAGTATACCTTTCAAAGCTAACATTAAAGTACTCAGCAATATGAGTAATCATCGCCCCAATACAAATTCCTCCCCTCTCAGATTTTCTCACCCTATCAAATTGTCGGGCTATAATAGCCCCGACGTTTGGCACAACCTCCGTCTCTGACGACATACACCAAATAATAAACAACTCATCTACCCGCAAGACCCCTTTACTCTCCTCCCTCACAAAAATCGTTTCTGCTAGTGCTCTTTGTACATAGCGGAATACGGGGTTTTGAATGCTAGATGCCTTCGAGGTACCCAGCGTGTAGATTCGTTTTCCAGTTATTTCCCTCCAAAAACTATCCTTATCAAAATCCTCATACTCCTCAACCCCATAAGCCAAAGTTCTATATATTTCATTCAAATCAATAGTCAACTCTTCGACTCATTTGCCAACCGGAACCGAATCCCCATCAAATTTCTTTTTTGAACTACTAATTCGAAATTACTTAAGAATTCAAGTATAAATCGAATAAGTAGCTCAATGCCCATTCAACAATTCATGCCAATCAATCCGACCACACATAACCCGAAAATCATCCAATAAACCTAAATTAGGAAGAGTATGTTCATCGAGATACCTTGTATTTATACATAGTCGATAATAGAGTATCGCCCATCTAGCCCGGTGTGTTTCATTCGATAAGATGACATTTTGAAGCTTCCAGGTCGTCAACCGCGTACTCCGATTATGGCTCGAGTTTGGGCTCCGGAGTTGGTTTCTTTGTCTTTTCGTGTTCCTTCTTGTTCCTCTTTCACCCCTAGATGCCATGAAAACCCAATTTATGAGGTGAAAAAATCTGAAATTTTGAAATTTTAAAAATCCCCAAACTTGGGGTAGAACTTGAAGAAGTTGAAAATTTGAAGGTTTTAGGCGATGGGTTTCTTGAGAAGTTGAAGAATATTTGATTTTGGGGTGAGATTTATAGTGATTTTGGTGAGATTTAGAGAGGAGTTTGAGATTTTTGGAGAGAATTTTCGAGTTGTAGGATTTGGGTAGGAGAAAGTGGGAGAAAAAATGAGTTTTGGGGGTGAAATAGGTGAGAAATAACGACTGGTCTGACGGGCCGCACGACCCATGTGATGCCGCTCGGGCAGGCCATGCGGCCCTACGCACCCTGTGCTGGTCTGCCTTATCCCACACGGGCGTGTGGGTGCCACACGACCTAGCCGTATGGCGCTGGATGGCTCGCTTCCTCGCATGGCCTGGTCGTGTGGCTTCACACGGCCGTGTGATGTAATTTTTCCTTTTTTTCCATCATAACCGAGAGTTTGCCATGGCGCCTCCTACACAACAACTCACAAAAGTAAATACAACTTAAAATTAAGTTAATAGTAAAAATAAAATTGAAATTAAAATTGAAGGCGATTAAAAATAAACAAAAATAGGAAATAAATTGGGTTGCCTCCCATAAAGCGCTAAGTTTTACGTCTTCAGCCAGACTTCAAATTTCTAATCACTGTCGTTGAACCATGTCGGTTGAAATCTGTGAGCCGTCAAAGTCAATACCATCTATCAAACGAATGGCATTGCATTGTTCTCTCGGATTCAGTTCCGTATCGCTTGGGAATTTGCCCTTTTGATGTTGGCCTCCCACTGCAGTTGCGATCGGGGCTACTTGTGTTTCTAGAGATTTCAGTCTTACGTTCACATTCGTGTTCAACTGAGTGACTTATTCTTCTATCATGTCTATCTTCGCTTCATCCTTATTCAGTCTTGCCCTAGTTTCTCCGATAAACGAGGATATCATCTCCTCAACAAATGCTTTCTTTTCATTTGACTCCACTCTGCCTTGATTACACACATTAAATCCCGGAGGTGGCTGCAAAATATTTTTATTGATAGCATAAAAAATGTTTTCATGGTTTCGCAACCCCGGATGATAGTAATTGGGTGTCTAATTATTTCTATAATTGTTGTTGAAATTCCTTTATGGGCCCACAAAGTTCGCTTCTTCTTCAACAACATCATGATCTGTTAGAGTCACTTGTTGCATCGCATCCAATTTCATATTTAGCACATATACCTGTTATGTGAGCATGACGACTTTCTCATCCTGAACTTCTACCACACATCGAATAGTAGATCTCTCGGATGGCCATTGGTAACTATTGTTCGCCATCTCCTTTAACAATTCTAGTGCCTCATCTGGATATTTCCCTAGTAGTGCACTCCCAGATGCAACATCTATAGTCATTCTCGTGTTGCCACTCAAACCATTATAGAAGTACTGGACTTGTTGGTAGTCGGGATATCCATGTTGAGGGCACTTCCTTAGCAATTTCCGGAATCTATCCCATGCCTCATATAGTGGCTCTAAATCTGACTGCCTAAATTGGCAATTTCAGATTTCAATTGTAGCGTTTTACTAGGGGGAAAGTATTTGGCTAGAAACCGGTGACGGTTCAACCCAATTTGCTACTGGTGGTGTTAGAGAGCATAACCATCCTATAGCCTTATCGTGCAGAGAGAATGCAAAAAGGTGGCATCGAATGATATCCTCAGAAATACCATTCATCTTAACAGTATCGCAAATTTCTAAAAAGTGCACCACATGTGCGTTTGGATCCTCAACGGCTCTGCCGCCAAACTGATTTTGTGACACCATGGATCAATGCAGGTTTTAGTTCAAAATTGTTTGCATTGATCGGCAGATGGGCCACACCCCCATAAGTCTGACTTACCTCCAGTTGGAAATAGTCTCTAACTGCCCTTCTCGCAGGCCTTTCCACTATCCGGTCATGTGCGTCTGCCCCATGTGGGCGCCCCTCATTGATTCTATTATTCACGACATTCTGATTATTCCCCTCCGCCATTGCTTTAAATCTTTTCCTTAATTGCTTCGATGTTTTCTCGATTTTCAAATCAATGGGTATTGGTTGTGTAGATCTGGAACACGTGATCATGCACTACCTGCACTTAACAAAAATAATGTTAGAACCGAAAAAGAACAAAATAAAATAAAAAACAATTTTGAAAAAATAAAAAAAAGGTTACAAAAAATCTTTCAATTAAGATTGAACTACTTATTACTATATCTAAGTAGAATCTTTCAATCCCTGACAACAGCGCCAAAAACTTGTTCGCCAAAAATATTTGGATCTTACAACTACAAGTGTACAGTGTAGTTTATAAAATAATGGAGAGTAAGGTCGTATTCCTCAAGGATTGACTACGAAAAACTTAGCCCATAATAACATCGCATTCCAATTTTATTGAAGCGACCGAATATCAAGTTTTATAAAAAAAAGAAAAATAAAAATAAAAAAAATAAATTTTAGAACCCCACAAGTATTTTCAACAACCACGGAAACAACCTTAGGCACATAATCTCAACATGTTTCATCAATATTAAATCCAATTAAAGTTTTAAAAACCAAGTCATGAAATTCTATGGGTTCAATTCCTAAGTTAGTATATTCCCCCTCCCGGGCGGTGCATAAACAGTAGATTAATAACAATTTTGGGTCTCCCGACTCGATACAAGTATTATTAACTCCCAAAAGATCTATGAATTGAATGACTCCCCACAAATATTTGTAGGTCTCCCGACTCGATACACCTGTTTATGTAGGAATTTGATTTATGTCTTTGTTACAACTCTTCTTCCGAATTTTGCACTAACAAATATGACATGCAAATTATTGGCCAAATAAAAAGCAATTAAGAATAAGCACTCGAATTGATAAAATAGAACACATGAATTAATTAAGAAAAAAATTAATCAAGATTTAACATGAATCCACAGTTTAGATTATGCCCTAAGATCCGAAAGACTAGCCAAACATTGATAACAAATTCATAAACAAACTTGAAATCACCATTGTGACATCATTTAAGCACAAACAAGAGATCTAAACTAAGACAAAAAACCCCTTCGCGTCAGGATAGATTCTCCGTACAAGCCTTCGAAGCTCTTGTGCATCCGTTGATGCGGAAGGCCTTGTGGTGTTCTTCGCGACCTAGCCCTCCTCTCTCAGAAGACCTTGGATCTTGTGTTCTTGTGAAATTTGGCGTGTGGTATGGTGTATGAATGTTATAATTTTCGTGCAGCCCTTGGGTCCCTTTTATAGATGTTTTGAGAGATCACTTGTAGAGTTGGAGTGGAAAAAGTACACAAAAGTCCGAGACAACGCATCACACGGCTCGACCGTGTAGCCTCACACGCCCGTGTGGCTTTCACACATTCCACTTCACATGACCATGTGGCTCTCACACGGTTCGACCGTGTGGCTTGTTTTGTCCCTTGTGTCTTCCCAACTTCACACGGATATATTATCTTTCACACAGGTGTTAGTCCAAGTGGCTACGATAATCTAGAGGGGGGGAGGGTGAACAGATTATGCCGATTTTTGATTTTTGCCCTCTTTTTCAAATGTAGAAATGATAGCAATAATGTAAGTGCGGGAAAAATAAACAACACTCGATCATTTAAAGAGGTTCAACCCACCTAGGGCCTAATCCTCTGCTACCCCGGTATATCCAAAGTGGATTTCGAAAAAAGAAAAAGAAATTTTATTAATAGATACCAAAGCTATTACACCTTCACCTTGAAGAGTACCACACTCTTCTTACAACACCACCAAGAACATTACCACAATCTTCTTTCACCTATGAAGAGTACCACACTCTTCAACACCTAGAATCATCCAAGTGTGCTCTTACCACAAGAACACTAACAAGGATGTCTTGTTTTGGATGATTGAAGGAAATTCATGATTACAACTTGATAGAAGTATACAACTTTGTAGGTCCCAAGGGGTGTGAGTGTAAGGTTTAGAAGGGGGGGTTGAATGAACCTTACCAACTTTTCGATTTAGTCTTTTTTAAAATGTTCAGAGTTAATACTTCACAGCTGAGTCCTTGATGGACAGCTAAGTTAGTTAATCAACAGAGTTAGTCACTCAACGACTCGACTGAGCTGTTGATAGAATAACTCAGCTGTTTTGACTAAAGACTTAACTCGACTGTGATATGTTTTCAGCGGAAGACTTAACACCCTTGAATTTGGTTAAGTTTGTTTTAATATTTGGTTTTAGCATTTGGTTGATTATCAATTGGACAACAAATTTATCAGCAGATATAAAAGTAATATGCAGAAATTAAAGTGTTGAAATGTAAATGACACAATAAGTTTTTATAGAGGTTCGAAGATCGGGTAATTCTTCTACTCCTCTCTTCTCCAACTCCTGGAGGAATCCACTAAGTATTGATCAATATACAGAGTGGTTAACGATCCAGATACAAGTCTTGATCACACAAATGACTTGATCCTTTGGGACTCAGTCTGGAGATGCCTTGGTCACACAGCTGGCTTCTCGTACGACTCAGCTTCTTCAAAGGGCAGCTGCCTTGCTACTACAACCCACTTGCTCAAGTTTCTTGGATTTGATCACGAAGCCCTCCAAAAACTTGAGACTGGTTCGACCTTGAACCTTCCTACAATCCTCCATGGAATGTAGACCCCTTGATTCTTCAAATGTTTCCTCTTCAACTGATAGAAGTTGTCTTTCCTTCACAGGTGAGTGTTGGATTGATTTCCTTCGTAATGTAGGCTTGAGGATTGAATTTGAATGACTTGAGAATATTTTTGGTTACAGTTTGAATGTTAGCTTGAATGTTCGTGGTTCAGGTAACTTTCTCTCAGAGTGATTCCTCAGCCTTTTATAGTGATCTTTTAAAAATTTGCCCGTTGAAGAGATAGGCTTATTTTTAAAAGACACTTGTGGTCGTTGGCTTGTCTTGTTGCAGTCCTTGGAATTGCCACTTCCTCGTATGAATGATTCTTCAGCTTTTCAGAGTTCTGACACAGTTGCAGTGCTTCCAATTGGTTTATTCCTTTTGCACGCTTCTGGGACTGAGCACTTCAAGAAAGGCAGTATGGAGGTATTACTTGTTTAAGTAATTCTCTTGACTTCTGTGCAACGGATCTCTTTCAGTTATCTCGTCTTGACTGCATTTTCTTAACTTCCCCAGTTGACTTCGAGTCAGCTTCCAATCATTGGATGACTCTTCTGTCATTTCAACTTGAGACTTGGTTGTCTTGAGTTGACTTGACTGATACTTCACTCAGCTGTATCTCACCGCACCTTCATCGAGTTCTGTCTTCTCTTCCTTGCCACACTCACTCGCCTTGCAATGAGTCTTCCTTCTAGTCTCTAGTTGTCTTCTTGCATGTTCGGGCATAGGCGACTTGACTCACTCGACCAAATTTATCTATTACAATGCAATTTACAACAGAAAAATGGGGTGCCAACTTTCTATTCTAAGTTTTACATGGCATTCATCAAAATCTAAAAATTAATTTCCCAACAATTTCCCCCTTTTTGATGATGCCAAAACTTAAAACATTCATACAATAAAGTAATGAAAAGAAAAGATACGTCACGGACAATGCGAAATCACGGAATGTATGCGTAGAATCAATCTTTTATTGATCATAACATTCTTGTTCTTTATACAGCTGTTTACATAGTGTATCAGAGCATAAACAGAATTTAAAGTAACTATGCTGTTCTATATCTACACAAGTATAGAAATTGAACGATTTCATTCGATGTACAGAAGACTTACATAAAAATGTATTTACATAGTAAAATACATGAAGGGGTGGGTAGCAACACTTCATCTCCTTCGATGCCTCCTTCTTTCATCTTCTTCAGCTCTGTCATCTTCTGATATTTTTCTCTTTTTCTCATCTTCAGCCGCCTTTTTTTTCTCATACGCCTTTCTGGCAGCTTCATCTCTTCTCTGTCTTTTTGTCTTTTCTCCCATAGCTGAGTTTGTCTTTTATTTTCCTCTTCAATTCTCTTCACATACTCAACATTGTTCTTAGCCACTTGTAGGTTGGCTACTTCGTCAAATCCAACCCAATAGATCCCTCCTTTCTTGCCTGGATCTATGTACTCAATGTTTTTGGGCAGAGATCTAGGTCTGAAACCTCTTCCTCCACCACCGCTTCTTCCTCCGCCTCCTGGGGCGTGTATTGTCTTGGGGCCTTCTTTTTCCCAAATGAATGACTAGCGAGTGATCAACAGAGTGATTTGCCGAGTCTCTGCATTGCGTCGTTTCTTCACATAGTTTGGGACCTTTTTCCCAAGAAATCCCGTGCTTGAGCCATGGACATATTTGCAAGTAACCTTGAGATGCGAGTCTTGAATTTATCAACGAGATCTTGGCTCGGTTCCGGCATCCGAAATGGCATAGGTGTCTCTGTCATTGGAATGCCTCCATGTTGTTTCGAAATGTTCATAACTCGCATCCATCTTTCCTTCCACTTCCTTCATCCCCTCGCTTCAATCGTCTTTCTCTTTTCACCATAGGTACTGCAGTGTTGGAGTGGCGAGTCACATCTTTCGAACCTTCCCCCTCAACAGATTTTCCTTTCTTCTCTCTCTTCTCACTTCCTCACTGCCTTTCTTTCCCTTCACGATTCGTCCTCCTTTTCAACTTCCGGATCCCTTCAAGACCTTTTGGTATTCCTCTTCCCCCTTTTTGGCATCATCAAAGGAGAGAGGAACCCCGAAACAAGCTAGCAAGCATGAAGTCTAAGCGGTGATAGCCGAGTTCGTCAATCTGGCGGCGGAGTATCTTTGTCGGAATTTAGAGCGGGTGGCGTTGGATTCAAATTTCTTTACCAACTTCATCTCGGCCATGAGAAGGCTGAACTTTCGATCCATGTTCTCCTCTACGCAGGAGCTCTTTCTTATTATATTCACGCAGCAGCTTGTATCTCTGTGGTGTGAGATTCATGCATTCGTTTGATGTGCTCTTGCATTCTTGTCTTTGCATCGGCATTCTCAGCCCGCTAGACTAGCAACTTGTTGAACAATGTCCTGAAATATCGAGCTTGTTCCACGCGCATTGTCTGCTTCTTTGTTGCCACCATTCCCGGATCCCCGACAATTATGCCTCGCAGATCGCGGTATGGTTTGCATCTCTGTTATCCAGCCTCATGTCCAGTGAGGCCTGGTGCCTCTCCATCTTTTCAATCTCTGCAAATATGGCTTTGAAAACTTCCCGAACCTCACTCATTTTGCCTCACTTGTCTCGGTGGCGGCCAACGTCAAAGTCATAGTCTCTTGAAACAATGGTGTCTGTGGGAATAACAGATCGGGTTTATGGAAGCGCTCTCGATCTCTAGGCGATTCTTCGGGAGGTCGGTACCTCCAGAGAAGGGAAATGATTCTACAAAAGGATCATCACGGGCAACTGGAATCTGCTCAATGACAACTTGTGCTCGTGAAGTCTCCGGTGGAGTCAATCCTGCTACAGCTTTGGGAGCCTGCGCAGTTGACTCTGTTTCAGCTGTGGTCTGTTGTGAAGTTGACCCGACTTTGCGAGCCTCAATGTCTTAACACTTCTTCTCCTCTGGTTTTTCCACATGAGTTGACTGGTCCTCGACCATATCAGAAGCGTCATCGAACGATGATGAGATTTCCATGGGTGGCTCATCATCAAAGTTAAATGTTTGGCGAGTAGTCTTAAGGTCAGACTTGCTCGTGGTTGGAAGAACATCCTCGGCTGAGTCTTTTGGATCGGCAATAGGGGTTGACTTAGCTTCATCTTAACCTTCGGATCCCAGAAAGGTTACATCAGGATTATCCTGGGAATCGTGAAGGGCACTTATCTCCTTTTCAGATGGGTCGATGATAGTAGGAGGGATGTTCTGTGCTTCAGTTTCTTTACCCCGGGAAGTCTCAACCTCCCGTTGGCCTTCATTACCTCCTGCAGTCTCAATTGCAGCGAGGCCTTGGACAGTCCCTTCGATAGTGTCAACTGTCTTGGGGTCTTCTGAGGTGGCATCCACTGGAGTCTCAACTCCATGGATTGCACATTCATTGCCCAGAGTGTTAACTCCTAGGGCAGTTCCTTCCTCGTGCCTCGATCGCATCATCAGATCGCGTCATTGGCTCGAGAGCGATTGGCACTTCACCAGATCTTTAATCGCCTGAGCCTCATCATGACAACTTGCTTTGTGTATTCGATTGTTGTTCCTTCTACACTTCGCCTCCGAGATTCGTTGTGAGTCACCGCAACATCCTCCGACCTTGCCGCAGTGGGGGAGTTTTCCCCTCGGTGGCTCACCATCGAGTGACTTGGAATGGGGTCACTCGTCTCCGGACTCCCATTGTTTCCCATTGAGTATTCAGTTGGGCGGTGGGTAAGACACCTTCATTAAGGGTTGGCTTGACCGGGGTCCCCACAATCCCGCCATCGCCATTTCCCTTAACACCTTCCTCCGAATGAGCTGGGGAAGTGGTGGTAGCGACAACAAATGGGCAATATGCCGCACTTTGCACTCCCATAGGATCAATCTCCACTGTAAGTTGGAGGACTCCCCTGTCCCTCCATCATCCTTCGCTCATGTAGGATTCTCGGATTCTTGCATTGCTTGCTGCGAGCTTGCAACTCTTCTCGTGGCGGCGGAGGGTCCGATCCTCTTCACTTTCGATAGGGCGTCAAGGTGAGGATGTGTATGATCGGTGGTGGTGGTGAGAGAGGGGGCAGATCTTTGGCCTTCTCACGTGCTTTTTTGCGTCCTCACCGCTTTAGCCCGTTCGTTTTCTTTTCCAAATCTGCGGTATATTGATACAATTATCATCGTCAAGGGCTTGCAAAGACTGTGTCAACCTCAAGAAACCTCAAGAGTTCTTCTTCTTCAACAATGAACTCGGTCTTTCAAACCGCACTGGATAGGCTCAACTTCCATTTTCTCCACTCTCGCATGACGATTTTGGATGTCCGGATACAATGGAGAGTACATGATTATGTCGTCTTTCATCATTCTCTTTGCCGCCCTCGTTTCCAGGGGATTAAGGGTAGCAGACTTCGCCGCCGACATCCTCGGTAGCCTCATTTACGAGGCGGAGACACAACCCTCGTCAATAGGTGATTCGGTTGTCTCGGCCATTCCTTGTTCTCACTGCTTCTGTCTTACAATCAAGGTCTTGAGTTGCCTCTGCTGATCGGCCTCAAGCAGACTTGGCCGTTTCATCAATAACTTCCGAGACTCAACTTCTCCAAAGAGCCTCGGGTATCTTTTCCACCGAGTGGCGGACTCACTGCCTTCTTCAAGCTCGAGAGAGATTGGAAATTCTTCTTCTTCTTTTTGTTTTCACCAGCATCCGGTTCTACTTCCTCCTAGGTTCGTTGAAGGTAAATGCCTTCGCAGCTTGTCTTAGAGGCAAACGCCTTCCTTGTTGTGGCGATCCTCTTCTTCTTGATCACCGGAGAAGGGATTAACGGTTCCTTCTCCATCATGCGGCTGCAGGGGGGGAGACACGGCTACGGGGCGGGTGACTCGATTGCGGGCAGGCAGTGCATTTTCTTTTTCTTTGCTACGGGGGCAGCGTGATCTTCTTGGCGGTGCGGGAGAGCGACCTTCTTCTTTGGAGAGAGAGAGAGACAACAGTATCTTCGGGTTAGCTGATTCCCCTTCACTCGTGTCAGCCCTCTTAGCGTAAGCTCTCTTCTGTGCGCCGGAGAGGTTTGATCGAAACATCCTCTTGTTTACATGGAATGCCTTTCCATGTCGAAGAGGGACTCCTTTTACTTCCATCATTCGGCCAATCACCAGGCCATATCCCAGGGAATCTCCAAACGTACCATCATCCTTGAAGGATTTATTCCCAATATTCGCGCAGTCTGCGTATACAAACTCAGCCCATTCACCTTCTTTTCTTCAATGATCGCAGCCATCACGATCAACTTAGCTTTGGATAGCTGGTCAAAGCTTCCAAATTTGATGTCTATGCATTTGGCAACGATGTCCAACAATTTGTGGTAGTCTTCTTTCAACAGCTTCTTCTTAGCTGTATAGACCACTTTCGCAGCATAGTCGGACTTGGCTACTTCCTTCCAAGTAGCAGCCAGGTCAACATCAGCTTCATAAATCTCCGGCACTCCTTCCGCCGGCAACAAAGCGATGTTCGCGGATCCTTGGCAATAATGGTGAACTCTTTTCCATGAACAGAGGACTTGATGCCCTCATCGTGAACTTCAGCGTTCACGTAGAACTGTGCGACCTCTTCCACGTAGGTCATTGGAAACTCCATCGTCAAAAATGGTTTTAATCAAGATTTTTCCAGCTTCTGTGCTATCTTCTTCACAAGAGTGTCGTCGGACCCCTGTTTAAGCATGCCGTCGAAATCCACAGTAGACCCAGTGTGGATTTGCTTTCCCAGCTTGACGAAATCATGAGTAGATGCCATTTCTAGATGTTTTACCAAACGGAACTTAGGAAATGAACTTGAGGATTTGTAGGGTTTTGAGAGAAAATTTCTTTCTTTTGCCTTTGAGAGAGATGAACAGTTTTGATAAAGTGAGAGAGAATCAGACGAAATGGTTTAAGTATGGGTCATGAAAGGACGTGCGGGTGGTTTTTGAAATTTTGATCAAAATCAACGGCTTAGATTTTGCACGCCGATTAACCTTTAATCTCTCGTATTTAATGCGACAACATTTATATCCGATCATAAGCTTTGTGTGCAACTTTTGACTGTACACGTCATAATTATGCTGACGTCATTCTTAAAAATATTCCCGCTTCGTAAAAACAACTGCGTTTTTGTCACTTTGCTCATAAATGACTCAACTTATTCCTTAGCTGATTTAACTCTTCTCTCTTTGCACATAAATACTCAGCTGTCAGCTAACTCGATGCAAATGATTCTCCGATCTGGTGATTCACTTAGCTGATTTAAGAGTTCAGCTCTTTTTCAGCTTTTCGTGTTTCATCTCTTTTCTTTGAGTCTTATGAGTGTCAACTCAACTCAATTAACCCCAATTCATGTTTGAGTTCTTCAAATCTTGATTCACATAATGGTTTTATGAATATGTCAGCTAATTGCTTATCAGTTGAGATATATTCCAAGGTGATGTCCTTCTTTTCAACATGATCTCTTATGAAGTGATCTGACATCAATGTGCTTTGTTCTTGAATGCAACACAGGATTTTAAGTTATTGCAATTGCACTTGTGTTATCACACATAATTAGAATTTCCTTTTCCTCAACGTCATAGTCTCTCAGCTGTTGTCTCATCCATAAGACTTGGGCACAACAGCTGCCCGCAACTATGTATTCTCGCTTTGTGGAGGTAGCTATTGAATTTTGCTTCTTGCTAAACCAGAAATTAGCCTATTTCAAGCATTTGACATGTGCCTCGAGGTACTCTTCCTGTCAACTCTACAACCAAAGATAGTCGAGTCCGAATAGCCAATTAGCTTGAATCCACCTTCATTTGGATACCATAAGCCAACTTCTTGGCTTCCTTTCAAATATCTCATGATTCTCTTGGGTTGCCGATCATGTGGCTTTCTTTTGGGGCGATTGAAATCTTGCACATACACCTACATCAAAGGTGATGTCCGCCTCGCTTGCTTCTTTGTGAGATAGAGCAATGATCCAATAAGTGCTCAGTATCTTGTTTGATCTACATGCTTGCCATCCGCATCCATATCCATTTTGATCGATGTATTCATTGGTATTTTCACAGAAGACTTCTCTTCCATACCAAATTTCTTCATTAAATCTCTGGTGTATTTTGTCTGACTTATGAAGGTTCCATCCTTCAGCTGTTTTACTTGGAGTCCAAGGAAGAATGTCAGCTCTCCAATCATGCTCATTTCGAATTTGCTTTGCATGAGATTTGAGAATTTATCACACAGCTCTTTGTTTGTGGATCCAAAGATGATGTCATCCACATATATTTGAACAAGCAGTATACTCTTCCCATCTTGAATTCTGAAGAGTGTTCTATCCACTTTGCCTTTTGTGAATCCGTTCTCAGTCAAGAATTGTGATAATATATCATACCATGCTCTGGGTGCCTGTTTCAATCCATATAAAGCCTTTTTGAGTTTGTATACCTTATCTCCAAGAGTCTTCTGCTCAAATCCTGGAGGTTGTTCAACATATACTTCTTCTTCTAATAACCCATTAAGGAATGCACTCTTTACATCCATTTGATATACAATAAAGTTCTTGTGAGTTGCATAGGCAAGAAACATTCTTATTGCTTCCAATCTTTCCACAGGAGCAAAAGTTTCATCAAAATCTATTCCTTATTCTTGGCAATACCCTTTGGCTACCAATCTTGCTTTGTTCCTCACCACAGAACCTTCCTCATTCATCTTGTTTCTGAACACCCATTTAGTGCCAATAACATTTTGATGGGTAGGTCTTTGAACCAATTCCCACACTTTATTCCTCTCAAACTGATTTAGCTCTTCTTGCATGGCTTGAATCCAATGTGTGTCATCCAATGCTTGTGACACATCGTTTGGCTCTATTTGTGAGATGAAGCAAGTAAACATTGCTTCTTGTTGAGTTCTGGATCTAGTTTTCACACCTTCTCTTACATCTCCAATGATTAGTTCTCGTGGATGGTCTCTCGGCCATCTTACATCAGTTGGAGTAAGTTAGCCGGATTGATCGTCTTGCAACATGTGTCATTTTGATCACTCTCTCATCATCATTTAGTCACAGATTTTCCACTTGTCTTTGAGACTCAGCTATCTCATCTTCATCTGGATTTATAATTCCAACTTCAACTTCAACATAGGGACTCTTCTACATGGTTGGTTGATTCATCTTATCAGCTGACTCTTCAATGTCTTCTCCATTTACGTTGGGTTCATCAAACACCACATGGATGGATTCTTCTGTAACCATTGTCCTCTTAGTTGAGCACTCTGTAGGCTTTGCTTTCACCGAGTATCCTAAGAAGATACCTTCATCCAACTTTAGCATCAAAAGCCTTTAAATTATCTTTGCCATTGTTATGGATGAAGCATTTGCATCCAAATATTCTCAAATATGCAACATTTGGCTTTTTCCCCGTCCAAATCTCATAGGAGTCTTTGTCACCGTCTGTTTATCATGCATCTATTTTGAGTATAGCATCTTTGTGTTTATTGCTTCCCAAAATCTTTTAGCGACCTGCTTGACTAACATGGTCCTGGTCCTTGCTTTTTGAGAGTTCTATTCCTTCTTTCTCGCAACTCCATTCTCATTGTGGTCCTCCTTGCTGCAGATAATTCATGACTAATACCATTTTCAATACAAGATCGAGTTATTATACCATTGACAAACTCGGTTCCTCCGTCGATCTTATTTTGATAATGGTTTGACTCTTCTCATTTTGTATTATCTTCATCAGCTGTGGTAGTTTATGCAGAGTTTCTTTCTTCTTACACATGAATATTGTCCATGTATATCTTGAGTAGTCATCTACTACCACCAAGGTGTATTTCTTCCCACTTATGTCTTTGGGTTTCAACTGACCAAATAGATCCATATGTAGCAGGTGCAATATTCTTGTTGAAGATGGACATGTCTTTTCTATGAATGATGATTTGATCTGTTTTCCCTTTTGACATGCATCACATATACTTTCCTTCTTGTATACTGAGTCTGGAAGTCCTTCCACAGATTACTTCCTGCTAGTTTGTTAATAGTTTTAAAATTCAGGTGACTCAGCTTCTTGTGCCATAGCCAACTTGATTCAGCTATGCTCTTTGCTAGCAGACAAGTGCTTGGTGTTGCAGTTGACCAATCTACCACATACATGTTCTTTTGTCTGCATCCTTGTAACACTATTTCATAAGTTTCAACATCCTTGATTTGGCATACACCCATATTGAATCCAACATTGTAGCCTTTGTCACAGAGTTGACTTATGCTTAGCAAGTTGAAGTTGAGGCCTTCAACATATGCAACATCTGTAATTTCTAATCCATTTTTCTTGATGGATCCAATGCCTCTTATTTCTCCTGGAGCTTCATTTCCTCCAAATATGACTTTTGCACCTCTAACATCCTTGAATTTTGATAAACTTTTCTTGTTTCCTGTCATGTGTCTGGAACAACCACTATCCATGTACCAGGTTCCTTGGCACTCAGCTGCTCCTTGAACCTGCAATCAAGGAAATTAGGTTTTAGGTACCCATACTTGCCTGGGTCCCGAGGGGTTAGTATTGTAAGATGATCCAACCAACCTATAGCCAAATGATTTGACTCTAAGGGGTTGCCATCTAGCAGTGCCATAATCATAATTAATTTTGGCAAATTGCTTAGGGGTTCTAGGTTCATACAACTGTCTCTTTTGTCTGTATGCCTGTGTATGTGTTTTAGCAATTGCCTTCTTTGGGTAGTTGTGATATCTCTGAGTGTAGTGCCTAGGTGCATATGTGTGCTGATGAAAGCTCTTATGCCTTTGGAATGGCCTTTGCCGAGTTCTAGGCCTTTGCCACTTAGGCTTATATTCCATAGGTCTTTGCTGATAGTTCACATTATTCCAATCAGCTTGGCTTGGGTATTTTCTACCATTCCCATCATATGTGTTTCTTTTATAGAATTTCTGGGACTTTTGGTAGCTCTGTTTCTTCTTTACAGAGTATCTCCCGTTTGGAGTTTGCTGAGGAACTGGGCTGGATTTCTTCTCAGCTGTCCTCTCAGTATACTCAACTGGCTGTTTTCCTTTTCCTTTGGCACAAGGCGAGTTTGCTTGTGATTGTGCTTTGGAATAAATGTGTGTGCATCATTTGGAGTTTTGGATCTTAGAGATACTTCATTGCTTGAAGATCCCTTTTCCAAAATCACTTTTGGAACTTGACATAGAATAGAGGAATTAAATCCTAAGCCTGTCTTGTCTCCACATTCTCTTTGACTCATAATAAGATCATCCAATGATTTGGATGCCTTAGTGAATGAGGCTATCACATTTTTGAGGTCATTCTCCCTCTTTTCTATAGCATTATCTCTCTATTAACTTAGCATTTTCAAATTTTTAGACTTTTATTCTCATCGGCTATTTGACTTAGAGTACTCGGCTCCTTAGTCACCGTGAGTTTTGCTCTTAAGTAGGTTTGTTTTCCTCATTTAGTAGTGTGTGTGAGGATTTAATGTGTTCAAAATCTTTCATCATTTTTCCTAATGAATCATAAAGATCGAGTGGGTGATGAAGTGTGTGTGTCACAATCACTAGTATCTAAGTGTGATGAGTTAGAGTGTACCTCATCTTCTTGGTCAGGTTGGTTTTGTTCTTTAGCCATTAGACGATCATCAAGGCTTCTTCTTCGAGTCACTTGAGTAGTCGGCTTCACTACTCTCCGAGTCTGCTTGTGTCTTTTGACTTGATCAGATAGCGATCTCTGCAAGCAACATTGCCTTTCTCTTTTTTCCCCTGTCTTCTTTCCCCAAGACTTTTCTTTCATCTTCATTCCTGTATTTGTTGACTACAGGATATGGGCATTCAATGGCATAGTGACCGGGTTGCATACAGTTCCAGCATAGATTTCCAACTTTTTGATCAGTTCTTTCCATCCTTGGATTGTCTGCTCTTTGATATTCAATTTTTTGATGCTCTGCTCTCTTGGGTGTTCTTTTTCTTCCCTTGACTTGGAGGAGCCGAGTGTCTTCTGGAGGATTCACCTTTGCTTCTTTTGTAATTCTTATTGAAGAACTTGTTAAACCTTTTAACCATCAGTGCAATTTACTCTTGGTCAATGACTTCTTTGACCTCAACTCTCTTGCCATCTTTAACAACTAGAGCAGCTGTTTTGGGCACAACTGTTTCCTCTTGGTCTTTTCTTCTCAGCTCAAATTCGTAGGCTTTGAGATCTGAGAATAGCTCATGGTTGGATGTCTTCGATAGGTCCATGGAATGTCTCATGGCCATGACTTTCATATCCCACTCAGTTGGGAGACTTCTTAGAATCTTCATACACGTTTCCTTCTGTGTATATTCCTTTCCAAGTGCAGACAGTTCCTTGGTAATTTCTGTGAACCGAGCATCCAACTGATCCAAGGTTTCTCCTACAAACATCTTAAAGTTTCAAATTTTTGTACAACAACAGATAGTTTATTTTCTTTGATTTTCTCTGAGCCTTCGCAAATCAAGGTTAGCTTGTCCCAGATTTTTTTTGCCATTTTGCATGATTTGACTTTGTTGAACATGGCTTTGTCCAAAGTTTTGTAAAGAATGTCCATGGCCACATTGTCCAAGTTATATCTTTTCCTGTCATCATTTGTCCATTCAGCTCTTGGTTTTTCAACCATCGCCGTCCGGGAGCAACATCCTCTTCTCCTTCAAAAATGTTAAATAAATCAATCCATGCAGAGCTCTTTCTTACAAATTTGTTCACTTTTAAGATTTGGAGTGGCCCATCTTCTATCACTATCCACATCACATCATGTAATACTGATAGATGAGCTTGCATACGAATTTTCCAATCATCAAATTCTTCAATTGTGAACATAGGGATGCGTGTCAAATTTGCTTCCATGATAATAACTTTGCCAAACGAATAATTTTTTTTTTTGAAAGATTAAGTACTAAAACAAGCTTTGAAAAATTTGGAGATCTAGTTCAAGAACTGTGTGATTATACTTATTGTTTGAAGTCCAAGGCTCAATGAACCAACCACTCTGATACCACTTGTAGGTCCCAAGGGGTGTGAGTGTAAGGTTTAGAAGGGGGGGGGGTTGAATAAACCTTACCAACTTTTCGATTTAGTCCTTTTAAAAATGTTCGTGTCAGTTAATACTTCACAAAACAAGAGTCCTTGATGGACAACTAAGTTAGTTAATCGCCAGAGTTAGTCACTCAAATGTTCAGACTTCATAGGTACTCAACAACTAAGTTAGCCGTTGATAGAATAACTCACTTTGCTTTTGACTAAAGACTTAACTCGACCGTGATATGTTTTCATTGCCAAGACTTAACACCATTGAATTTGGTTAAGTTTGTTTTAATATTTGGTTTTAGCACTTGGTTGATTATCAAATGGACAACAAATTTATCAACATATATAAAAGGAATATGCGAAATTAAAGTCTTTGAAATGTAAATGACACAATAAGTTTTTATAGAGGTTCAAGATGGGGTAATTCTTCTACTCCTCTCTTCTCCAACTCCCGGAGGAATCCACTAAGTATTGATCAATATACGAGTGGTTAACAAAATCCGATACAAGTCTTGATCACACAAACCTGACTTGATCCTTTGGGACTCGGTCTGAGAGATTCCTTGGTCACACAAATGGCTTCTCGTGCGACTCGGCTTCTTCACAGGCGCACTTTGCTTACTAAAGCCCACTTGCTCAAGCTTCTTGGATTTGATCACAAGCCCTCCAAAACTTGAGACCGGTTCGACCTTGAACCTTCCTACAATCCTCCGTGGAATGTAGACCCTTTTGATTCTTCAAATGTTTCCCTTCAACCGATAGAAGTTGTCTTTCCTTCACAGGTGAGTGTTGGATTGATTTCCTTCGTAATGTAGGCTGAGGATTGAATTTGAATGACTTGAGAATATTTTTGGTTACAGTTTGAATGTTAGCTTGAATGTTCGTGGTTCGGTAACCTTCTCTCGAGTGATTCCTCGGCCTTTTTTATAGTGATCTTTTAAAAATTTGCCCGTTGAAGAGATAGCTTATTTTTAAAAGACACTTGTGGTCGTTGGCTTGTCTTGTTGCGATCCTTGGAATTGCCACTTCCTCGTATGAATGATTCTTGACTTTTCAAAGTTCGACACAGTGCGAAAGGTGCTTCCCATTGGTTTATTCCTTTTGCACGCTTCTCGGGATCGAGCACTTCAAGAAAGGCAATATGGAGGTATTACTTGTTTAAGTAATTCTCTTGACTTACGTACAAATGATCTCTTTCGATTATCTCGTCTTGACGCATTTTCTTAACTTCCCGATTGACTTCGAGTCGCTTCCAATCATTGGATGACTCTTCTCATTTCAACTTGAGACTTGGTTGTCTTGAGTTGAGTTGACTTGATCGATACTTCACTCACCGTATCTCACCGCACCTTCATCGAGTTCCTGTCTTCTCTTCCTTGCCACACTCAGCTGCCTTGCAGCGGAGTCTTCCTTCTAGTCTCTAGTTGTCTTCTTGCATGTTCAGGCATAGCTGACTTGACTCAGCTCGACCAGCCCTATCTATTACAATGCAATTTACAACAGAAAAATGGGGTGCCAACTTTCTATTCTAAGTTTTACATGGCATTCATCAAAATCTAAAAATTAATTTCCCAACAAACTTTGAAGTGCAAGTGTAATCAAGAAGGAAGCCTAGTACTCAAAATGTGCAAGTGAAAGACTTAGGCTAAACACAACAAGAATATGAAAGTGAAGAACAAAGTTTGCTTGTATTGTATTGCTTGTGTTGTATTTTGTTGCTTCAATCCTTCATCTATTTATAGGAGAGGTCTTGGATTTGATTTTCATACATAGGCTCCTTCTTGGAGATTAAAATCTACAAAAAATTGCAAATCAAATGGAGATTATAGCTGTTAGAAATCAATCCCTTAAAATCATGAAAAGTTGTCTGCTGCGCAACGGATAGTTTGCTGATAAAACATTAGGTCGACCGATTGACCTCTAATATAGATTTTGAATTAAAACACAAAAAAATCACTTGTTGGACCGGTCAAGGGGTGGTCGGCCCCCTATTGGACCGGTCCAACTCCCTCAAATTTCAATACAGGGAAGTCTATTCTCAATCGTTGTTCTACAAGCACCGGTAGACCACTTGGTCGACCGGTCGACCTCCCTGTTTTTCTTCACAGTTTTGTTTATGTTTCAGAAATCAAACTTTTAGGCACGGGTTGCCCTCTAGGGCGACCGATTGACCACGAAACGGAAGTGTTGTCCAATTTTTGTCAAAAATAAACTTCAAGAAATACTCCGAAAAATTAGTAAAAATATTTTAAATCAATTAGGAGTAATTGGACAACATTTAGGGAGATTGTTTTGGTGAAAATCTCAGTTAAATAAAATCATCAAAATTAGGATAAAATCATTTATCAAACAAACTCCCCCATTTTGATGATTACAAACAAAAACAATTTTAATAGGTCGATTTTGAATACAAAACAAGTTTTTCCGGTCAAAAATAACTATCCATTTTGAGCGACACTTTTCATGCGTAAGAATCATAAGGATGGGAGTAAAGATTTTTCAAAGCATTATGTAAAAGCTCCCCATACCAACATGCACAACAAGAGTAATTATAGAAGTAAGCATTTAAAAGCTAAAAGCTAAACTTTTACACTTAGAGCTTAAATATCAAGAGCTTAGAAGGTCCCACTGTCAAAAAGAAATCATTTAGACAAGTATAAAAATCCATAATTCATCCATTGGACTAAGTTTTATCCTCAGCTTTTGGCTTTTTCATCCATAACTTATAGCTTTCTTCGCAAGCTTTTTCTGGCTTCTTTAAACTTATGAGCTTATTTCATGTTTCTCCCCCTTTGGAATAATAAAAAAGAATGTTAGCACGATAAAAATATCAGATATTAATATCAAAGTGCGCATTTCAAACGAATTATCGAGCTTTTGAGCATAAAGCTTAAAATTCCAAATAATTAAGGAAAATCTTGAGAAAATGATTTGTAAAAGTTCATTTGATTGATAAAACATGATCTCTATAAACATATAGTGCATTTGAGATCAAGAGAATTATGTAAAGGATGAAATTTTCATTGAAACATTTTGTCAAACACTTGGCGTGCGTAGAATAAAAATGAAGATGTATATAACACTTGTAAATGTAATCATGCCCAAAAAATCATTACTAATCACAGTTCTATGAATATAATCCATCAACAATCAACATTCCCAACATAATTATACAAAAAATTTATCAAATTACCCAAGTACAAGCACTTTCTCAAGGGTTCAACCCAATTGAGATTAAAAGGGAATTAAACTTACCAATATCGGAGAAGTTGGGCAATAATGATGATATACTAGTAAGAAGAAGACTCCCGTACAATATACACCCAGAGAAGGAGGAAGAAGTGGTGGAGGAAGAGGTTTCCAACCTAGACCTTTACCAAAAATTATTGAATATGTAGATCCAGGCAAGAAGGGAAGGATCTACTGGGCTGGGTACGATGAAGTAACGAATTGGGAAGTGGCTAGAAAAAAAGTTGAATACGCGAAAAGAATAGAAGAGGAAAATAAAAGACAAGATCAGCTGTGGCAAGAAAGGCAATAAAGGGAAAGAAAAGACGATATTGCGAAGAGAGCTTATGAAAAGAAGAAAGCAGCTGAAGATGAAAGAAAAAGGAAAAGAGCTGATGATGACAGAGCTGAAGAGGAAAGAAGGAGAAAGCGAAGGCGATGAAGTGTTGCTGCTAACCCCTTCGTGTATTTTACTCTTGTAAATACATTTATGTGTAAGTCATCTGTACATTCAATAAAATGTGTTTGTATTTTCTCTCTTTGTATCTTAGCATAGATGTTTGTAAATTGCTTAGATATAGTTATGCTCTGATACACGTTGTAAACAGCTGTATAAAGGACAAGAATGCTATGATCAATAAAATGATTGATTCAACGCATATATTCTTTGTTTCTGCATTGCCTGTATGTATCTATGTTGTTTACATTTTATTTAATGTTTTTAAGTCTTGGCATCATCAAAAAGGGGGAAATTGTTGGCACCCCATTTTCCTTGTAATTATAACTGTAATAGATAGGGCTGTATGAGCTGAGTCAAGTCAGCTATGCCTGGAAATACAAGAAGTCAACTGAAGAAGTAAAGTGAAGACTCCACTGCGGAACAACTGAGTATGGCCAAGACAGAGGACAAAGGACTCGACTGCAGATGTAACAGCTGTGTGAAGAGTCAGTTAAGTCAACTCAAAGAAGCCATGTCACAAGTTGAAGTGATAGATGAGTCTTTCAATGATTGGAGTAGACTCAAGTCACCAAAGGAAAAGACAGCTGCAAAGAGGAGTTAACTGAAAAGAATCCGTTGCACAGTAGTCAAGAACATTACTTAAACAAGTAACACACCCATGCTGTCAGGTCTTAAAGTGCTCAGTCCCAGAAGCGTGTAAAAGGAATAAACCAATGGGAAGCACTGCACCTCGTGTCAGAACCTGAAAAGCTGGACATTCATTTAATACGAGGAAAGGTCTACATCTTAAGATTGAAGACCAAGAAAAGACAAGCCAACGAACATAAGTGACTTTTGAAAATCAGCATATCTCTTCAACGGGCAGATTATTGAAAGTTCACTATAAAAGGTTGAGGAATTTCATTGAGAAAAGATTACCTTGATTACCTGAACTGCGAACGAGCAAGCATTATTAAATCTGTAACCTGCAAAATATTCTCAAGTTATTCAAGCAAAATCCTCAATCCTAAATCTCGAAGAAAATCGATCCAACACAGAGCTTTGAAGGAAAGACAACTTCAAACTGTTGAAGAGGAAAACTTTTGAAGAATCAAAAGGGGTCTACTTTTCAAGGAGGATTGTAGGAAGGTTCAAGGTCAAACCAGTCTCAAGTTATTGGAGGGCTTCGTGATCAAATCCAAGAAGCTTGAGAAAGTGAGCTAAAGTAGCAAGGCAGCTGCCCTGTGAAGAAGCTGAGTCAGACGAGAAGCTAGTTGTGTGACCAAGGCATCTTCAGACTGAGTCCAAGGAGCAAGTCAGCTGTGTGATCAAGACTTGTCTCTAGACTGATAACCACTTTTTGAATTGATCATTACTTAGTGGATTACTCCAGGAGTTGGAGAAGAGGGGATTAGAAGAATTATCCCATCTTCGAACCTCTATAAAAGTCACTTGTGTCATTTACATTTCAACATATTTACATTTCTGCATACTCATTTCATATATGCTGATAATTTGCTATCCAACTGATAAATAACTACGTGCTAAAATCAAGTGTTAAAACAAAGATAAATCAAATTCAAGGGTGTTAAGTCTTCCGCTGAAAAACTGATCACAACCAAGTTAAGTTTAGACTAAACAACCGAGTTATTCTATCAACAGCTCTATTGAGTCTGTTGAGTGGCTAACTCTGCTGATTAACTAACTTAGCTGTCCCTCAAGGACATAGCTGTGTTATTATGTCTGTAATATTTTTAAAAGGACTAAACTCGAAAAAGTGGTAAGGTTTATTCAACCCCCCCTTCTAAACCTTACTCACACCCCTTGGGACCTACACATGTTGTGTTAATGGCTTCAGCCCAAAATCTCTTAGGCAATCCAGCTTCAGCTAACATGGTCCTTACATCTTCCTTGAGAGTTCTATTCCTTCTTTCAGTCACTCCATTCTGCTGTGGAGTTCTTACTACAGATAACTCATGAGCAATTCCATTTTCAACACAATACTGAGTTATTATCCCATTGACAAACTCAGTTCCTCTATCAGATCTTATCTTTATAATGGTTTAGCTCTTTTCATTTTGAACTCTTTTCATCAGCTGAGGCAACTTCTGTAAAGTTTTCCTTCTTTTTGCACATGAAGATTGTCCATGTATATCTTGAATAGTCATCTACCACTACCAAGGTAGATTTCTTTCCACTTATGCTGGCTGGCTCAACTGGACCAAATAAATCCATATGCAACAGATGTAATATCCTTGTTGAAGAAGGACTTGGCTTATCCTTAGATGAAGACTTTTATTTGTTTTCCCATCTGGCATGCATCACATACACCCTCTTTCTTATACACTGAATCTTGCAATCCTTCTACAAGATGACTCCTTGCAAGCTTGTTGATTGTCTTGAAATTTAGATGACTCAGCTTCTTGTGCCACAACCAACATGATTCGGCTGGCCTCTTTGCTAGCAGACAAGTGCTTGGTGTAGCAGTAGACCAATCTACCACATACATATTCTTCTGTCTTGATCCTTGCAGCACTATTTCATTTGATTCAGTATCTTTGATCTGGCACACTCCCATATTGAATCCAACATTGTAGCCCTTGTCACAGAGTTGGCTGATGCTTAACAAGTTGAAGTTGAGGCCTTCAACATAAGCAACATCTGTGATTTCCAATCCATTCTTCTTGATATATCATGTGCCTTTGATTTTCCGTGGAGCTTCATTTCCTCCAAATATGACTTTTGCACCTCTAATCTCCTTGAATCTTGACAGGTTTTTCTTGTTTCCTGTCATATGTCTGGAACAACCACTATCCATGTACCAGGTTCCTTGACACTCAGCTGTTCTTTGAACCTGTAATCAAGGAAATCAGTTTTTATGTACCCATACTTGCCTGGGTCCTGAGGGGTTAGTGCTATAAGATGATCCAACCAACCTATATCCAAAGTACTTGACTCTAAGAGGTTTCCATCTATAAGTGCTATAATCATAGTGTACATTAGCAAATTGCTTGGGGGTTTTAGGTTCATACAACTGTCTCTTTTGTCTGTATGCCTGTGGGTGTGTTTTAGCAATTGCTTTCTTGGGATAGTTGTGAAAATTCTGAGTGTAGTGCTTGGGTGCATATGCATGCTGACAATAGCTCTTTTGCCTTTGGAATGACCTTTGCTGAGTTTTAGGTCTTTGCCATCTAGGCTTGTATTCTATAGGTCTTTGCTGATGTTTTACATTATTCCAATCAGCATAGTTTGGATAGTTTCTACCATTCCCATCATGTGTGTTTCTCTAATAAAACTTTTGGGGTTTTTGGTAGTTCTGTTTGCTTTTCACACAGTATTTTCTGTTTGGAGTTTGCTGAGGAACTCAGCTGGATTTCTTCTCAGCTGTCCTCTCAGCATACTCAACTAGCTATTTTCCTTTTCCTTTGTATCCAAGGCCTGTTTGTTTGTGATTGTGCTTAGGAGTGAACGTGGGTGCAACATTTGGTGTTTTGGATTTTTGAGATGCTTCATTGCTTGTTTTATCTCCACGTTCTTTTTGACTCATGATAAGATCATCCAATGATTTGGATGCCTTTGAAAATGAGGCAATCACATTTTTGAGATCTTTTTCCCTCTTTTCTATAGCAGCTAACTCTGCTATGATCTTGGCATTCTCAGCCTTCAGCTTAGTGTTCTCATCATCTATGTGACTCAGAGTACTCAGCTCCTTAGTCAACTGTGAGTTTTGGCTTTTAAGTTGGCTATTTTCCTCATTTAGAATTGTGTGCGAGGATTTTATATGTTCAAAATCTTTCATCATTTTGCCTAATGAACCATAAAGATCAGTGGGTGATGAAGTGTGTGTATCACAATCACTATCACTTGAATCTGAATGAGATGAGTTAGAGTGTACCTCATTTCTTGATCTGGTTGATCTTGTTCTTTAGCCATAAGGCAGATCATAGCCTCTTCCTCAGAGTCGCTTGAGTAGTCAGCTTCACTACTCTCTGAATCTGCTGCTTCTTTAGACTTGGTTGTCTCAGCAGTCTCAGCAGCCAACATGGCTTTCTTCTTTTCCTGTCTTCTATCTATGAAGAATTTTCTTTCTTCTTCATTCCTATATTTGTTAACTGGTGGATAGGAACAATAAACTGCAAAATGTCCTGGTTTTTTGCAGTTCCAACACAGGTTCTCAGCTCTTTGATCAGCTCTTTCTGTTCTTAGATTATCAGCTCTCTGATATTCAACCCTTTGATGCTCAGCTCTCTTGGGTGGCCAATCTTCCCTTGACTTGGAGGGAGCTGAATGTCTCCTGGAGGTTTCACCCTTATTTCTTTTATAGTTCTTATTGAAGAACTTGTTGAATCATTTAACCATTAGAGCAATTTTCTCCTGGTCTATGGCTTCCGTGGGTTCAACTCTCTTTCCAACCTTGGCTATCAGTGCAGCTGTCTTGGGTACAATTGTCTCCTCTTGCTCTTTTCTTCTTAGCTCAAACTCATAGGCTTTGAGGTCTGAGAATAGCTCATGGTTAGATGTTCTTGAGAGATCCATTGAATATCTCAGGGCCATAGTCTTCATTTCCCATTCAGCTGGGAGGCTCCTTAAGATCTTCATACACATTTCCTTTTGTGTATATTCTTTCCCAAGAGCTTAAAGCTCATTTGTGATTTCAGTGAATCTGGCATCCAGCTGATCCATGGTTTCACCTGCAATCATTTTGAAATTTTCAATTTTTTGAACATCAACAGACAATTTATTTTCTTTTATTTGTTCTGATCCTTCACAAATTAAAGTTAGTTTATTCCAGATTTCGTTTGCAGATTTGCAAGATTTTGACTTTATTGAACATTGCTTTGTCCAATGTCTTGTAGAGTATGTCCTTGGCCACATTGTCCAATTTGTATCTCTTCCTATCTTCATTTATCCACTCAGTCCTTGGTTTTTCAACCATGGCTGGTCTTGCTTCAGCATCAACTTATTCTCCTTCAGCTGCAGCTGCTCTTCTTACAACCGTGTTCACTTTCAGTATTTGTAGTGGTCCATCCTCTATCACAAGCCATATTTCGTCATGTAAAGCAGATAGATGAGCCTACATACGAATTTTTCAGTCATCAAATTCTTCAATAGTGAACATAGGAATACGTGTCAGATTTGCTTCCATGATTATAACTTTGCTTATAATGAAAGATTTGGAAAATACAAGTGTTTAAAACTCTTTCAAAAGATAGAGATCTAGTTCAGTAACCAGTGCGGAAGGCTCAATGAACCAACCGCTCTGATACCACTTGTAGGTCCCAAGGGGTGTGAGTAAGGTTTAGAAGGGGGTTGAATAAACCTAACCAAATTTTCGATTTTAGTCCTTTTAAAATCACAACAGAGTTTACTCAAACAGCTGTGTCCTTGGGGGATAGCTAAGTTGGTTATTCAGCTAAGTTAACCACTCAACAGACTCGATAGAGCTGTTGATAGAATAACTCAGTTGTTTAACCTAAACTTAACTTAGCTGGTTTGGTTTTATCAGCGGAAGACTTAGCACCTTTGATTTGTTTTAAGCTTGTTTCAACACTTGATTTTTAGCACTTGGTTTTTAATCAGTTGGATAGCAAATATGATTCTAACACCATATATGATGTAAGTATGCTAGAAAGTAAATGTGCTGAAAGTAAATAACATAAATATTTTTATAGAGGTTCGAAGATGGGGTAATTCTTCTAATCCTCTCTTCTCCAACTCCTGGAGGAATCCACTAAGTAATAGATCAGTTTACAAAGTTTTGAATAGTCTGGAGACAGTCATGATCACACAACTGGCTTCTCTTGCGACTCAGCTTCTTCACAGGGTAGTTGCCTTGCTACTTCAGCTCACTTCTCAAGTTCTTGGATTTGATCACGTAGCCCTCCAACAAACTTGATACTGGTTCGACCCTGAAAATTCCTACAATCCTCCTTGGAAAGTAGACCCCTTTTGATTCTTCAAAAGTTTCCTCTTCAACAGATTTGAAGTTGTCTTTCCTTCACAGCTTGTGTTGAATCGATTTCCTTCGAGTTTCAGGCTTGAGGATTTTCTTGAATGTTCTTGAGAATATTTCAGGTTAAATGCTTGAATATTGCTTGTTTGTTCGTGGTTTAGGTAACCTTTTCTCAATAAATTCCTCAGCCTTTTATAGTGCACTTTTGATATTTTTCCCGTTGAATTGATAGGCTAATTTCAAAAGCCATTTATGTTCGTTGGCTTGTCTTGTCTGCAGTCCTTGATGTTTACATTTCCTCGTATTAAATATCTTGCATCCTTGATGACTCAATTGTCACTTCAACTTTGAGAATTGGCTTCTTGAGCTAACTTGACTGACACTTCTTACAACTATTCCTCAGCTGACACGCCTTTAGTCGAGTCCCTAACTTTCTTCTTGGCCATACTCAGCTGACACGCAACAGAGTCTTCAATCCAGTCCGTAGTTGACTTCTTATATTCCTAGGCATAGCTGACTTGACTCAGCTTTTCCAGCCCTATCTATTACAATACAAATTACAAGGAAAATGGGGCGCCAACTTCCTAGTTTAAGTTTTACATGGTATCATCAAAATCTACTTAATAAATCTACTGTGCACAAATGAGTTAAACCCGATGCCTGTCTTATCTCCACATTCTTTTTGACTCATGATAAGATCATCCAATGATTTGGATGCCTTTGTAAATGAGGCAATCACATTTTTGAGATCTTTTTCCCTCTTTTCTATAGCACCTAACTCTGCTATGATCTTGGCATTCTCAGCCTTCAGCTTAGTGTTCTCATCAGCTATGTGACTCAGAGTACTCAGCTCTTTAGTCACTTTGAGTTTTCGCTTTTAAGTTGGTTGTTTTACTCATTTAGAATTGTGTGTGAGGATCTTATATGTTCAAAATCTTTCATCAGTTTGTCTAATGAATCATAAAGACCAGTAGGTGATGAAGTGTGTGTATCACAGTCACTATCACTTGAATCTAATGAGATGAGTTAGAGTGTACCTCATCTTCTTGATCTGGTTGATCTTGTTCTTTAGCCATAAGGCATATCATAGCCTCTTTCTCAGACTCACTTGAGTAGTCAGCTTCACTACTCTCTGAATCCTTTAGACTTGGCAGTCTCAGCAGCCAACATGGCTTTCTTCTTTTCCTGTCTTCTCTCTCTGAAGACTTTTCTTTCTTCTTCATTCCTATATTTGTTAACTGGTGGATAGGAACAATCAACCGCAAAATGTCCTGGTTGTCTGCAGTTCCAACACATGTTCTCAGCTCTTTGATATGCTCTTTCAGTTCTTGGATTATCAGCTCTCTGATATTCAACCCTTTGATGCTCAGCTCTCTTGGGTGGCCTATCTTCCCTTGACTTGGAGGGAGTTGAATGTCTCTTGGAGGTTTCACCCATATTTTTTTTATAGTTCTTAGGGAAATTTCCTCCTGGTCTATGGCTTCCTTGGGCTCAACTCTCTTTCCATCCTTGGCTATCAGGACAGCTGTCTTGGGTACAACTGTCTCCTCTTGCTCTTTTCTTCTCAGCTCAAACTCATTGGCTTTGTGGTCTGAGAATAGCTCATGGTTAGATGTTCTTGAGAAGTCCATTGAATGCCTCAGGGCCATAGTCTTCATTTCCCATTCAGCTGGGAGGCTCCTTAAGATCTTCATACACATTTCCTTCTGTGTATATTCTTTCCCAAGAGCTGAAAGCTCATTTGTGATTTCAGTGAATCTGGCATCCAGCTGAACCATGGTTTCACCGGCAAGCATTATGAAAATTTCAAATTTTTGAACAACAACAAACAATTTATTTTCTTTAATTTGTTTTAATCCTTCACAAATTAAAGTTAGTTTATTCAAGATTTATTTTGCAGATTTGCAAGATTTTGACTTTATTGAACATTGCTTTGTCCAATGTCTTGTAGAGTATGTCTTTGGCCACATTGTCCAAGTTATATCTCTTCCTAGCTTCATTTATCCACTTCATTTTGTTAGGAAATTTATTGTTTAGATTTTGATGAATGCCATGTAAAACTTAGAATAGGAAGTTGGCACCCCAATTTTTGTTGTAAACTGCATTGTAATAAATAGGGCTGGTCAAGCCGAGTTAAGTTAAGTCACTATGCCCAAACATGCAAGAAGACAACGGAGACTAGAAGGAAGACTCATTGCAAGACAAATGAGTATGGCAAAGAAGAGAAGACGAGAACTCTATCAAGGAGCAAAAATGAGATGCAACAGTGGAGTATCGGTCAAGTCAACTCAAGAAAAGCCAAGTCTCAAGTTGAAGTGACAAGAGTCATCCATGATTGGAAGTCGACTCTAAGTCACCTGGGAAAGCAAGGAAATGCGGTCAAGTCGAGATAATCAAAAAGATCCGTTGCCGAAAATCAAGAGAATTACCTAAACAAGTAATATCTCCATGCTACCTTTCTCGAAGTGCTCGGTCCCCCGCGTGCAAAAGGAATAAACCAATGGGAAGCACTACACCATGTCGAACTCGAAAAGGTGAAGAACAATTCATACGAGGAAATGGCAATTCCAAGGATCGCAACAAGACAAGCAAGCCAACGACCACAAGTGACTTTCAAAAAATAAGCCTATCTCTTCAACGGGCATATTTTTGAAAGATCACTATAAAAGGCTGAGGAATGACTCTGAGAGTATGGGACCAGAACCACAAACATTCAAGCAATTATTAGAACTATAACCTGAAATATTCCCAAGTTATTAAACGCTCAATCCTCAAGCCTACACTACGAAGAACATCAATCCAACACTCACCTGTGAAGGAAAGATAACTTCAATTAGTTGAAGAGGAAATTACTGAAGAATCAAGGGGTCTACATTCCAGGAAGGATTGTAGGAAGGTTCAAGGTCGAACCAAATCTTGAGCTTTTGGAGGGCTTCGTGATCAAATCCAAAGAGCTTGAGCAAGTGGGATGTAGTAACAAGGCAGCTGCCCTGTGAAGAAGCTGAGTCGTACGAGAAGCCAGTTGAGTGATCAAGGCGTCTCTAGACTGAGTCCCAAAGGATCAAGTCAGCTGTGTGATCAAGACTTGTATCTGGACTTTTACCACTTTGTATACTGATCAATACCTAGTGGATTCCTCCAGGAGTTGGAGAAGAGAGGAGTAGAAGAATTACCCCATCTTCGAACCTCTATAAAAATCTCATTGTGTCATTTACATTTCAACACTTTAATTCTTGCATCATATTTGTTTAATTCTGCTGACATATTTGCTATCCATTAGATAATCTCTAAGTACTAAATCAAGCTCTAAATCTCTACTTAACTAAACTTAAGGGTGGTAAGTCTTCCAATGAAAACAAACCACAATTGAGTTAATTTAGACTTAACAAATGAGTTATTCCATCAACACTCGATTGAGTCCGCATTGAGAGACTAACTCTCTTGATTAACTAAATTGGTACATCACCGAGGACACAACTATATAGTATCAACTCGAATTTTTAAAAGGACTAAATCAAAAATTTGGTAAGGTTTATTCAACCCCCTTCTAAACCTTACACTTACACCCCTTGGGACCTACAAGTGGTATCGGAGCGGTTGTTTCATTGAGCCTTCCGCACCGTTCTTGAACTAGATCTCCAAACTTTTCAAAGTCCGCTTTAGTACTTAAACTTTCAAAACTCTTTTTCATTAAAAATTATTATCATGGAAGCAAATTTGACACGCATCCCTATGTTCACAATTGAAGAATTTGATGATTGGAAAATTCGTATGCGAGCCCATCTATCAATTACATGATGAGATGTGGATAGTGATAGAGGATGGGCCACCGCAAATCTTAAAGGTGAACACAACTATAAGAAGAGAGCTGCGGTGAAGGTGAAGAGGATGTTGCTCCCGGACTAGCCATGGTTGAAAAACCAAGGATCGAATGGACAAATGATGACAGAAAAGATACAACCTGGACAATGTAGCCAAGGACATCCTTTACAAAACCTTGACAAAGCCATGTTCAATAAAGTCAAATCATGCAAAACGGCTAAAGATAATCCGGGACAAGCTAACATTGATTTGTGAAGGCTCGTGAGCAAATCAAAAAAACAAATTATTAGTGGTCAGTACAAAAAATTTGAGAACTTCAAAATGATCTCGGGAAAAACCTGGATCAACTGGATGCTCGGTTCATAGAAATCACCAACGAGCTATCTCGCACTTGGAAAGGAATATACACGAAAGAAATGTGTATGAAGATCCTAAAAAGTCTTCCAAATTGAATGGGAAATGAAAGTCATGGCACTAAGACATTCCATGGACCTATCAAAGACATCCAACCATGAACTATTCTCGGACCTCAAAGCCTACGAGTTTGAGCCGAGAAGAAAAGACCAGGAAGAGACAGTTGTACCCAAAACAAATGCTCTAATTGTTAAAGATGGGAAGAGAGCCGAGGTCAAAGAAGTCATTGACCCGGAAGAAATAACCCTACTAGTAAAAATGGTTCAACAAGTTTTTGAATAAGAACTACAAGAGAGGCAAGGGCGAATCCTCCGAGAAGACACTCGGCTCCCAAATCAAGGGAAGATAGGCCAACCAAGAGAACAAATCATCAAAAAGTGAATATCAAAGGGACAAATCCAAGAATGGAAAGAGTCGATCAAAAGGTTGAATATCTATCTTTGAACTGTAGGCAACCAGGTCACTATGCCATTGATCGCCCATATCCTGTAGTCAACAAATACAGAATGAAGAAGAAAGAAAGGTCTTCAAAGAAAGAAGACAAGAAAAGAAAAAGGCAATGATGGTCGCAGAGATCTGCTGAGACAAACCAAGTCAAGAGAGACATCTGATTCGAGAGCAAAGAAGGCCGACTACTCAAGTGACTCAAGAAGAAGCCCCCCGATCCTTTTGATGGCCAAGGAACAAGATCAACCCGACCAAGAAGATGAGGTACACTCTAACTCATCAAACTCGTATTCTAGTGATAGTGATCGACACACACACTTCATCACCCACTGATCTTTATGATTCATTAGGCAAAATGATGAAAGATTTTGAACACATTAAATCCTCACACACACTATTAAATGAGGAAAACAACCTACTCAAGAGCCAAAACTCAAAGCTGACTAAGGAGCTGAGTACTCTAAGTCAAATAGCTGATGAGAATGAAAGTTTAAAGGCTGAAAATGCTAAGCTAATAGCCGAAATAGTTGCCGTAGAAAAGAGGGAGAATGACCTCAAAAATGTGGTTGCCTCATTCACTAAGGCATCTAAATCATTGGATGATCTTATTATGAGTCAAAGGGAATGTGGAGACAAGACAGGCTTAGGATTTAACTCCTCTGTGATATGTCAAACTTCAAAAGTAATTTTGGAAAAAGGATCTTCAAGCAATGAAGAGTCTAAAAAATCCAAAACTCTAAATGTTGCACACACATTCACTCCAAAGCACAATTACAAGCAAACTGGCCTTGGTTATAAAGGAAAAGGAAAGCGACCGATTGAGTGCGCTGAAAGGACAAAGAGAAGAGATTCATCGAGTTCCTCAACAAACTCCAAACAAAAAATACTTTGTAAAGAAGAAGCGAGCCACCAAAACCCTAGAAAATCTATAAAAGAAATACATATGATGGGAATGGTAGAAAATATCCAAGCCAAGTGATTGGAATGATGTGAACTATCAAAGATAGACTTATGGAATATAAGCCCAAATGGCAAAGGCCTAGAACTCAACAAAGGCCATTCCAAAAGTATAAGAGCTTTCATCAAAGACACATATGCACCTAGGCACTACACTCAGAGACACCACAATTACCCAAAGAAGGCGATTGCCAAAACACATATACAGGCATACAGACAAAAGAGACAGATGTATGAACCTAGAATCCCCAAGCAATTTGCCAAGATTAATTATGATTATGGCACTGATAGATGGCAACCCCTTAGAGTCAAATCATTTGGCTATAAGTTGGTTGGATCATCTTACAATTCTAACCCCTCAGACCTGCATAAGTATGGGTACCTAAAACTTAATTTCTTGATTGCGGGTTCAAGGAACAACTGAGTGCCAAGGAACCTGGTATATGGATAGTGGCTGTTCCAGACATATGACAGGAAATAAGAAAAACCTGTCAAAATTCAAGGAAGTTAAAGGAGCAAAAGTCATATTTGGAGGAAATGAAGCTCCAGGTGAAATAAGAGGCATTGGATCCATCAAGAGGAATGGATTAGAAATCACAGATGTTGCATATGTTGAAGGACTCAACTTCAACTTGCTAAGCATCAATCAACTCTGTGACAAGGGCTATAATGTTGGATTTAACATGGGTATATGCCAAATCAAGGATGCTGAATCGAATGAAGTTGTGTTGCAAGGATGCAGACAAAAGAACATGTATGTAGTAGATTGGTCAACCGCTACACCCAACACCTGTCTATTAGCAAAGAGCACAGCTGAATCAAGTTGGTTGTGGCACAAAAAAGCCGAGTCACCCGAATTTCAAAACGATTAACAAGCTTGCAAGAAGTAATCTTGTGGAAGGACTTCCGGACTCGAGATACGAGAATGAGAGTATATGTGACGCATGTCAGAAGGGAAAACAAATCAAATCATCATTTAAAGAAAAGACATGCCCATCTTCAACAAGAATATTGCATCTGCTACATATGGATCTATTTGGCCCAGTGGAACCATCTAGCATAAGTGGAAAGAAATACACCTTGGTGGTAGTAGATGACTACTCAAGATATACATGGACAATATTCATGTGTAAGAAGAAAGAAACTCTACGAAAACTACCACGGTTGATGAGGAGGATTCAAAACGAGAAGAGCCAAACCATTATCAAAATAAGATCGTACAGAGGAACCGAGTTTGTCAATGGAATAATAACTCGATTGTATTGAAAATGGTATTCGTCATGAACTATCTCAGAAGAACTCCACAAGAATGGAGTTGCGAGAAAGAAGGAATAGAACTCTCAAAGAAGCGGCGAGGACCATGTTAGTCAAGCAGGGTTACCAAAAAGATTTTGGGTCAAGCAATCAACACAACTTGCTACACTCAAAACAGATGTATGATAAAATGCAGACGGTGACACAAAGACTCCCTATGAGATTTGGATGGAAGAAAACCAAATGTTGCATATTTTAGAATATTTGGATGTAAATGCTTCATCCACAACAATGGCAAAGACAATCTAAAGGCCTTCGATGCTAAAGGCGATGAAGGTATCTTCTTGGGATACTCAAATGAAAGCAAAGCCTCTGAGTACTCAACAAAAGGACTATGGTTGCGGAAGAATCCATTCATGTGGTATTCGAGGAGCCAAATGTAAATGGAGAAGACATTGAAGAGCCAAATGATAAGTCAATCATCCAACCATACGTGAAGAGTCCCTATGTTGAAGTCAAGCCGGAATTATAAACTCGTAAGAAGATGAGATAGTCAATCTCAAAAACAATGGAAAATTTGCGCTAAGTGATCAGAGAGAGCTGATCAAAGCAACACATCTGCTAGACGATTGAACCCACCAACTTGCTCCAACCTGATGTAAGATGGCTAAGAGACCATCCACTAGAACTTGTCATTGGAGATATAAGAGAAGGTGTCAAAACAAGATCCGAACTCAACAAGAAGTTACTATGTTCACATGCTTTATCTCGCAAATAGAGCCCAAAGATGTGTTACAAGCATTGGATGACACACATTGGATTCAAGCTATGCAAGAAGAGTCAATCGGTTTGAAAGAAATAAAGTATGGGAATTAGTTCAAAGACCCACCCATCAAAACGTTATTGGTACTAAATGGGTGTTCGAAACAAGATGAACGAGGAAGGTTCGTGATAAGAAACAAAGCAAGACTAGTAGCCAAAGGATATTGCCAAGAAGAAGGAATAGATTTTGATGAAACATTTGCTCCTGTAGCAAGATTGGAAGCAATAAGGATGTTTCTTGCCTATGCACTCACAAGAATTTTCTTTGTATATCGATGGATGTAAAAAGCGCATTCCTAAATGGTTTATTGGAAGAAGAAGTGTATGTTGAACAACCTTCGAGGATTTGAGCGAGAAGACTCTTGGAGATAAGGTATACAAACTCAAGAAAGCCTTGTATGGATTGAAACAGGCACCCGAGCATGGTATGATACCTTGTCACAATTCCTAACGAGAATGGATTCACAAAAAGAAAAGTAGATAGAACACTTTTCAAAATTCAAGACAAAAAGAGTATATCTTGCTTGTTCAAATATATGTGGATGACATCATTTTTGGATCCACAAACAAAGAGTCATGTGAAAATTTTTCAAACCTCATGCAAAGTAAATTTGAAATGAGCATGATGGGAGAGCCGACATTCTTCCTTGGACTCCAAGTGAAACAACTCAAGGATGGAACCTTCATAAGTCAAACAAAATACATCGTAGATTTAATGAAGAAATTTGGTATGGAGGAGAAGTCTTACGTGAAAATACCAATGAATACATCGATCAAAATGGACATGGATGCGGATGGCAAGCTTGTAGATCAAACAAGATACTGAGCACTTATTGGATCATTGCTCTATCTCACAAAGAAGCGGGCGGACATCACCTTTGCTTTGTAGGTGTATGTGCAAGATTTCAATCTGCTCCAAAAGAGAGCCATATGACAAAGAACTAAGAGAATATTGAGATACTTGAAAGGAAGCCAAGAAGTTGGCTTATGGTATCCAAAGGAAGGTGGATTCAAGCTAATTGGCTATTCGGACTCGACTATCTTTGGATGCGAGTTGACAGAGAAGAGCACCTCGTGCACACATGTCAAATGCTAGGAAAATAGGTGATTTCCTGTTTAGCAAGAAGCAAAATTCAATAGCCACCTCTACAAAATTGGTGAAGCGAAATACATAGTTGCGGCAAACAAGTTGCCCAAATCCTATGGATGATACAACAAATGAGAGACTATGAAGTTAAGGAAAAAGAAATTCCAATCATGTGTGATAACACAAGTGCAATTGCAATCACCCAAAATCTGTGTTGCACTCAAGAACAAAGCATATCGATGTCGATATCACTTCATAATAGATCATGTTGA